>BDSI01000163.1:0-67594 GCA_003117195.1 Eudorina sp. 2006-703-Eu-15 | reverse complement strand
CGATGGTGGGCTGGGCGGGAGCGGCGATGGCGGGGACGGAGGTTGCGGGCTGGGCGGAGGCGATGGCGGCGGTCTGGATGGTGGCGGTGGCGGCGGGCTGGGAGGAGGCGGCGGTGGTGGGCTGGGCGGGAGCGGCGATGGCGGGGACGGAGGTTGCGGGCTGGGCGGGGGCGATGGCGGCGGCTGGGTGGTGGCGGTGGCGGCGGTTGGCATGAGGTTATGGCTGTCAAGTCCACTGTCAGCTCACACACCGCAGTTCCCCCCGTTGAGGCGCAGGACCCGGATGACCCGCCGCAGCACTGCCCCGCACCGAGTCCGGTTCCGGAGCAGGAGGAAGAAAGCAGGTTGCCCGCCAGCAGGCCGTCGTGAATCTGGGGGGGCAGGGATCCGCCGGGGCCCGAGGCATGGCAGTCAGCATCAAGGTCGTTTGACAACATCTGTTGAACAGTCTGTTAGTTGAGAAATATGCACTTGAATGGAATGAAGACCGCGCATCGCTGCTTCATTACAAGCGAGCCGCGTTAATGACGTCCACACAGCCATCAACCAACCCACCAGTCCATCCCCACCTGCAACGGCAATCGTGTCATATTCCCGGGGATGGAGTACGACAGGCTGCTAACCGACTCGCACGTGAAGGACGAGCTGTTCCTTCCGGCGGCCCCGCAGTTGAGCAGGTTGCACAGGGGTGTACGGCAGCACGCCCAGCTGAAGGTTCCGGACTTGCAACCGCTCAAGTCGAGGGTGAGGGTGCGGGTGCGGGTGGAGGGGTCCTCGGGGCCGCAGCTGATCCGCAGACAGCCGCCGGTGCCGGTATACAGCGCGGTGCCGCCGAGGGTGTTGGAGGCGGGGATGCCGGTCAGGTTGGCGCAGGAGAGGCAGGTCTGGGCAAGGAGCGCGCGGCGGTAGGAGAGGAAGGGGCTGCCTGGAGCAGGAGCGCCTGTTGCTGTGGTCGTGGTGGCAGTAGTTGCTGTGGGGTGCGCAACCGAGGCGGGGGTTGCGGCCGCCAGCAGGGCCGCCAGCACCGCCAGCGAGACGGCGGCGGGCGACGGGGCCATCCTCGTCGGTGGTGGCGCCCGCAGCTGGCTGGTGGCTGCCCGGTGCGGGGTGGCGGCCCGGCGGGGGCCGGCGACCGGCCGTGTGGTGATCGGTGCTCTTGGCTTGTCGATACTACTAACAAACGAAGGATGCACTCAAGCCGGAACGTACAGAGATCGAGTTGAGCTGCTGGGAGTGCCCCGGGAGGACGGACGCGCACTGGACACCTGCTCGCAGAGCAGATGTGCTGCTGTTGATGCTCATGCTTTTGGAAGCTGAGGAATGTGCTTTTATACAGCCAGGGACGGGGCAAGATAGAAGCGTTTCGTGCTCGGTTATGGTACGTGCAGCCGTGGTTGGGTTTCGCGGCGGCCGTCGGGCGGGAGGGGTGGGGGACGGATCCGCGGCCGTTGCACTTCGGTGGTTGCTGTCTGGGCGGGAGGGTAACCGTGCCCACCGTAACCCCATCCAAAGGGACAGGTTCTGGATATCAACGGAAACTTACAAATATGTTTTCTGTAAGGCATGCTTGCACGTTGTTGTCTGCGCTGCAAGGTCTTTCCGGTTGAAACGCTGACCGACGGTGGGCGGTGGGGTCGGTCACACAACTGTGATGACGTTAACCTGCAACCGCGTGGCGACGTGGGTCCATGTCGGCTCTGACCACATGCACAACGTTTGAATTCTAACCGAGTTCTAACCGTGTATGTGTAACTTGATGTAACGGGGCCAGCAGTTACGCGCGTGTTGTAACTAACGAGGTACGTTGGTCCCTGGCATACGGTATCTTCCAGTGTTCATCGTCCCGGCCGCGGACACGTCTCCTGGGGGACGGCGGAAGGCGGGTGGTCCAACTGAAGGCTGCTGGCCCTTCATTCCGCCGTTCAAATAAAGGGACCTTGTCAGACGCAGAGAGCACCCATGCCTTGAGCAGTACGTACAGGAGCACGAGTTCCATGGTTCCAAACGTCACACAGACAACACATACAAGCGCTGCCAGGCTGCTGGTCGCGCCGGATGGACCCCATGCGCGGGGTTGCGTTGCGATGCGGCTGCTCCGGTCACCCCTACAAGAGCAGGGGTCACATACACGTTGTGGCCGTTCAAGGGGCCGTATCCCCCATGCGCGCGCCCTGTGCCCCCCAAGTCGCCAGCAAGGGGCCGCTCATCCGCATTCTTCCGCATGAGGCAAGCAACAGGAGGGTACCGCCACAACTTGCTTGTCTACACATCTCAGATGCAGGCTGCCGCATCCCGCACAAGCACTCATACCGTCATACGCCATCTGCGCTCCGCGCTTCTGGCATAGCCCCGCTTTGAGTAGCTCTCCTACCGCGCAGTTGGCATGTTACCACGATCCAACCGCATCCTGTTTGACCTCCACCGCTCCACGGCCAAGAACGGGCGATGGCCGCCTGCACATGGCCCTGCAAGCGCACCACGTCCTGTGTGACGGGGCAGGAGCCCTACCTGTCCCCGCCGAGCGCATGCCGTGCTTTCCATCGTCGTTGTTAACTACCGTACACGTCAAAACCCGGCAGACTAGCTGCCGTGATGGTTCTCATCACCTTGAGAGGTCCCAGCAGCCCTCCGCAGCGCCTCTGTCCACCGCGGGGTACATATCGAGTTTTAGGTCCTAAGGCCCTAGCGCCCATGCCACGACGCCGCCGGGCCCGCCGGGCCCGCTGCGGCTCCCTGCGCCCTGCGCCACCGCCGCGCCCTGCGCCTTTGTCGCGCCCTGCCCCACCGCCGCCAGACAGCGGCCATGCATAACCGCTGCGCCCATGGTCATCGCCGGACGCTGGCAGCCTTCACGTACATGATAGCGCCCATCACCCTCGGTGGTACCTGCCGGGGCAGTTGGTTGACTAGAGCCGTGTGGCTGCCAGGCGGTGGTGAGCGTGTGTTAAGCGAGAAACCCGCACGATGGGTGGAGGGGTGTGTGTGTGTGTGTGTGTGTGTGTGTGTGTGTGTGTGTGTGTGTGTGTGTGTGTGTGTGTGTGTGTGTGTGTGTGTGTGTGTGTGTGTGTGTGATTGTGTGTGTGTACGTGAGCTCGTGAGGTTTTTCAAATGGCAAGGCAGGAGACGGCAGGAGAGCGCCTTGGCCACGGCATCGCCAAGGCAAATAATTTCCCCGAACGAAGAGTTATGGAAAGGCTGCGATGAAAGAAACCGCTTTCGTAACGCTGTTGTTCTGGGTGTGCCACTCTCTGTCGCGGAAGGATGCAAGCTGGTGCGGACCGGCTCCCTTGGCTGCACGGACCCACACCACCGTGCTGTGCGTGCTGCGCGATCCTCGCGTCTTTGCCAGAACGGACCTACCGACCTGCGAGCACAATGGGTGGGGCGAGGGTGAGGCGATGCGGGGCTGCTCGGCGGACGGGGGCCGGTTAGTTGGGACGAGTAGATGAAGACGGGGCCCGGCCGTCCTCCGAGTGTACGGCATATACGGCATATACTGTATGGGCATCCTTGCTAAGCAGGGATAAGTTTGTACGCTCACGTGGCCTCAATGTGCTGGAATGGACACGTTCTGGTTTGGGCATGGCGGACAGAGAGGGAAGGCGGGCTGCCGGCATTACGTGACGCACTCTGCCCTCCTGGTTTGCTGCGGTCTGGAACCCGCTGTAACTAATTATAGCCACGTTATTGTGCAGCAACGGTTTGCGCCTCGGCTGCACGGCGGCGGCTTGCTTGGACCCGGCTGCTGGCCTCTGCGGGCTGCTGACGAGGGCGGCGAGGGCGCACACAAGCAATGGGGGTCGTTGGACGGTGTGGCTGCACGACCCCCGGCACACCCCCCTCGGGTGATGGAGGATGGGTGCCCAGCTACGAGCTCTCGGGGCCCGTTGGAATGCCCACGGGTCCGCCTTGTATCGGTTACATTAACCAATGCATCACCAAGGGAAATGGTCAGCCAGTGCTTCTATGTATCGCTGGCGCATCCATCCTCGCAGGGGCAATGTTCGTTGCTTCGTTCTCCCGGGGCGTTGCGCGGCCCCTCGTGGCATGGGCCCCAGTGCAAAGTGAGTGGCGCGCAGAGCACGTACGAGGACGTACGCGCACGCAGCGTTGGAGGGACGTTCGGCGAATGAAGGTCCGGAATCTATTGACGCGATCCCTCGCCTGCGTGGCGCGGCGTTGCACTCTTCCTGCCCTGACCATGCCTGACCCAACTTGCACCCGTACAGACTGCCTATGGATGGTCTGCCCTGCGGAAGTTCAGCTCAGCGCCATATGTATGGTTATATGAGAGCGATTCCAACTTAGTCAGTTTACAGTATTGTAGCCGTTCTAAAACCAACTGGTCCAAGGAGCGTGACAGTCATCGAACAGATACCGGGGCAGTTTGGCAAGAAATGCTAGCTTACGGAACTCCGCATGAGGAAGTCAGCCCGTAGCGCGAGCGTTGTGAAGTATGTTAAACCTGCAACGCCGCTTGCTCAAGACAACACGAAGTCCTTTCTACTGATAATATATATTCGCATTTAGCATGGATGATTGCGCCACCTTCGCACCCGCTTTCTGGCAGATCCCGGGGCTCCTGGCGCCGTTCTTGGCCCCGAACGACGTCGCGTGCGGCCTCCGCCTGGTCGACCGGACCACAGCGGCGTTCTTTCGGTCTGCCTCTTTCACCACAATCCACCTCTCGCAGCCCTGTCTCACCGCCGTCTTCGAGGAGTGCTGGGGCCCCCCGGGCGCGATGCGGTCCCTGAGTCTTGCCAAACGGCGGCAGCTGCTCTGCCTGACAGCAGCCAGCGGCGTCATCGACAACCTCGAGCTGGCCATGGAGGTGGTGGGCTGCCTCCCGGGTGCTGAACCTATGGAGGCCGCCGCGGCGGCGGGTCAGTTGGTCTGCTGCGCGTTGCTGCGCGAGCGGGGCTGCGAGCTCGGCGGCGCCCTGCGGGCCGCAGGCCGGGGCGGCCACCGGGCGGTGTGCCAGTGGCTGCTGGACGAGGGCTGTCCCTGGGAGCCTGAGGCCGTGTACGCTGCCGCGCGCGGCGGCCACTTGGAGGTCTTCCACTGGCTGCGGGAGTGTCGGCCGCAGCGGTGCCATCGGACCATCCAGCTGGGCCCCGCGCTCCTCGCCGCGGCGGAGGGCTTCGACCTGGGGACGCTGCAGGGGCTGCATCGACAGTGGTATGGAGACCAGCCGAACCAGGGGATCCCCCACAACCGGGGTTTTCAGAACGACCTGCTCCGCGCCGCCGCCATCAGCGCTACCCCCGACTGGCGGGCCAAGATCGAGTGGCTGGAGCGGGAGCCTGGATTCTTCAGGTTGTTGATCGCAAATTCAGCAGCATCGAGATACCTATCCCAACGGGAAGGCTCGTATTCAGCGTACTGACGTAACATATCGCCCAAGATTCGATTGATTCGTTCAGTCTGTCCATCCGTCTCAGGATGAAATGCCGTACTCGTATGCTGGGAAGCACCAGCGCGCTTCAGCAGGGCGGGCAGAAACGCACCCTTAAATCGAGGATCATGATCGGAGATAATCGTTTTAGGCATTCCGTGAAGTCGTACCACATGGTGTAACATCATGTCGGCACTCTCAGATGCCGTACAAGTGCTCTTGCACGGAGCCAGATGCACCATCTTCGTTAGGCGATCAACAAATACCAAAAGGGCATCGTACTGTCGTTGGGTCTTAGGCAGTCCCATAATGAAATCCATTGAGACACTTTCCCAAGGCATCTCAGGAATCGGGAGCGGCCGTAACAGACCAGCCGGCAAGCCAGAAGAAGGCTTATGCCGTTGACAAACATCACACTTGGCGACAAAGTCAGCCACATCCACTCGTAACGTCGGCCACCAGAAGTTTCGTTGCACCAGGTCAATCGTTCGGTCACGTCCAGGATGGCCAGACATCGTGTCGGAGTGGCATCGTGCGATGATATCACGCTTCAAATTCGGATCGTTATTAGGCACAACAACGATCCGCAACGTCAGATGATCCCGATGTTTAAAAGGAATCTTACGACAAAGTACGGAAACTCGAAGCAGTCACGAATCTCGTCTTTGCTCACAGAACGAGCTGGAACTGGGTCTTTTGGGCTTAGAACCTAACTCTGAGTACAGCAGTTTATTCTACCGTAGCCGGGGCAGTGCCGGCCTGAGACAAGAGGCTTCGCCTATTACCCATTACGCTACAACAATCTTGCTCCCCCACGGCAGGGTGTATCGTCAAGCCGTGCTGTCCCAACGCTGCCAGCCTTCACACCGCAGCCGGCGGCGGCGGGGGATCTGGGTTCAGGGCATGGGGCAACTGACAGGCCAGCATTTGTGCGACTGTGATGGGCTTAACTGGGTTGCGGGTTCGCATGCAGGTTAGCCGGCGCCCTCCGCAATGGGAGCCGTGCCAGCGCGTGTGTCTGAACGTCCACAGAGGAGGGGTGGATCCTGGCATGAGGGGAGACACGGGCGAAGAAAGAAAGCCTCGAGGCGCCTCGCTTCCTGTAATGCCGAGATCTGGCGCCTGCACTCCGATACAATCGCTAGTAGGGAATGGCCGTGTCTTCCCCCTCGCTCCATGATGATACGGCGCCATTAGGAAACGCTAGGTGGTACAGTAGGCAGAGGCGGCTCCGGAGGGGGACTGGGAGAGCAGCGAAACTGCTGTTTTCTTGCGCCCGCTAACCTTGTGGATATGCAGCTCGACCGGCCAGCCCCTCACGACTGCCCTGTCGGTGTCGGACACCAACATGCCCAACGTTCAAGCTTCAAGGACAACGCCTGGCAGAGACGGGACAGTTTGGGATGATGTTTGCCTAACCGAACTGGACGGCAGCTGGCGGCAGATGGTCAGCTGCCCGAATCACATGCCGTACATCCTGCCGGAGGAAGGTGCCGGAGCCCCCACCGCTGTGGCTCCGGCCTCCTGAGGTTCCCCGCCCTGTTGTGCTGCTCGCAGCACCCCTCAATGATACCTTCTTGGCATCCCATGCTGCACGGCGCCGCGACCGGCTGCACACTGACGGCATGGACAAACACCACGCACCTCGTGTTACATACAAACAATACTTTGCAAGGTAGAGCTACAGTGAGATTCAGACTACAAGCTATGCTCTGGCAACTGTGCATCATGTGGGAATGTCGTCTACGACACCGACTTGCGCCGACTGAGCCACCAGGCCCCGGCTCCCCGGTTTGACTGAGGGCGGCCATGGTGCACACGGGCTCGTGCCAAGTGTCAGCCGCAGCAGCAGCGGCGGCAGCTCCAGCACCAGCAGCGCTGCCTCCAACGCTTCAAGCGACCCGCCACGGTGCACCTCCCGCCGCATCCATCAGGAGGCTTCCCAGAGCCCCGGACCAAGGGCCCCACCCGCCCGCCAGCTGCCGCACACCCAGCCCATACAGGTCGGGAGGATCCGTCCACACACCCGTATCCGAACGCCGCGCGGCCAGGCCCAGGGAGCAGGCACCGGCCAGCGGCCAGGGTCCCCACTGAAGACCACTCGACAGCAAGCCATGTACATCTGGGCCGCGCTCTCCGGACGTCCGCCTCTGAGCGCACAACCCTCGTCTCCCTCGTCCGCCGATCAGTGCATGTCCCTCCCGTGTGTCCTGATGCTCCTGCACGTCCATGCGTGAGATGCGCCAATGCAATGGGGCGCCACTGAAGGCACACCAGGTATTGCAACTTTGCAAGTAGAGGTGGTGGTGGTCGTCGTCGTCGTAGTGGTAGTAGTAGTAATAGTAGTAATAGTGGTATTTAACACCCGGTAGATAGGGGCCGCACACAGGTCCAACTCAACAACATGGAAACAGAGGGCCCAGCAACACCCAAGGTGACGCTTTCGCCACGGCCCAGATCGCAAGGCCCCAAGCCGACTGTGGCCGCGCATGAAACCCCCATGGGGCCACAACCTGCGCTCAGCGCGCACACACACGACCAGCCAGTCCTTCGCGGTGCCAACTGCAGCCGACAACTAAAAATACAGCTAAGTCCTCGCTGTCCTAATGTACGGTGTTCGGGTGCGCCGCTACGGTGCCGTGTCGCCGCAGTACCGTCTCGAATCTTCACGACAAAGGCCGGCCTATCGAGTAAATGAAATAGTTTACTTCTGTTTGACAACATGGAAAACCCCGCGGATACCTGAGCGATCCAAAAAACGCAAGGGCTTTGAATAAAACCACACGCGGCCGTCCCCGGCCCGCTGTAATTATACAGAGTAGGACTATTGAAACAAGACGCGCCCGGCTGCATCAGCTGCAGCCGAAACGAAAGAAGCGATCATGCGATAGGGAACCCCCTCCGACCCGCGCTCAGTCCCCCCAAAGTCGGCCAAACCAACACGCACAGCACCTGCATACGACCGTGGCCCCACCCGTCGGGAGCCCATGCAGGCCATGTTGCCCAGAACTTGTTCGTACAATGCTTCCCCATATTGGTTCGTACCACACAAACCAGCTACCGAGCTCCGCACTCCATGGGAGTGCTGTACTCCGCACCATGGATGGCGCCGTGCACGTTCCGACATGCCAAACAGACAAACCCCGCTGCACCTCAGCGCACGGCGATCGCGGCTCGCCCACCCGGCGCCGCCCCCGCAGTCGCCCCCGTCCTCCCTGCGGACGCCTCCGCCGCCTTTGCCACCGCTGCCACCGCCGCCGCCGCCATCGCGCGGGAGTCCGCCTGGCGCTTCCGTGGCCTGTCCAGCAGTATCCCGGCGGCGCCCAGGACCCCGGGCTCGCGCTTCCGGGTGACCCCCGCGCGGTCCACTCGTACCACGCGGCACATGAACTCGGTCGGCGGGGCCTCCGGGTTGTGCCACATCTCAAACACGTCCCCGGGCTGGGCGCCGTACAGGCACATGGGCGTCACGAGGTCGGCCGACAGGGTTGCGTAGGCGTGTCGGGCGTTGGAGGGCATGCCGAGCAGGCGAGGGAAGCGGTAGCGGAACTCAATCTGCGGCAGGGGGGGCAGGGGGCCCGGGGGGTATAGGCCGACATTGGTAGACATTTTCAAACTGCGCTGCTGCCAGAGCGACGTTTCGAGGGCCCGGGGGCAGGCCGCGGCGGGGTTGTGGAAGGAGAAGCGGGAAAGGCAGCCCCAGCAGCGCAGAGTCACACACCAGCAGTCAGGTTGCTGAGTGACGTGCAACACGTGAAAGTAAACACGTGGCGCACGCAGGCGTTGTTCTGTGCGCGCCCTGCTGCCACCTCCCCGCCCTCACTGACCTGGAAGCGGGTCTCCGGCCAGGACTCCGGGATGACGGTCACAAACAGCGACCGAATCTTCATCCTCCCGGTAGGCTTCGCCCGCGCCGCACGCTTGGCGCCGCCCGCGCCGCCGCCGGTCCCGCACGCGCCTGCTCCTGGTTGCTCCGCGGCCGCATCCCCTTCGCCTGCGTTGGCGCCCGCCCTTGCGCCTTCCACCTCTTCCGACCCCGCACCTCCCTCCTCCGTCTCCTCCTCCTCGTCCGGCTGCTGCCGCAGCAGCAGGTGCCCGAACAGCCGTTCTGACGCCCGCACCCCCACATCGAAGCTCCGGTTGTCAAACAGGTTGGAGCCGAGCCGCAGCTGCAGCACGCCCGCTGTGTCCCCGTCGCTGCCGCTGCCGCTCCCGCCCTTATCGCCCTCGTCTGCCGCCACGCCCGCCGCGCCCTCCGCCGCGGCTGCGGCTGCGGCGGCGGTGGGGCAGCACAGCTTGCCGCCGCGGATGTAGTAGCTCGTCCAGACGAGCCGGTTGGCGGGCTGCACCAGCGCGCCCTCGCCGCCGCCGGGCACGGGTGAGATCTGCAGCAGTGAGTCCGGCGGCACGTCCCGCATCGCGGGCCATGCATCCAGCACGCGCAGCACCATGCCCATCTCCTCGTAACGCCTCACGAGCGCCCTGACGGGTACGGTCATCGCCTCCGCCTCGTCCGAAACTTGCACATGTAGCGTCACCGGCTGGCCCTCCGTCCGGGCCGCTTCCGTCAGGTGCGGCCATATGGCCCGAGCCGCCCGCACGCTGAAGCGCATCGTGCTTGCCCGACCCGACCGCGGCACGAGCGCCCAGGGCGGGGTGTTGCGGGAGTAGAGGCGCTTGGTCTTGCGGCTCGGCAGAGCGGCGCGGAGGGAGGGAGCGCTGGCCCGGTCGCCCCCGCCGCCGCCGGGTGCTCCGGCCCCACTGCACACGCCGTGGCTGACACCGGCGAGCACTTGACGGCACACAGGGGCAGCAGCGGCAAGCGTGCAGACAGTTGTCGCTGCTCCGCCGGGGTCCCTCGCCGTCGCCGCAGCGTCCATCTGGGTCGGCGGGTCTCCCGCAGCCCCGCCACACACGCCGCACCACCCGCTGGTGACCTCGGCCGGATCGCGGCCATCTTCTTTCTGCTCCTGCTCCTCTTCCTCCATGGCGCTGCCGTAGCCGCAATCGCTGCTGGCATCGCTGTAGCTGTGGCAGCTGCTGTAGCTGCTGGTGCCCGCCATCGCATCATCGCCGCCGGTGGCCCCCATACAGTCAAGGACCGAGACAGTGTTGCCACCATCTGCTTGCGGCAAAATCCCGTGCGCCGCTGCCGTGTGGCTGTGACCAGTGCCCTGCTGAGCAGCGGGCGCGGCAGCGGCAGACCGCGGAGGCGGCTTCCCGTCGGCGGCGCCTCCTAAAGCGGTGCAGGCGTCACTGATGGGTTGAACCCCATCGGCGGCTGCAGCGCCCCGCAGGGCATCGCCCGGGGACTGCTGATGTTGCTTCATCACCTCAGTTGGCAGCAAGCCGGCCGGGGGGCGCGGCGCGGGCGCGGGCGGTAGGAAGGCCGCTGCGTCGGTGGCGTGCGGCGACCCCCGGCGAGTAAAGGCTTCGGCACCGGGGCGTGCGTTAGCTGGGGCAGATGCTGAAGTGCCGCGCACGCCCGGGGCGGTGCCACCGCCGCAGGCGTCCAGAGCGGCCCGCGTGGAGGTCAGCAGCAGCGGCACAGGCGCCAGTCCCGAGGCCCGTGACGGTCCGTTCAGGGTGCGGAGACCAGGCAGGCGCCCGCGCGGTGGTGCGCATGCAGCAGCACTTGGTGCAGACGCCGCAGCAGTACCCTGTGACTGGAATGACGCATAGGCGGGCTTTGAGACGGCGTTGGAGCCAGCAGCTCGGTGACCGCTCGTTGGCTGGGGCGGTTGGTCAACCAAGGCTGTTGCACCCTGTGGCGGAGCGCCAGATCCTGAGGTTTGTGCGCCGTCATGGCAAGAGTATAAAGCAACGGTGCGTTTCTGGCTAGCCTCGCGGCTTACTTCAGCGGCTGAGAGCACCCTTGATGCTGTTGCAGTGGAAGTCGGATACCGCAAAGGCTGACGTGGCGGTGCCGAAGTGTCATCGGGTGAGATAGCTGCATCAGTTGTCGATGTGCCCATTTGCAGATCGGTTGCTGCTCGCTTGACCCAGAATGCTGACTGGTTCTCGTCCTGGATTCACAGCGACGTTTGAACGGAAATGATTGTGTCTGTTTGTAAGCTCCCACGTGCTTTTAAAACCTAAATATTTCATGAACTCCCTCGCTCTGGTCAGAACGATGTCCACGAACGAAAGACCAACCGAGCAGAATATGCCGCGGTCATACGAGCAGACAGAGAGTATCGGAGGAAGACTGCGCCCTATGCGTTATCACTCACTCTGCTCAACTTCTCCATCTGAACATCATGCTTAAGTGAACTTTGGCGCAGGATCAACCAATATAGATTGCGTATGCTAATTCTTCTTTGTGCACTGCACAGGCTCTTGCAAGGTCGTGTACCCTGTCTCCTGTGGTGCAACTCAACCGCTGTCGTACCTCCAGCCTATCCAACCCGAAAAGTAACCCTTGACAATGCGTTTCAGTTCTTATTCGTTACTTTTTGTTATCGACTCACTGACCAGGTCCATGCATTTTGCTGAGAACGAGCGGACGCCCTCTTGACGTTGAAACTCAAAGCCTGAAACGCAGGAAACCAAACGAGGGCGACGTGTAGGCACACAGTGTGTGGACGTGCCCATCCCAGTGTTTATGTCTGCACATCTTCACACCCGACTGCCTTCCCGCCGGCGACAAAACCCCCGTCCAGTGTCCCGAAAGGTCCCGACTCACCTGCAACTCCCCCGTTGCCGGCATCATCGAACAATTGCTCAATGCATTCCGGCCCAGCTCCATGATTCCTCGGTGAAGGAAGTATACGTTACGTGTTCTCCCTCCATAGCCATGCATACACCCCAGATGGATGAAGCCTTACACAGTTGAGAAGTGGACCATTGTGTCATCAACACAAAGAAACCTTGTCTATCACCCGCCGCGCCCGGCTGCGTGTACGGTGTATCGCTTCGCCTCCGCAACTCGACAGATGGCAAAGATAGCGTGGAACCAGGTGGAACATCGGGACCGTTGCAGTTCGTTGCAGGGCCAGCAGTACGCCTGGTCAGTCACGGAAAAGTCTAACCTGGATCACCCGTGGCATGTACGACCGGGGGCTCGGAGCCGGACTGCCATCGAGCGAGCGGAGCAAGCAGAACTGAAGGCCGCCGAGGCACCCGGCGACCCCGCGTCGATTCAAGAAATGGTGGAAGCGCAGACGGAGGTACGGGCCGCTCTTAGAGAGGAAGGGGACGACATCCGGCGTCGGCTGCGGGTGCAATGGCTACGGGAAGGGGAACGGCCGAACCGAGCCCTGACGGCCCTGGTCAAGCCACCCCAGGCGCAGAACGTGGTAGCTGGGCTTAGGGACAAGCACGGGAACTTAGTTACGACTGCGAAGAAACTGCCACAAGTGGTCGCGGACTACTGGGGGACGATTTGCCAATCCCCGGCGAATGTGACAGCGGAGGATAGGGAGCAAGTGCTGCAGGCCCTGCGGCACCGAAACCTAAGGATACCGGAGGACCAAGCAGCAGACATCGGCTCGATGGAGGTGTCCGCCACGGAGGTAGGAAGTGTCTTGAAAACGCTGCGCCCGGGAAAATCGCCAGGATGGGACGGTATCCCGGGCGAGCTGTATAAGGGATACCGGGCGAAGTTTGCAGACGTGTTGGCGAATCTGTACACGGCCATTGGAACCCTAGGGCGAACGCCGGACGGGTTCCTTGACGGGATCATCACCATTCTGTACAAGAATCGGGGGCATCGGTACCTGCCAGGTAGCTATCGGCCGATTACACTGCTGTGCACGGACTATCGCATTCTAGCAAAGGTGCTAGCCAACCGCCTGGGCCCAGCCCTAGGCAAGGTGGTCACCCTGGAACAGTCGGCGTTTCTCCCGGGGAGACTGATAGGCGCAAATGTGCTGTTTCTGCGGTACCTGCCCCACCTGCTGGCACAGCAGGGCCGATCAGGCCGCATAGCCTTCCTGGACATCGCGAAAGCGTACGACACTCTAGACCGGCCCTTCCTCATGGGATGCATGGACGCGATGGGGGCCGGGGAAGGGCTGATGAAGTGGACCCGTACCCTCCTGTCGGAGACAGCGGCGAGAGCAGTGGTGAATGGGTACAAGTCGGAGCTAGTCCCCATGACGGCGGGAGTCAGGCAGGGGTGCCCGTTAGCACCACTGCTATATCTGTTTGCAGCACAGGCGCTGCTTTGCTGGCTGCAGCAATGCGGGGTAGGGATCAAGTTAGGACCGCAGGATAGCGAGCTCACTACGGCGGTGCAATTTGCGGATGATACGGAAGTAGTGCTGGAGAACACCCAGGCCGTGGCTCCATTCCTGGAATATATGGACACATACGCGAAGGCGTCGGGGCAACAGCTCAATCTCGACAAGGTGGAGCTTCTGGTTGTAGGGGCGGCGGACGAGTCGGGCACAGTCGCGTTGGGCGAGGGTCAGGACGTCGCGGGGTTGAGGATTGTTCACCGCGCCACTGCGCTTAACCTCCCTTTCACGAACCTGGGAAGGGACGCTGAACTGGACTGGAGGGCGCACGGGGACAAGGTGAAAGAGCGCCTTCAGGCGCTATCGCGGCTATCCCTGTCGATATTCGGGAGGGCATCATCAGCGGCAGCATATGGACTGCAGCGAGTGACGTGGCACATGGAGCACGGCGGATTACCGCCCCAGAGAGAGAGTGTGGCCTGGGAGAAGTTGGCGGCTCGCTTAATCGATAGAGGACTCGGCCCCGACGACACAGAACGGAGGGCAACAGGGGTTCCCAAATCGCTGTTGGCAGGGCACCCGACGGGAGGAGGGTTTGGGGCCCTACCCCTGCTGGAGCACGCGCGGGCCAGATGGGCCGGGTGGGCGGTCCGCTTCGTCCTGGGACCCAAGGGCGGGGCAGACGCCCCGTGGCGGCGAATTCTGCTTGAGTTCCTACGTGGAGCGATACCGGGCTTCGAACCCATCATGGCCTTGACGGCGCCCCATGCAGGACCATGGCTGGACTGCCCCGGACTACCGGAGGGAGTGAATCGGATAGCAAGGGCACTGAGTGCCCTCCCGCCCGTGATCGATGTTGAGGCGGAGCCCCTGACCCCAGGGGGCTGGTGCTGGAATGCACCGCTGTGGGGCAACCCGCTATTACCACACGGGCTGCAACTAGGCGAGCGACCGGGGCTCGAACATAGGCATGCCGCCCTTGCCAAATGCCTGTCGCTGAGGACCATTGGGCATGCGGTTCGAGTGATATCCCGGCTCCGGGACACGACGGACGGATGGGAGAGGAACTTGGACGCGAACCCCCCGACCGCCCGCACACAGCGCCAGCGTCGCCGGGGATGGGCAATGTTTGTTAGGGAATGCTTGGGGGTAGGAGCCGACGGGTGGCAGGAGTGGGACCGGTGGAGGGAGTGTGAGGCGGCCCTAGAAGCGCTCCGACAAGACATCCCACCAGGGTGGTGGGAAGCCGCCGAGGGGTCCCTGGGGCCCACCGAGGCGACCCCCCCAGGGAGAGAGGAAGTCACGGAAATGCTGGTGAGGCGCATGGGGTGGAGGCTGCAAAACGGCCTCAAGGTGGCACTCCACGAGTACACCGTGCGGTATGGCACGACACTGCAGCTGCAAAGCCTGGGGAGGCGAGGCGTGCGGCGCACACACGCTTTGTTTGCGAAGCACTTGGGGTAGAGGATACTGCGCCAGAAGTGTCGAGGATGGTTTCCAAGGTAATAGAGAACATGCAGCGGATGTGGACGGAGACCAAGTGGGAAAACTCCAATAAGGAGGCGTATTGGCGACTGGCGGTTGATGACATCCCAATGCTTGGTAACTCCCACATGAGGGGGGCGGCGGTGGCCCCTTGTGGATGCGGGACGTACCCCGGCGCCGGGGCGATACGGCCAACACCCAGGCAACACCATTTTTGGGGCTGTGGGGTGGCACAAGCGGTTGCCGCACAGATCGAGGCAAGGCTAGGGGTGAGCCTCCAAAGGCAGCAGGTGTGGCTCGCAACGCCCCCCGTGGGTGTGCAACAGTGTGTCTGGGACGTTGTCGTCTTGGCGGCAACCAGTGCCATGGAAACGGGCCGGCGAGCCCTGAGGGCCGACAGGTCCAGGAACGCGGGCGGGATCCCGGGGTCCTTAGGGGACGCTGAAGGGCTAGCCGCCCGGCGGGCAGTGGCAGACTTTTGGAGCCGGCTCTACGACTTCGCTGAGCTGGGAGTCCCAGTGAAAGGGTGGTCAGCGGTGGGGGCTACACACCCGATCCTGAAAGTGCAGGACGGTCGTCTTGTGTGCCGAGGCCCGGTTCCGTCAGGCCAGGATTCTTAAGCCCTGTAGGTACTCTGTCGTAATAGACCGCGGGTGGTCAGGGCACTGACGCCCAGTGGAGCTATCGCTAGGTGTGGGCAGTTTTTTCGGCCCGGTGGGACCGTACGGGCAGGCCCCTGAATGGTGACTCGCGAGCCCCCGTGGCCTTCCAAGACTACGGGCCACCGCTGGAGAAGTGACCCCGCCTTGGTGGGGGTGGTGGTTCGCTAATAGGGGCGCCATGGTGGCTAACTCCCCTGAGCGGGCTTTATCCCTTGCCATGGTTGGTTCTCAGGAACGGGGTGGTTCCCTGGTAGTGTGGGCCCGGGGAGTGTTTCGGTGCACATGGGGAGCCTGTCCGGAGCGCCATGGTGGCGTTAGTTCATTTAGGCAGTGTATGGTGAGGAAGCCTCGGCTGTCGCCGGGGCGGTCACCGATGACCCGCGGGGTCCGCTGTAACATCCTAATAATAATGTAGAATTTTTAAGTACTTTTGAGTACGGCACCACACACCCGGACCACAGCGCACTGGCTCGGACTTGTACGGGGTTCATGCCCAACAGATGTCAGGCCATAAAAAGTACACTTAGCTAGCATCACTCACGTACAGTGTACGGCATGTCGTAGAGAAAGAACCCCAGCAATTTCCCCGGGGCTGCACATGAATCAGCCAGTCCACCCTCCGCTCCATTGCGGATGGGCCACGAGGCCGTGTCCGAGGGGCAGCAACTCTTCCAGCATCCCAGCCAAGTAAAACACTGTCCCAAAACTGATGGAGGGTGAACGGAGGCGGGCGGGAATCTGGCCCGATCAACTCCATCTCTCCAAGTCTCCCTGGAAGCGCCCAGCCTCGCCAACCGATCTCGGTGCCGCAGCTTCCGCGGGGGCCGGCTGCTCAAATGTACGTCATTCCAAGCCTTTCAAGCCCTTGGGTTTGGGGTTTTGTTCACTGTATGACAGTCGGTCTCAGGGTTCTAAACTCCAACGCTAGGTCCCCACCGCACACAAGCACGCGTACGAGTCCTGCGCCTTGCCGTCGTCCGTACCCCTCACTCGGTGCCTGGCCTGTGTTCAGTACGCTCCCACGAAGCCTTGGCCAGGTGCCAACAACTCGCCGACTGCCACCTGCTGCCTCCCTGCTGGCTCCCTGCTGGGTTCCGTCGGTGCCGTGAACCCCCTCGTGCGGCCACATGCTTGCAGGCGCGACGGCACACCCCACACACGCGGCCAACACCTGCCCACACACGGCCCACAACCATGATGCTAGCCGACGCGGCCAAACTGCACCTGGGCTCTTCTCTCGCCACTCGCCTTGATGGCCCCGCGTCCGCAGCCACCCTCGTTCTTCATCGAAGCAACGACCCATGGGTCGTCGACCTCACCCAGCCCCCCTTCTGCTTCCTGCACCACCTCCCCCTCCAGGTCCACCTCCTCCTCGCCTTCGGCGCCGATGGGCATCAACGTGTCCAGGCTAAGTACGGAGCCCAACAACCCGTTGCGCGGGTTGCCGCGGTACACCATCAGGCGACGTCCCACAAGGTCGTACAGTGCCGTACACAGGGTGTACACCAGTCCGCCGTAGTCGCCAGTGCGAAATATGGGGAACTCCTCGTCGGCCGTGTCGCCCAGCAGCGCTAGCACGTCCTCGGGGGTGGCGGGCATGGAGAACTGGGCTGCGCGGGCCTCTCGGTGAACACTGCTGTTGTCCACCTTCTGGCGCTGCGGGGCAGGGGGCGTTGGAGGGCGGCTGGGTTAGACCCATATGTCGTGCCGGTTGGAGGGTGCTGCCGGGCGTGGAAGCCCGCACGCGCAACCGAACAACTGAAGGGCGCGCCGCCAGTCACAAGGCGTGCAGAACTGCAAACGTGCCGCCTACCGTCCAGCGCCCCTTGCGTGACACAGAGCAGAGCAGAGAAATCGCCAGAGCGCGCGTTAGGGTGGATCCCTGTTGATTGACTACGCAGAGGCTACGCAGGGATCCAACAACCTCCCGGCAGGTCAGGGAGGTGGTGCGAACACGAAGGACCGCCGCCTGCAGTGGTGGGCGGGATAGGTAAGCCGCGGAGAGCCGCGCCGCCATCCAGGCCGCGCCGCCCGGCGTCTACCCACCACGCCATCCACCCGCCTGCCCCACACCCTGCCCTGCCCGAGTTCCAACCTGCGGCAGCCGGATGTAGGCATTGGCGTGGAAGTACCACGCGTTGTCTTGGAGCTCCAGGATGTTTTGGGCTCCCCCGGGCCCCACCTCCACATTCCACACCCCCAGCGGCGCTCGTGTGCTCAGCAGGTTGACGGATCGGCCCGTGGCCTGACGTCACCCGGTACGTGTGCCAGGGGTGGGGAGGACGGGGAGCAGTGAGCGGGATGTCGGGCGCAGCACTTCAACCACAACCCGTGTGGACAAGAAACCATGCAGGTGTGGTTATAGTCGCGAACAGCGCCGCAACAGCGGCTAGGAGCCCTCCTGCCGTCTATTCCCACCGCCCCTCCGGGCCTTGCGCTCCACGATCCCCAGGTCTGGTCGGTCTAGGGCTTCAGCTGCGCATTCCTTCGGCCCTCAACCCTTCGCCACAACCCCTCTCTGAAGGGCCCGTTCGGAGGTCCCTCAACCTGGCCCCACCTGGTCGGCGATCGCCAGCACCTCCAGCGCGTCGTCTAAGCTTGTAGCGTCCAGCAGCCGCCGCGACAGGAAGTTGCGGCCCAGGCCCGGCAGCAGCGCGTCCCGGGGGTACAGCGCGTTGAGTGTGAAGGCCACGCCGGCGGTGTTGGCGCCGAAGGCAGTCGACGCCAGCTCACCCGCGTACGTCAGCGCGAACCAGGAACCGCGGCCCTGGCAGCAGCCATCCCACGGACCGGGGCAAGAGCGAACACCGGTGGAATTAACGGAGTGAGACATCCAACTGACCGATCACACCACCCAGCTGGCAGTCGATGAAGAGAAGCCCAGGGTCCGACCCATGGGTCATAGCGCACACCAGGATGACACAGCGCAGTGCACGGGAGGTGGCGCGCAGTAACACGTAATCCAGGGCGCGCACTGCAGTACTTTGACACCCTCAATCGGGTTTGACACCTCCTTTTCTATTTTCATTTTAACCCCTAATATGCAGTCGCCAGCCCAAGGGTCAGGCACCGGTCTGGCCCCTTGGCCGCAATCACGGCAACCGCTGACCTCTGGGCCCACCGGTCCGGCCAATCCCCCGTGTGTGTTAACGAGGCGCCCCGTCGGCCCCTCCTCACCGGCATCGTGGCACGGATGTAGTACATGCGTCCCTGCACGGCAGGGCAGGGCAGCGCAGGCGAGCAGGGACCCTGTGGAGCCCCGCGCGGAGGGCGGCAGCCGCCGCATCCGGCCAGGGGCTAGGCACGGTGTGCACGACCAGGAGCTAAAGCGCACTGTACGGAGTACGGACAAGGTCGTACTGCTCCAGAGAGGGCATTCCTCCAGCTCCGGCAGCCCCAGACAAACCGGACCTGTCTGCGGCGTCCAAGTCGCTCCCCAAACTCCATACCAATGGACGCTACAGCGCCCAATCTCAGCATCGACGCCCGACCCCCCCTGTGCCCAAACTTCGCCCACCGCCGTACAATGCCGAACCTCAAATCCACCCAGTTCCCAGTTCCCGGGCGTTCGCTGCGCCTCGGCGGCCGAGTCGGCAGGCCGAGCCGTACCGAGCCGTACTGAGCCATACCAGCGTGTCGTTGGTCATGTCCTCGTTGTGCCCCAACAGGATACGAGGGATGTCGTCGTCGGGGTCCCGCAACCGAACGGCCACGTCGCTGCAGGCATCCACGGACAAGGGATCCACGTGAGCCTCGTCGGCCTCGCCGCCAACTCCTGCGTTGGCACCTGCGCCACCGTCATCCCCGAAGATGCCTCCCGCCTCTCCGCCGCTGCTGCTGCTGCCGCGACCAGCGCCCTTGAGGCCGCTGCCGCCATCCGCCTCGTTGCGCTCCCGCTCCGCGCCGCCGCTGCTCTGCTGGCTGCCCGCCCCCGCCTGCAGCCGTTGTAGGAAGCGCTGTCGCACATCGGGCGACTCACCCGCTGCCAGGATCTCCTGGCGCAGGTTAAGCATGAAGATCTGCGCAAGAACCACCGAGACGAGGAAAGAAGCGAGATACGGTTGCGAAACGCGGTACAGGGTGGCTGAACAAAGAGTCTCAGCGGACCCAGGACCGTGGCCCATGTTGCGTCGCTGCGTACGGTACGGGTGCGGGCGTCAAGCGGCAAGTCAGGCGGCAGCCAGAGTGCTGCAACAAGGCATTCGTGCGCCCCGGTCACGTCGGAAGCGGCCCATCCACTTCGGCGAGCAAACCAACTTGACCCAAATCGTGGGCCGCGCCAAAGCATTAGGTGGTGACGTGCAACGACCACAAACCAGCAGACCATGATCGCAAACGAATTTTTGAGTGCCTTGGACGGCTTGGACGGCATGGGGGTCGTCGCAGTGGCGTCGGCATTCGAGGCAGCGCACCTGGTCAAACGGCACCCCCGCTCCCGCCGCCAGGCCTTGCAGCTCCGAAAATTAGGCAGGGAAGGCGAATCTATGGAGGTCTTTGAGGGACGCAACCAGCTGCCGGCCCCAGTTGGTGCTGCAGTAGGCCTATGGCGTTGTGTAGGAGGGCGACCGAGGGCGGACGGCGCGATTCATCATGCCTATGCGGACGTATTAACAGTTGAGAGGCAGGCGCCATTCATGGCCTTGCAATGCAGCGGGATCAGGAAGTATCACTGCCGTACAACGGCGTGGCTAACGATAACGAAATCCGCTGTGTTCGCACAATTTCGCATCGTTCAGGATGGCTGTCGATTGTGAAACAAATGTTGTCTGATCAATAGTATTGGGCAACGAAAAAGTCATCAGCAAACAACAGCGAGCCAGTCAGCAACGCTGTGACAGTTATTGTCGGCATCGCCGTCACGGCAGCCACACCCAAAAAGCTCTGCCCGTGGCTCTGTCGTGCACCTGAACATATGTTTGTTGAAAATGAGTCGGTGTAGTTACCTGGACTTTTTGGAAAGCCAGGCTGTCTCTCATACGGCCCTTAATGGTTGAACTGAAGGTGGAGCCCACTAGCAAACCGAGGCCGTAGTTCGAAGTGCAACCATCGATATATATCAAGGGAATCGCCCCGTGATAGACGAGCCTCTTGTAGCAGCAGTGACCAGGATGAGTTAAGAGCCAGGCCAGACAGACAGCTGCAGCTAAGATCGCTCGGAATGGCTTTGCTACCGCCATCATAAAGGTATGGTCACTATTCAGTGATTTGCGACAAGAATTGTTGTGCGTTTCACAAAGATGAGGAAGTCTCGGCGGTTGGTATAGAACTATAGATCGCGTCAAGGCATGTCGCGCAGACGAGTAATAAATTCATAGGGTGAGAGTCGTTTCTAGTGTGTAACATTTGCGATTCCGTGCAGTCAACGACGGACGCACCGATTACTGCTGTACAAACCGACAAGGAATTGAGTGACGAGCTGACGACGAGCAACTGAGCACAATGCCGTCAACAAACACAAATACACCATGTTAAACCTTTGTTCCGATGCTGCGAAGTTCGTGAAGCAGGGCATCGCTGAATAACTTTCGAACAACGCTGAGTCAGCCGCTCCTGTCGGCAACCAACCGTACGACGCGCCTGCCTGCCGAATTCAAGACACATTGAAACACGGGTGTTCCAAGTGAAGCAGCTTTTTGGTGAACATTTTGTGGGGTTGAGTTGAGAATATATCTTCTAGCAGGAGGGAGGCGATTGCAAGTCATTGCAACGTACATTGCGCTGGCCGGAACAGCCCGGATGCACACGTCCACAATCGGACAAGCAGCAATGAAGGTCCATGTCACCGAACCGAAGCGGAACGAAAACGGGCGACATGCTCCAGTCAGGCACATCCCCAAATGCACTTAAACGCACCCGCACCAAACGGGAAAAGTTACGGGAACAATATTCACTCAGCAGACAATGCCGTGCGGTCTGAGGCGTGAGATGCCGCATGGCGAAGCGGATACGGTAACGGGCTGGCAAGTTGTAACAGTCGCAAGGAGCAACGGTCGACGAGCCGGCGTGTCGGATGAGAAGCCTGCGTTGACGGTGGGCTTGAGAAAGGGGAGCACCGCTGCGGGTGATGCAAGCTCGGCTGCACAACGAAACGGCTGCAGAAGGGGATTGTTCGCAATGCTCCAGGCCAGCAATTCCTGCAGCGGGCAGCATGACGCCACGGACAGCAAAGCCTAGAGGGAACCTCCGGCCAACAGGGACCCTTGCCCGCCGGAAGGGGGGACGCCCCGGGGGGCCCCCAACGGATGCATACCCAAACGCGACATGAGTGAAGGGAAATGAACCCTGCCGCAGACTCACGCAGGAATAACGAGCAAGCCTGCAGGAACGAACGGAGAGGAACATGTGGGTGGTCCACCGCGAGGGGACCGCCGTACGATGGCTGTGTTCACTGCGTGTGGCTGCAAGAGACGTGCCGCGATAAATCTGTACGCATGCGGGTGCCAGCGTTGGTGTTGGGGCAGGTGGGTTGTCGTCGGATGCGTCGAAGTGTCAGGGCCCGATGCCGGCTCGGCACATATCCCTTGACTGAGGCGTCCACCAGCTGTCGGTTGACGGCGCCACAGAGGTGCGTGGCTGCCAATGCTGACACGCCTGGCAGCGGTCCTGGCTGGGGCACAGCGGCCAACTCTTTTGCTGTCGCCGGTGTGCTGGCCGTGTGAGAAGTCAGGACTGATGCCACCTGCCCGCAACGACCCGTCTGCGCGCGCCTCTCCGACAAGATCCCACCAGTTTCCGGGAGCCTGCACTGGCGGCACGGAACTCCTCGCTGAGATTGTGCCCGTAGCGCGACGGAAGTGAAACACCCGATCTGGTTGATAGCACGCAAAGGTCGCCGTCACCGCCATGAAGCGTTTTTACGTCCGCGACCATACCGTTGTCTCCAGCAGATGATGGAGCTCAGTCCGACAAGGTGTTCTGACCGTGCGTCACAATTCTTTTCTGGATACATATATTCTATGACGAGCACGGCAGGAACGGCGCGCGCGCGCGCCAACACCCTGTCGTTTCAGGGGGCGACAGTGGCCCCTCACGCACGCTCGCCTGCTTCCCAGCGGGAGTGTGCTTTGGCGGTCGCGTCTGGATAAGAGGCCCTGCCCCCACCCTCCGTTCTTCAAACGTAATCCCCACCCTCGCGGCACATCCACACGCACACCGCACACTCACACGCTCGGGTCTCCTTCCTGACTACACCAGCACTGGCGAGGAAGGTTTACTCGCACGCAACGATGACGCACGCGCCCTCAGTCACAGTCGAACCGGCACACACACCACGGTAACGGCAATGACCCCGCGGGCTGTCGCCACACCAGGGCCGAATGTAAATCCGCCACCTGTCATTCCGTAAGGCCTCCAAAGGTCCCCTCGTGTGACGTCGGCCCCTTCACCCCTTCACCCGGCTGCTGCAGCTGCCTAAACGCTCCCTCTCGTCCTTCCGTCACTCTCGTCTGTCCGTCGGTTGCCTGAGCAACAGCAGCGAACACTGCCTCACCCTTCAAAATTTGCTTGCCGAAAAGCCCGACAACACTGAACACAGCTCCGGCGCCTTACCCCGGCACACACACGCGGCGGGTCTCTTACCTAAACACACGCGGCACTCAAGCACGCGGCATGTCCTCGGTCTTAACCTCCTCCTCGCATTCCGCCACCGGGTCCGCCACCATGGCTGCCCCCACGTGCCACGATAAGCACGAGGAACACGTGCCAATCTTGTCAGCACTCTCTCTCGCTCTCTCTGCAGGCTCACAGTCCCGGCGCCGAGTTGTTCGCGGATGTGCCCAGATAACACCAGGCCGCCACGTTGAGACCCAACACCACCCACGGCGTGACCGCCTCCACGAACTGCGAGGACAGGGCAACGGGCAGGGGGTCTTGCGCGTGAGGATCAGGAACGTCGCCAGCACCACGACATCTGCGCGGGACAGCCGGACCTGCTTGACCTTTGCCGCAGCAAACCCAGGAACACCGTTGCGGGCGGCGCTGCGTGCGTGCATGCCAGACACCAGTACTGTTACACTCGTGAACCTCACCAGCGGCAACTCGGCCGCATACCGTAAGAGAGTGCCTGAATTCGGTCACCTCGATCTAGAAAACGTGATCCAACCTTGTGCGTGGGTTTAGGGTTTAGGGTTTCGGCGAGGAGCAGGGGCGGCGATGGGCGGCAGGCCGCATCCAACCCCTACATCCTGCAAGGCGAGCGCTTCACTGGTGTGCACAATTGTTGGGTCCATGCTGTACCGCCTTCACTTGCAGTGCGGTGGGCCCAACATTCGTGCATACCAATGCCACATTGGTACACCCGTCGCCGCACATGCGCCGGGATCTGTTCGCTGGAAACCCCAAAGCGGCAGACACCAGCGCCAAGTCTCCTAACTTCCCGAACCCCTTG
This sequence comes from Eudorina sp. 2006-703-Eu-15, assembly GCA_003117195.1. NCBI lineage: Eukaryota > Viridiplantae > Chlorophyta > Chlorophyceae > Chlamydomonadales > Volvocaceae > Eudorina > Eudorina sp. 2006-703-Eu-15. The sequence goes on along the minus strand of BDSI01000163.1, from coordinate 43,486 downwards.
CGGAGCTAGTTTCGCCGCTGCCTAGGTAGTGCCGTGCCCGCGTTTGCCCTCGACGGGCCTGCCCTGGCCTGTTTTGCACACATCCTCGCTTCCTCGGCCACCAGGCATCGCGCTGTGCACACCTCCTCTTTCTCTTGGAATGGCGTCAGATGGTGCTTGCCCTTCTTTCCGTGGCCTCCACCATGGCCTCCTCCATGGCCTCCATGCCCATGTCCGTGACCTGCCCCCTGCTGATGCTCATGGAGGCTGAGGCGGCTGGTGCCGAAGGCCTCGTTGCTGATGGCCTTCATCAGGCGCTGCGTGTGCAGGTTGGGCGTGGTGGGCAGCGAGCTGCCGTCGTCCCTGAGGGAGGGAGAGAGAGAGGGGGCGGAGAAGACGGCGTCAGCTTGGGAGGGAGGGAGGAATGGAACCGCCACTCAGTTTCCCGCCCATATCCCACTCGACATTCAAGAGGACAGCAAACGCGCCGAGTCGGCATCGCACGCTCCGGTTCGGCGGCGGCGTCACCCCGCCACAGTGCACCGCGCCACCCTCCCTCACACACACTCCGTCACTTGGTTCCCACCCAGGGCCCCCCTAGGTGCTGAAATTACTTGCCGCGTCACCCCCTCCCAGAAGGCGAGCCCTCGGAGACCGCCCAGCCCCCGACCATCCGTCGCCGTCTCACCGCCAGTACTTGCACTTGTCCCGCACCGACGACTCCGGGATGCCGAACCGGAACACCGGCCTCACCATCTCCACGGCCTCAGCCCAAGTGTCCAGGAACACCTGCACCAGCGGCATCCGGAGCACCGACGGCCGCTGCGTGCGGACGTACAGGACGTTGAAGGAGGGGTGGATCTGCTCGGGCTCCACCAGCGTGAACGCCATCTTGTTGGCAGAGGACTTGCCCTTGGAGGGGCCCATCGTGAAGTGGTTGAAGTCGTGGTGCACGATCTTGTACTTTTCGAGGCCTGCGCTCGAGGGCAGCAGGGATATGGAGGTTGACTGGCGAATAACTGTCACCGCATCTGAAGGCGTGAACATGTGACACGAATATGTATCTGCGTCTTATGTGTACACCAATGATGGTAATCACGTGTTAGGAGGATGCTGGATGCGCAGGACCGACAGCATGGCAACAGGGCGAAGCAGCTCGTGTACGATGCCCGATGGCGTTGGGGATCTAGCACAATGTCATCGCGGGTGGGCCAAGAGTTATTGTTACTCGAAAGATTACGCGTCGACTAAGCTTAAAACGTCTATACGACGCTCAATAGAACAGAGTCAAGGGGCTCCACACTCAACACGAACGTGCGTGGTTGAGGCCATGCTAGCCTGCTCTGCGTTACATGTCGGGCGCCGACCTATTTGCAGGTGCCGATCCCCCGCATGCCCACGCCTTGGCGGCATGGCGGCGCAGACAGGCAGCCTTCCAGGTTCTTCTTTCTGATGCAACCGGATCCATGCCGCAAGCAGCTGCGACTGAGACCCCAGCAACCCGGGAGAGCCACACGGCGCTCCAGGGTTTCAGCATCCAAACCCTTCCAACGTTCGGCCAACCCCTTCGACCGTGTGACTGATGTAGGCGCAGGTATCGTGACTCCTACAGCAACTGCGCGTACCCCACATACTGCGCACGGTCGGATATGCGCCCTTGCGCCACGGCGAAGACCTCTCTCTCACAGGCCGCATCCCATCGCGCGCAGGAGCAGAGTCATTGCATCGACATCGTCTCGCGTCAAATCCACGGCATATAAATCGTATCTTAGGCTTCATTTTTGACGGACGTGCAAGTTGATGGACCGCAGGTGTGCAAGCAACCATCGAATTGGCTGCCATGCATCAACAATGGTCATATCACTTACCGACATGGTGTTGTCGTCGGCCCTCCGCACCCAAGAAAGACATGAGTGGCGTAGTTGGTTTGCTTACACGACGAAATCCGGGCAAGATAAAACTGATCAAACCTATCGATTCATGCACTGCCTTTGTCAATCACAACTAATGGACGGCCATTCAACAACGACCTGCAGCACCTGCCGAGATAGTTATGGTTTGGCATATGGCAACCGTTTCCCAGAGAGTCTTTTGCATTGCATAGAAGTGATTGTAACTGTAACTTTACAGCGCAACTCCACAGCGACATCGGGCTGGGGAGCGATAATGGAAGTTTGGTGACAGTACGTCACTTGATGCCGCCACAATTGGCACACGTCGATCATTTTTGGCGGAATATAACGCTTGTTCTGACGATAAGTGTTATGATAGAATGGGTTAAACTACTTGCGCGTGCTGGCACGTTGTATGTCGCGTTAAGGTGTTCATCAAGTGAAGATGAGGGGTGCACTGTTGCACCGCGGCTGCCCTGGCGGTCTTCGTGGGCCGCCATCACACGCCACAGATGCACTTGCTGCGCCAACGCGCGCAATTACCGGCGGCGCAGATGGCGACGCATCACCGGAACTGCGCCAACCGAGCGACGAGCACAGCGTTTTATTAATGCAGAAATGCACAAGGGCGATGTCAACAAACAGTTGCTTGACAAACCAGCCTTTAAGAGGCGTCCACGGGGCGGAAGTCAACGCACGGCCGGCAGCCACGCCACCTCAGGCGTGCCCAGCCGGTAATATTGCAACCCACATCACATGGACCGCCACACCCGGGCACACGGTATTGTCCTCAAATTCCTGCCTGGGAACGGTCGTACCTGGAGCCGTGCGGCCGCTCAACAGCGGGTCTGGAACCGAACCGGGGTGGGCTACGGCCGGTCCGTCACTGGCAGCCACCGCCAGCGCGCCGTTTGACCCCAGGAAGTGCGGGCCCCTGCGCCACCAGCAGCGCGCACTCCCTATCGCGGCGGGCTTTACCGCTACACCGTCCAGCAGAGCGGCGCTCGCCTCCGCTGCGTACTCCGAGCCCCAACGGACCCAGCCCGAGCCGCCCACCCCGGGCTACCTCTTCGTGGCCAACGGCCATTCCGACATGCGCAACGTCAGCGGCATGGGCACCAGCAGCAGCAGCAGCAGCAGCAACGCCAGCAACGGCACCAGCGGCAGGGACGCAGGGCCCGGCCACGGTGTCGGCGGCTTGCACGCGGCGCAGCTGCAGCGCCCGTACCAGCCGCAGCCGCAGCGAGCCGATATGGTGGCAGCGGAAGCGGCAGACCGGCTCGCGGCGATGCTAGGGGACGAGCCCCTGCCGGATCCGGTGCCACCGGCCGCGTGGCTGCTCTCCTCGGCGGCGGGGGATAGCGCGGCAATCGCCGAGGGGCCAGGCACCCTCGCCGTCAGCGGGCAGAGCAGCGATGTCGATGTGGAGGAGCTGATATCATCCCTGGGAGCTCTGAGTCGCAGTGATCTTGGTGATCCAACGGTCGCGGGTAGCGCGTCGCTGCCGGATAGCGCGTCGCTGCCGCGATTGCGTGGCGTCCACGACACCGCCGCCGACAACAGCGCCAGCGGCGGCGGCGCCGCTGACGGTGGCAGCGTGCCGCTGCCGGAGCTGCTGGGGAGGGAGGAGCTGTTCGCGAGCGCCGATGCCGGCGGCAGCGGCGGCGCCGGAGACGCCGCCGCGCGGCCGCCGGCGCAGGGCCCTGCCACCATGAAGCTTGACTCCTCCCGCGCACACGCGCTGTCGCGAGTGGCGCACAAGTCGCTGGCCATGCACCAGGCGTACCGGTTGCGGCTGCAGCGCTCGGCCGCCGCCGCCGGAGAGCAGACCGGTGACCCCGAGGCGGCTGTCTTGCTGGCGGCCACCCGTCAGCCCGCAGCGGTCGCTGACGGCGCCCTCCTGACCCCTCCGGCCGTCGTGACGGGAGACGCGGGTGTCGCGGCCCCGTCTGCTCCCCGGGAGGTGATGGACCGAGCGGCGGCCCAAGTGGAGGAGGCGGTGGCGGCCATGATCGTCGCGGTGCCGTCCCGGAGTCAGGGCGCGGCCTTGCTCAAGCCGGCCAGCCACAGAGGCACCCTGACGGCGCTGAGCGGCTTGGCGCTGGCGCGGTTGGCTCGCCCTCAGCACCAGGCGCAGTCGCAGCCGGATGGGCACCCACACCAGCAGCAGCAGCAGGGTGCTGAGCAGCGCGAAGACGGCCTCCTGGTGCGGCCCCTGTCTCGCCCCGGTTTGTACGCCCAGCTGTCCCGACCGCAGGTGCTGTCAGACGAGGGCGCCAGTGCGGCCCGCGAGGTGCCCAGTGCGGCCCCGGTGGACTTGGAGGCGGCGCTGCGGACACGGCTGCTGCAGCAGCAGGCGTGGCTGAGGGAGCAGCAGCAAAGGCAGCAGCAGCAGCAGCAAAGGCAGCAAGAGGAGGCCCAGCGTCTGCAGCAGCTGCAGCAGCTGCGGGAGGTGCCTGCGGGCGAGTCTGCTGCGGCATCAGCTGCCGCGCCGGCGGCGGCGGCGGTGCGGCCCGCGGTGGCGGAGGCGTTGGGCACAGAGACGGCGGCGCAGGAGGCCGTCAGCGCTCCTCCTGCAGCGGGAGCCACAGGAATTGCTGGCGAATGCCCCCCGGAGGTCCTCGGGGCGGAGGCGGCGACGGCACCTCCGGCAACATCCCCTGCGCAGCCGCATGCAGAGACGGCGGTGCCCGAACTGGATACAGTCCTCGGCGCTTCCAGCCGCCCTGACTCTGCTACAGCCTGCCCGACGCGCTACTGCGACGAGGGACTGACGCACGCGCCGCCCGACGATGAGCCGTACCTGGGGGAACGAGATGAAGCCCTGCAGGTGCGCCCTGGGTGCCGGCGGCGGCCGCGGGTGCCGTGCTTCCTCGAGTGTGTGGGTGTGCGGATTCATGCTTTGGGGTCATGGATTCCCCGAGCACCAGCGCAAGGCTGTTGGGGCGCAGATCCGCCACCGCCCAGGTTACCTCCGTGTGTTTAGGAAAGGGACCCGCCCGACCTCCGGGTGTGTTGCTGATGGGAGGAGTGACGCGCGCACCTCGCTGCACCACCGACGCGGCCGCACGAGGGAGGTAGGGCTCACCCACTGGAACGAGTAGGAGAGGTAGGCCACCACCATGCGGCGCCTGGTTTGGGACATTGACGGTGGGTGACAACCAGCACCCGGGCGGGTCCCGGGGGGGTAGCCTCGCGTAGCCCTGACGGTGTCCCGCCATCTCCAGAGGCGGCGGTGGGTGGCCTTTCTGGCGGGGAAAAAAATCCCAAACCCAGAAACGAAACCCTGGTTGGGTAGGGGAAGAGGCACTCACCGCTGCGTCGCGCCGCGTGTGATGTGATGTGCCCAAACTCACATCCCGCGCCTCCTACCTGCCCTCCTGGAGTAAGCCCCCGCCCTCGCCCACACTGCGCCACCCCGTCCCACACCCCGCTGTCCGTCGTCGAATCCGGCCCCAAAACCCCGTCGGGGAGCAGGCAGCGACGGCGGCCCATGCCCGGTCGTGGCGCGGCGGCCTGGGCGCCCTGCGTCTGGCGCTGTCGGGAATGAGCTGGGCGGGACTGCAGCAGCGCGTCCGGGTCACCTGGCGGCCCCACCAGCCCAGCGTCCCAGGGGACGCGGGGGCAGCCGCCGTGCCGCCGCCCCTGGAGACGCCCGCTGCGGCGGCGGGCCCCCCAGCTCCGGCTGCTCCGGAGCCCGGCACTGTGGCTCTTCCCCTGGAGCAGCAAGCGGTGGGGGTCCAGGTGCCGCAGGTGGCACCGCCGCCGCCGCAGCCGCAGCCGCAGCGGGCGACGGCAACGACGCTGGAGACGGAGCTGTCGAGTGGGTCGGCGGTACGGTCAACGGAAGCTGCGCAGGCGGTTGTGGGCGGGGTGGAGTCCCACCAGCGGCCGGACGCGTGGGTGTGGGTCAGTGCGCTGCTGTCGCTGTGGCGGGGGGCTGCACGGCCCAGCGGCGGCGCTGCGCCCTCGGCGACGGCGGCGGAAGCCGCGGCGGCGCCGGAGGCGGCGCAGCGCACGGCGATGCAGCTGGCGGTGGAGGCGGAGGAGGGCGGCGGGGCGGTGGCGGAGCTGCGGGCTCGGCTGCCTGTCGAGGGGGCCGCTGATGCGGCGAGCGCAGCCGCGGCGGCGCGGGAGCCGCCGGTGGCCGCCGCCGCCGCCGTCGAAGCCGTCGTGGTGCCTGAGGCGGGGCTTTCCTCGCCGGAGCTCGTGGATCGCCAGGCGGCTGGGGGGGTTCCGGAGGTGCGAGGCGCCGTCGCCGGCAGCACCGGCCCCGCTGTGGATCCCCGGCTGCAGCTAGAAGCCATGGTCAGGCAGGCGGCCCAGGCCCGGGCGGAGGCCGAGGCTAAGGCCACGTCGGCGGCGACAGCCGCTCCTAGCACAAGCAGCAGCGCCAGCACCAGTACCAACAGTTTGTTAGATCTGATCCGCAGTCCTATAGCGGCCGAGGCCGCGGCCAAGTTTGCCAGCGCCCGAGCCGCCCTGGAGCGACGTCGGAGGGAGCAGGAGGAGCAGGCAGCGGCGCAGGCGGCCGCTGCGGCGGAGGCGGCGGCCGCAGCGCGGCCGCGGACGCCATCCCCGGCGGCCGTTTTCGAGGCGGCACCGACGCAGACTCCTGCCAACCCCGAGGAAGCCATCCGGCGGCTGATGTCGCGGATCCGGGTGCCAGGCCCCGCGGGAGCGGGCCTTATGGGGGTGTTGGAGGCGACCCCGTTGGAGCCCTCGCCGTGGAATGGCGACGCGGCGCAGCAGGGGCAGCTGCAGCAGCACGCGACACCGTGGCGGCAGCAGCAGAACTCGGTTGCTGGGGGTGGAGCGGCCGGGATGGGCGTTCGGAACCGCCGGCTGCAAGGTGGGGGACGGCAGGGGTTTCGCCCAGGCCGGGCGTGCGTGTTGCGAAGTAACTTGAACATACTCACCAAATAACCTGCGATTAAACTTACCAGAGAAACAGTGGAAAAGCAAACAACGGCCGGGCGTGTGTGTTGGGAGTACTAGGTGAGATCATGGACGGCTCAGGGCCGGGTGAGGGCTGGGGGCGCCCCTCGGCCCCTTGCTGGCCCCTTCCGCCCGGTGGTCTCACCCGGGGGCTGTGTTATGTTTAGCAAACCCCGCAAGGAGTTTCCGCCTCGATAGCGGGTGCACCATGATCAGGCCGCAGCACCACACGCCCCTGGAGCAGTCGTGATCCGGAGGGGGCTAAAATGAGGACTGCCCAGGAAACAGGCCATCCGGAGGGGAAATGTGGTGACGCGGATGGTGGTCCGACAGCGCGGCCTTGCATGTGTTTAGAAAGAGAACCTGCCCGACCCAGCCCAGGTGCGGATACACTAATTTGCACACTTACCATACGTAGTGGCGGCGAACAAGGCAACTGTGCCACCACCACCACCACCAGGCAGCATAGAGTTAGCTACGAAAGAACTAAACGCGCGAAAACGGACTAGTTACCGAAAGGAAAAGGTGGCAGGGCGGGGAATATGTAAGGAGGGACTGGTACGGATGATGCACGACAAAGTACGGTACGGACGAAGGGGTGCGGTACACAGGTATGCAGGACGTGCTGGTACCGTGCGGGTGCGGGTTGCGGGCGTGCGGGCCCGGTAGCGCGCCGGGTATGTGTGTGTGTGTGTGTGTGTTAGCAAGGAGAAAAGCTGAGCCGCGAATAAGCAGAACCGTGTCCAGCAATGCAACCGACGACTGAGACCGAGACCAGAGTTACCAATATGCCAGGGCGAAGTATGTCGACCATAAGTAGTCCCAAGGTGGTGTAGTCCGTGATGCTGTAGCGCCCCGTATCGTTGTCGAGCGCCGGTGGGCGCCGTGACGCCAGCAGAAGGAGCGGCTATGACGTCGTAGGCTAATGCAGACGAAACTCTACTAAACTACCTACTGATCCTAAGGTGCAGCAAAAGCAAGGGCGTATGCGTCAACAGCGCGTGCAATGCCGACAGCAAGCAAGTGCCCGGCACAACCGTCCCAGCCCTTGCAGAAGGAAAAGATACTGACCTGAATGCAGAAACGGGAGCACCAAGCGAAGCAGCACCGTCAGTGGTTAGCGAAGCGAAGTCGGAGGACATGCAAGGCGGATGGCAAGACAGGGACACACGTGAGCGCGACGGTCCTGTGTGTGTGTGTGTGTGTGTGTGTGCGACAGCGCGGCGCCGGTACCTCTAGCTTCCGGACCAGATTCCAACAGCTGCGCGCCTGACCGCCCTCGTGCTGTCCCCTGTGTCATATGCCCGGGCCGCTAACTTGACTGCAGCGCTGGAGCCGGAGGCTGGCGAGGAGGACTGGGTTCGCAGCATGGCGGCCATGTATGCGGCCACCAGCGCCAACGCGACCCACACCGCCAGCAGCAGCAGCAGCGGCTCCGGGCGGCCGCAGGGCAGTACGGCCATGGAGTCGTACACGGACGAGACATCGGCGGCACTGGAAGCCAGCTCCGCCGCGCCGGGGGCCGACGGCGCCCCGCCCGCGCCCAGCCCCACGGGTCGGAGGACTCTGTTCGGAGAGCCGCCGCAGGTGCCGCGGGTGTTCGAGGGGGGAAGGGTACAGGACATTGGTAGGGAGTCGGGAGGGGGTGAGAGGGCGGAAGGGGGCACAAGTGGATGGGCTGGACATGCGGGATGCGAGTGGATCGGGAGGCACGGGAGGGCGCGGCTTGTGTTTTGCAGCGTAAGTCCGATGTCGTTCGTCTTGTTCACTGGAGTGTTAAAGTGGAGCCAGCGGCTGACAGCGGCTGACTGGGATCAGGGGTCATCGTGGCATCGCACCCGCCTTCTACACCGCGTCCCTGATGCCATCGCTCATCACTCCTGTGGCAGTGGTATGGCAGTGGATTTTGTTGAACCCACCATCTCCGCCTCCTCTGCTGCCCAGGTGCTCATCCCGGAAGGTGTCACGGTCCGGGGTCTGGCCGCGCTGCTGGGTGTGCCCTCCGCCCGTCTGGAGGCCTTCCTGCGGGAGCAGCTGGGCGAGGAGGTGCGGTCGGACCGCGAGGAGGTGGCGCCGGAGAGCGCGGAGCTGGCGGCGCTGGAGTTTGGCCGCATCGGCATCGTGCGGAGGGACGCGGGTGAGGGAGGTGGGGAGGGGGCGGAGGGACGCGGGGGAGGGAGGGGGCGGAGGGGATGTGGGGAGAGGGCGGAGGGGATGTGGGGATTCGTGGACGTGTCCAAACTGCGATGGGGCAGAAGGGAGAGGTGGGGTTTAGGGGAGAGGGGCGGAGGGGGTTAGGGAAGAGGGGCGGAGCGGAGAGGTGGGGGTTCGGGAAGAGGGATGGGGGGCGGGGCTGGGAGATATTCAGAGGGGATGAGGTATAACGAACTGGGAGGAAGAGGGGCAGGGCCGAAAGAGTGTTGTCTTTTGCAGGTTTTCCGCGATGTGACCTGTCGCGGTCTGGCTTGGGGTCTGGAGGGGCGCGGGTGCGGCTGCGGGTGGCACGTGAGGACTCGGCTGTGTGGCGCCCGTGCAGCATGTCCACATCCGCAGCAGCAGTAGACCCCACCCGACACACACCACCGTGCACAACAAGGACAAGGGGTAGGGGTCACCGTGTGGGTTCCGCCGTTGACGCCCGTGTTCATTTACATCTTCCGCCCCCCCCCCTCCCCGCCCACACCCCCGGCCCCCCCAACCCCGCCCACATCCCCGCAGCTTCCTCCGTCTTCCCCCTGGAGCCCCGTCAGCCCGTGGTCACCATCCTGGGCCACGTGGACCACGGCAAGACCAGCCTGCTGGACGCGCTGCGCTCCACTGCGGTGGCGGCCGGGGAGGCGGGGGGCATCACGCAGCACATCGGGGCCTTCGAGGTCCGCCTGGCGGCTGCGGCGGCCGAGGTGTGTGGGTGGCTGGGGGTTGCCCGGCGGGTTTGAGGGAGGATCCGGATGGCGCCGTGCCCGTGGGAGGCGGACCCTGTGGGTTACGCCAGGTCGGGGGGTCAAGGCAAACACCGCCCTCGGGTCGGGGGGTGCGACGTGGCTGCGCCAGGGCGGGCGGCCCTAGGAGGAGTGCGATGAGGACCCCGGCTGAGCGCTGATATGTCGGGTAGCATCAGATGGGGAAATGGAAAGGAAAGGAAAACACGGGGGATGGGGGGATGGCTGTGTTGGGCCATCTCACCGCCTGCCAGCGGCTCAGACGAGGGCCGCGAGGCCGGCCGACGAGGAAGGGTGGTCTTAGGTCTGACGCCAGATCAGGTCAGTCACGCTGTAGAGGCCTTACCGATTGCACACATGCGACGGGTGTGCGTTATTCGGCGGGCAGGGCAGGAGTGCGTGCTGTGCGTGCTGTGCTCAATGGGCGTGGCAGTGCCCAACGGGTGCCCCCTAGTTGTGGGGGGCCCTCTCTTACCCCTCTGGCCGTTGCCTCCCCGCCCCCACTGCATTCCTGGGCAGTCAGCGTAAAAATATAACTTTAATTAGTGTAACATGGCATCAATACATACAGCTTTCTCACTATCAATTCGCTGGTCCTCTCCCTCCGCCTCGCAGGCCTCCCTGCCCTCCGCCATCACCTTCGTGGACACCCCCGGCCACGAGGCCTTCTCCGCCATGCGGGCCCGCGGGGCGGCGGTGACCGACATCGCGGTGCTGGTGGTGGCGGCGGACGAGGGGGTCAAGCCGCAGACGCGGGAGGCGCTGGCGCACGCGCGGTCTGCGGGCTGCCCCCTGGTGGTGGCCATCACCAAGTGTGATAAGCCCACGGTGGGGTGGGGTGGGGTGGGGTGGGGTGGGGTGGGGTGGGGTGGGGTGGGGTGGGGTGGGGTGGGGTGGGGTGGGGTGGGGTGGGGTGGGGTGGGGTGGGGTGGGGTGGGGTGGGGTGGGGTGGGGTGGGGTGGGGTGGGGTGGGGTGGGGTGGGGTGGGGTGGGGTGGGGTGGGGTGGGGTGGGGTGGGGTGGGGTGGGGGAGGGGAGGCCGGGGAGGGCCAGGGGGGAGGGGAGCGAGGGGAGGAGGAGCAGGAGGATGAAGAAGGCGGGGGCAAGGAGAAGAGTGGGGAGGAGGAGGACGGGGAGGAAGGAGGATTGGGATGTGGGTCACGTTGCTGCTGTCGCCATCAGGGGAGGTGGCCGGTTCCCAGTCCGCGAGAGGGTGCGGCACGGCCATGGCATGGCAGGTGGCGTAGGGAGTTTGTGGGCTGGCGTTTTGTAGCACACCGGCAAGAGGTTACCGGACGTCCCGACATCAAACGCGCGGGCCCTCGCCCTGCCGTTGTCTTGCTCCCCGGTTCTTCTCCCCCGGGCTGTGCCCTTCGTGCGCAGGTCGTCGTCCCCGGTTCCCCTACCGGTTGTACGATATCCCCCTGTCCTTACCACCCACAGTCATGCGGCCTTTTCTCGCCTCGTCGTCGCCAGACGCTGCGCCGCACCCGCCTCCTCCCTCCTTCCCTGGCAGCAGCGCAGTTTGAAGATGTTTACCAATTTCCTGTATCCCTCATTCCCGCCCCCTCGGCTCCTCTCGCCCTCCCTTGCAGGCCCGTCCCGACTACGTCAAGGCCCAGCTGGCGGCGGAGGGTCTGGATCTGGAGGACTTTGGGGGCACCGTGCAGGTGGGTGCGTGCGTGGGTGGGTGGGTGGGTTGCCAAGCCAGGGGGGCGGCGGGCGGCAGGTCAGGGCGGCCGGGACTCTGCAAACAGAGTGCGCTGGGTGGATGGGTGGATGTGTGTGGGGGGGCGCCACCTCCCAGCTCTGGACCAGCGCAACAAGGAGGGGCGGGGCAAGCTTTGCGTACATGCGCCCTCCAGGCCGTGCGCAGCAGCAGCCGTGCCGTACTTCGCTGTTGGGTGGCTTTCGTACGGGTGACGCACGAGCGCCGCGCGAGGTGTACCGTAGCGCCACGACTGTCACGTGCGGGTTACCCCACCGGCCTTGGGTGCGGTTCGCTCTTCCCCGGTGTGAACCAGCACCCGGGGCTGCGCGGAGGGTGAGGCCTTCTGCCGGCACGGAGGTGGAGGCTCGTGCCCAGCCCGCCCCTGTCCCCCGGCCGCCTGCCCCCCGCAGGTGGTCCACACGTCGGCCACCACCGGGGAGGGCCTGAGGGAGCTGGAGGAGGCGCTGCTGCTGCAGGTGGGAACGCTGCGGGCTTGAGTACGGAGAGGGCGATCCGGACCCGCGGGCGCACGGACCCGGGGCCGCGCGCCTCCGACTCGCCTTCTGTCTTCGGCAGTGTCCTGCGGGGACGTCGGCCCATACCACCCGCCGACCTCCCTTACGTCGCCCCTGCTACCCGATCGCTACAAGCCCATCCCACCCACCGACCCAACTTCCTATACCCCACCCTGGGTGTGCCCGGGTTCGTTCTTCGGGTCCTTTTTTCTTTCAATTCATACCCCACCCACCCGCCCGCCCGTCTGTCCCCCCTCAGGCCGAGCTGATGGACCTGCGCGCCCCCCGCGACGGCCCCGCCAGCGGCTCCGTGATAGAGGCCCGTCTGGAGCGCGGGCTGGGCCCCGTGGCCACCGTCATTGTTAAGCGGGGCACACTCCGGGTGAGAGGGGGGGGCTGAGGGAGCGGGAGGCGGGGGGGGGATAAGACCGTCGAGGGAGGGGGAAGGCGCACTGCGAGGCTGAGGGAGGAGGAGGGTGGGAGAGGGGGATATACCTCTGCATGCCGTCGCCTTCTTCTCTCCACGTGACTCCAACCCCCAACTCCTAACTTCCAACCTCCAACCTCCAAACCCCATACCCCCCACTTCGTCACATCCGATCACGCAGGTTGGCGACCCGGTGGTGGTGGGCACCGAGTTTGGTCGGATTCGGGCGCTGAGGACGGAGGCGGCGGCGGGCGCAGGCGCAGGCGCTGGCAGCGGAGAGGCCCCGAGCACCTCCTCCGCGGCCCAGCAAGGCGTCAGGCCGGGACAGTATGCGCTGGTGGGTGCTGGGTGGGTGGGACGCACTGGTCGCGAGGACGGGCGTCCCTTGAGGACTGGCTGCCCTAGGGGTCCAACCGAATGGATGCTTCGGGACGCGGATGGGTGTGGTGCGCATCGGGATCTGGCGAAGCTGTCGTCAGCCCCTCAGACCCACCCTTGTTCTGCAGCGATGGTGCGGCCTGTGCACCGCCGCTCCGCGTCGCTGCGAAGTGGCGCTGCCCGCCGCACAGCGTCCTGGCTCGCAATACGCCTAGGGCCCTCAACCCCGCAACCCCTGCATATGACTGCCACTCCTCCCCGCCCTCCCGTCCTCCCCTCCTCCTCCCATCCTGGTACAGTCGAGTTTCTATCGGATATTCGCTCTGCCAGCAGCGCAGTATAAATATGTCTACCACTTCCTCCCCTCCTCCTCCCCTCCCCTCCCCCCGCCCTCTTCCCCCCGCAGGTGTCCGGTCTGGAGGGCCTACCCCACGCGGGGGACCATCTGACGGCGGTGCCCAACGCGGCGAGGGCCCGGCTGCTGGCGGACGCCCGGCGGCTGCGGGCCGAGGAGTTCCGTCGGATGCAGCTGGCGGCGGCGCTGCACGCGCAGCGGCAGCGGGAGACGCAGCAGCTGGCGGAAGAGTACCAGAGGTGGGGGGAGGGGGGCGGCTGTGGAGGGAAAAGGTTCAATTGAAAAAAGAAAGATGAACCCGAAAGACAACCCCGGGTACACCCAGAAATACTCAGCATACTTACGTGGCGAGGTACCTGCATAGCAGTGGAAGTATAGACACTGCGTGAGGGCGCGTGGCGGCGCGGCCGCGCGGCCGCCGGTGCAACAGCAGGCAAAGTGCGGACCCGACCCAACCCGAAAAGAAAAGATACATTACCGACCTGTGGTCGTAGAAGGTGTAGCCGCGCCGCGAGCGCCGTCCCAGGTCATGGCGATGCACAAGAGGGAAGCCCGAGGAACGGAGTGAGCGAACGCGGTGTAAGGGGGGCAACTATAGTAAAGGAAAAACAAAAACAAAACAGTATGCAAGGATGGCGGGGCGGCAGCGCGGCACGGAAGAGGACGTGAGGGGCGCCGGCGGGCGGGCGGGTGCGAAGCCCAGAGCGTAGGGCGTATGGCCGCAATATGCATCCTGACCTGCTATCTGACACATCCCGGCGCCTTGTCCCGCTCCCCCACCCGCTTCCGGGTGCTATCTCGCTGCGCGACCCCAGGCGCCGCGCCCAGAAGGCCGAGCGCATGCGGCTGCTGAGTGAGCGGAAGCGGCTGACCGCCCAGAAGCTCAAGGAGCGGGCGGAGCAGCTGCGGGCGGCGGAGGCGGCGGAGGGCGGGCAGCAGCAGCAGCAGCAGCAGCAGGCGGGGGCCGGGCCGCTGCTCGATGCCGCCGTGGCGGACCCCGCAGCAGCAGCAGAACCACCTGGTGGAATGCAGTCCGCGGACTCCGGCCCCGGCGGTGGCGCTGCGGTCACGGATGTGGAGCTGGGTCTGACCCCGGTGGCCCACCTGAATCTGGTGGTGAAGGCCGACGTGCAGGTGAGGGTGAGGGTGAGGGTGGCGTCGGTGCGACCGCAGCGCGGGAGGGGGAGGAGGAGGGGGAGGAGGAGGAGGGGCATGGAGATTGACCAGGTGCTGGGGTTGAGCCCACACAGGGCCCGACGGCTCCGTGCGGGTTGGTGGGCGGGTGGTACATCATCTCTCGTGGGCAGGTGTCTTTGGGTGGTAGGGCGGCGTGCAGGTGACTTGCAAGGGGCCGGGTTGCGTCCGGGGAAGGAATGCCTGCATGTGTCTGTGGTTCTCGTTTGAGAGGGCAGGGCCGTGGGGGCGGGAGGTGGGGGCGGGGGGTTCGGGGGTGCGGTCCGTGCCTCGCGGCGCCGCGATCCCAGGGCCGCGGTGGCGCTGCCCGTGTCGCTGCTGGTGCTCGTGGTGGATTAGGCGTGCTAAGAATGGAGGAAGTGTGGACATACAAAGCCCGCTGTGCACCCTCGGTGGGCGGCGGGCTGGGGGGTCCCTCAGGGCTCAGTGGAGGCGGTGCTGGCGCTCGTGGAGGGGCTCGCAGCGGAGCAGAGGGCGGCAGCGGCAGCAGCCGCAGCGGCGTCCGGAGGCGCCGGCGGGTCGGGCAGCGGCTACGTGGCCGTCAAGGTGGTGCACGCGGGCGTGGGCGCGCTGTCGCCGTCGGACGTCAACCTGGCGGTGGCGGCGGGGGCGCACCTGCTGCTGTTCAACTCGCCGCTGGGTCCCGAGGTGCGGCCCGGGAGTGGGGGGGAACTAGGGGACCGGACCGGATAGGGGGGGTCAAATCACAAACCTGCATGGAGGTGTGTCTGGGTTCAAGGAATGGTGTTCGTGCAGGGTGCCCGGGTGCCCGCCGGGCTCCTTTTCGGCGACTGCAGCAAGGGTGGCTTTCGTTTCGGGTTGAATTAAGTATCCGAGGTGGCTGGAGGGGGTACATACACCTCACACCTGTCGGTGGATAGGGTCTGCCGGGGCTGTTTGGAGGTCCGCGAGCGTCGCGCGGCGGAGTGGGTTCGGGGGCGATATCGGGGCCCTTGCGCGGCCCTGTGACCACCGCCAGCCCTGGGTCACCGCCGTGTCCCTGCAGCAGTGCGGCAAGGAGAACCTCGTCGCCCCTCAGCCGGGTTGGTGTTTTCGGTTGTGTCTCTTTTGGTAATACCCTCCATCTCGTTTTGCTTATGTCCCTATCTCGTGCCTTGCCTGGCCGTTGTCATCCCCGCCCCTCCATCCGCCCCTCCATCTGCCCCTCCATCCGCACCGCCCCTCGCCTCACCTCGCCAGGTGGAGAGCCCCTTGCGCTCCGCCCAGTCGGGGGGCGTGCGGCTGATGTCGCACTCGGTGGTCTACCACCTGATGGATGCGCTGCGGGAGGAGGTGCGGCGAGCGGCGGAGGAGGGCTCGGCGGCGGCCGCGGCGGCGGGCGAGGGCGCGGCGGAGGCGGCCCTGGCGGTGGTGGGCGAGGCGGAGGTGCTGGCCACCTTCCCGCTCACCTCCGCCAAGAAGCTCAAGGACGGCCGCATCGCAGGTGTGGGGGGGCGTCGGGGGGGCTGCCGGGGGAGGGAGGAGTTGGATGCACGTGTTGGGAGGGAGGAGTTGTATGCACGTGTTGGGAGGGAGGAGTTGGATGCACGTGTTGGGAGGGAGGAAGTAGAGTCGGGCGGGAAAGTCACATGTTGGGAGGGAAGGCGGGGGGGGGGGCGGGGGTCAGCATAGCTCCGAGACCGCGGAGCAGGGTGACCGCGAAGACATGGAGACAGATAAGCTTTACCTGGAGTCACCTCGTGAAGAAGATCGAGAGCCGAACGAGTTGCAGTGCTGGTACCAACGTGTGCGTCTCCCGGCGATGCGGGTGGCGGGCGTGGGCGCTGCGGGGTGGCGGGTTTCGGTGCGGGACAGGGCGGCCTGGTTGCCCAGGGTGGTACCTGGTAGGTCTGGTGGAGGTAGAGGACCGGGTGCGCATCGCGACCACCTCAGTCGCCCTGTCTCTGTCAGTGGCCACTTCACCGCCCCGTGTCGGTTGCGACTGTCCGCGCCCTCTGCGACGGACCTTTTTGCAGCAGAGGTCGCGCGGCGGGGCCGGCGGTCGAAATGCTCTCGCGGCCATGCAGTTCTGAACTCGGTCTCGCCATTCACGTAACCCGAACCTCCTCTCGAAGCGCGTACAACCCTTACAACCCGTACGAACCTTACAACCCTTACAACCCGTACATAAAGCCATTTAAGACCTAAAAGCCCTTACAAGCCCTTACATACTCGGAACCATCCCCAACCATCCCGACCTCCCTGACCTCCCCAACCTCCCTCCCTCATTGCCCCAACCCTCCTACCCACCCACCCACCCACCCCCCAGGTGTCAAGGTCCTGACCGGGGAGGTGACCCAGGCGGGCACGGAGGTGTGGCGGGTGGTGCGCGGTGGCCAGGTGGTGTGGGAGGGCCCCTGCACCAGCCTGCGCCAGCACCGGGCGGCTGTGGAGGCGGTGGCGGCGGGGCTGGAGTGCGGCGTGGTGCTGGGCGGGGGGCAGTTCAGCGCCTTCGAGGTGGGCGACCGGCTGCTGTGTCTGCGCCGCGGACGGTCGTGAGGGTCGTGAGAGGAAGTCAAAAGCGGCTGGCAGGAGGTGTCGCCCGGTGGGGCTCTGTGGGGGTGTGGGTGAGGGAGGGCGGGCGAGGTTGGGTGTTTGGATGTCACGGCGGGAGGTGGCGGGTCACATTGGGGGGAGTCGGTCTGCGGGTGCGTGAGGGTTGGGGTCGGAATCATCCGGGAGCGGCTGCGGCGGCCGTCTTGGAATGTGGACGCTCCCCCCCGTTGATGACTGCGGGGTGGGGGTGGTGTACTTGTCATGTAGGCGCAGGCCGGGAGAGGAGCTGCGGTGCAGGGGTCATTAATTAGGACAGTAGTAGCTCGGGCGTGCGGCTTCTCTTTTGTGAAGCGTGGGTCGGCGGCAAAGGCCGCTTGTGGTTCTTAGCAAAGAGGCGGCGAATGGAAAGGGGCAGCTATGCTTGTGCTGGGACTTGACCGAGGGCAGTGTACGACTTACCGTACGGCAGCGTAGGATCCATGGCAAGGCGTTTGCCGCCTCGGTTTCGAAGGGGATACGGGCGCCAGGTTTGGGCACGGAGCGGCAGGGAGTGGTAGAGGGAGAACCTTTTGGGATCATATCCAGTTTAATGTATAGGCCTTAAGAGTGCGATACGCAAACAGCTTATGTTGATGATACGGTACATGCATACGAGGAGGGAGGGTCTGGGGGACGTTACGCGCGAGCGGCGGATCGATGCGTCCCCTGGAGCCGTCCCGTCAGGCGCTAGGCGGTCGGCCTCCGTGGAGCGGGAAGCGCGATTGTGAAGGCTGCTTGGAACTCTTCCCAGGGGGATATGCACCCGTCCATGCGACTCGGCCACCGTCGTGACAATGCGTCGACTGGGTTGGGGTTTTGCTGCGGGTGCTGGTTATGATTTTTTGCTGCAGCTGGCATATGGCTGGCAGTGCGATATTTTATTGCGAGTGGGGCGAGGTCGTGAGAAGGCTAAGGTTTAGGTCATGATGGCTTTGAGTTTGCAGGATGAGTCTGGGGTCACTCGGACGTCGGCCCCGGTTGCTGCACGGTGCATCTAAACCCGCGCAGATGTTCGGGAACCGGCTGTGGTTGGCTGGGTTGATAGCCACCGCTGCTGGTTTATTTGGTGAAAAGCGTTTGGCGCTGTGTAAGGGCCTCGTGCTGCTGATGACCCCTGGCAGTCCTCTGGTGTTCCCGTATGCCGCCGTATGTCGCCGGAAGGCGGGCGCATGGTGCGAAGCCTTACAAGCGGTCTCACTAAAAACACCAACGGGCCCGAACGACTATGACAGCTGCCAGCCGATGAGCAACCGATCTTATGTGCAAGCAAACAGGCCCGAATAAGCTGGACGCATCAGCTGGGCGTCCTCGACAACGGATGCCATACGACACAAAAACGATTCACGTCAAGTACGGCAAGCATCAAAATTCATTGGTGCACCACCGACCCGCCCGTCTGATTCAGACCCCACAAGGGCCCTTATGTACGGCATTTCGACATCAACATGTACGACATTCAGAGCAGCCTGCACATGGCATTTACACCCACCGCCATCCGCCCCAGATGGCTCAAAACCAGGCCACCAGGGGCCACCTAATGCGGCGCGCAAGCCAACGGGCTTCCCTGCGCCTAGGCCTAGGATTGCCCACTGTCAGTTGTTCGCAGTGGGCAGCCAGCATGCATATACAGTAAATAATAAGGGGGTTCGATGAATCGGGCAATCGCTGCCACGCTGATGAAACCCAACAATAACGATTCTATACGGGAACGAATTTTATACTCTTGTTGTTTTCGCAAACCTTCGTCCTTCACCACGCAAACATAACGTCCTGGCGGATTTCTCACTGAACACAAACATAACGACCTTATGGAGCGAGCGTCGTGGGACGGGCATGCATTCGTCCCGTACGCTCGCCATCCAAAAACATTTTCAGTCGAATTAACACACAAGGGCTCATCCCTGCTCACTCGAACGACCGGGGCCCCGGCCCAGCTTGTGCCCACTGACTGCAAGGACACCTAATCGACAACGCCGAATCACACAGACAAACACATGCAGGGTGCGACCATCAAACACTACACGGTACTTGCACGCACTGCGATCAAACATTCAGTTCTCACAAGCGAAATCGATCTGGGTTTCTGGACGACTGATGGAATGGCATGTAACGAGTAATGTAGCGTGTAACGAAGTGAAACTAGTTTTTTTCAAATTTAAATCGCCCGCCGAAGATGCATGCACGGCGGGCAAGCGCCTCCATCAGCTCTGGACGGTGCTGTGCAACACGAAAAAACTGTACAACCTAGAGCCGTCGATACCCAGCCGTCAGTGATGGCATTAGGCATGGTGCCTGACGCCGCATTCAATCTCCCATCACAGCCATGACCTAAGGCACATCGCCCCCCATCCGTCGTTCCCATCAAGAGTTTTCCTCAGCTGCTGCAATAAATTAGCATGGGACAACACATATGCAAGAAGCCGGTCACGATATGATCTAGTCCAGGCTGCAACCTACTACCCTAACCCTAAATGAAAATGAATACCTGTATACCTCATAAGCGCATCACTACTCCTGCATTGACGGGCCCGCGTGTCCGCCATTCATGGCCCCCAAGTATGTATATGTTTCTGTGGTGATACGATGTCCCCTCCTATACAACTTAACCTGCATGCATTCTCAGCTCCGCGTTCATTCAGCAGCCCCGCTGCCCGGCTAGATATCCAGCCACCTGCCAGCCGGCTAGCTAGTAATACTCCAGCTGCAGGCGACGCAGCCACTCCAGCGCCTGCTCCCCCGAGGGTCGCGCGGCGGGCTCCGCCGCCGTGCACTGCTCCGCCAGCTTCCCCAGCGCCTCCGTGGCCGCCAGCAGGCACCCATGTGCGTGCTGCCACCGATCTGGGTCGTGACCCAATATGTGCTTCAGGAGCACCTGACTGTCCTGGAGGACCAACAGCAAGCTCCTGCCGCACGCGTACACGTCACTGCGGCGGTCGCACCAGGACTGCTCCCCCTGCTCCTGCTCGGGTGCCGCATATCCCGGGGTGCTGAGGCCCCGGGCCGTCGATTTGCCACACTTGGAGCACCGAGATAAGGCCTCCGCGTCGATCAGCTTGAAGCAGCCCGCTTGCTCGTCGAAGATCATATTCTCTGGCTTGTGATCTGTCGGCACCAACCACGCGGGGATGCACACGGTGTGAAGGTCATCACAAACATTCGTACAACACACGAAGGCAGAATCGGCACGTGAAACTGCACCATCACTGGGCTCAGTCGCCAGGTCTGGCGCAAAGGTCACGAGCGACCCAGATCACACACCGTGTGTACTGATACGAAAAAATAGGTACAATATTATCACATTTTTGACACGTATCGCAGCATGGATCAAAGCAAGGGGAATGACAGGGGCCAAAGAGCCAACACGCTTCTGAGCAGCTTTGCTCTGCACGTCCGGGGGTTGCCTTCCACATGCCGCGACACCTAACCACACACACCGCGCCCCGCGCCTTAATGGTAAGCATACTGGTAACTGGTTTGGGTCGGGCGGGTTTGGGGTTTTATTTTTGCGTCAACGCGCCCCGCCATGCCCCCACACCCTCGCCCCTGCGACCTCTGATCCTCACCGTTGAGAACGTGATCGACTTGGTGGACCCTGTGGACCAGGCTCAGCATGTCCAGACCAAATCCGTACAGCCCGTCCGCAATCTCATCCACGGCGGCCATCATAGACTCAGAGTCGCTCCGAAGCTGCTCCATGAAGCCGCACATGCGCTGCCAGAGGTACGTCCGCGCATCGCCAGCCTCAAACCAGGGGTATAACGCCACAACCTCGAGGTCACAGGTGGTGTCCTCCGAGGGCATCGAGCAGTGGCGCACAAACACCTGCAGCGGCTGCACGAAAACGTCCTGGAAGGTCGGGGCGTGGGCGGCGTCGAAGGTCGCCCGGGCCTGGAACGCCGCGCTGGCGCAGGCAATCTCAGCCGCCTTCCGGACTTCACGTAAGGCGTTCTCCTCCTTGAAGACGAACGTCCGCTCGCCGCTGGTCTCAGCATACTTGAGCAGCTCCCCGGCGCGTTGCTGGCTGTGACACGGCTTGACCTTGATTGCGACCTTCTGTTCTTTCCCTGATCGTGTCTGCAGCTTGGCGCACCAGACGGATACGTAGCAGGGGGCCTCGGACACGCGCACCAGCTTGAAGCCGGAAGGTAACCGTTCGTTGAAAGGGTCCAGGACCGGGATGCTCGTCGGCGTGGCGCCGACAGTCACCGTAGTGGTGCAGCCGTCGGCGTCATCATCGCGAGCGCTGCGGGTTGTGTGGCCGCCCATGACGGTCTCATCACTGCTGTCGATGCGGGTGACCTCCGAGGGGAGGTTGGTGACGATGGCCTCAGCCTCGATGACGGATGGAGCGCAAAGGTCGATCGAGGACTTGCGGCGGTCGCTGCTGCTGGATCTTTTGCAGCATTCCACTGGGGTGCTCATTGACAGAGCATCCTTGACCCGTTTCAAGGCATCCATCACCAACTCGCCGTCGGCGACGACCGCAAGGCCATCTGATTCGCCGGAGGTGGGACGCAGCGCGCATTGCAGCGTGTGGTAGATGTCCATCAGAGCGCCTCGAAGGTGCACCACAAGCGCATTCATGTCAGTGGAAGCTAGTCCGTTGGAGCTCATCAGGTCGCAAATCGCCGAGTCGTCGTCTTCCGCGGCCTCGCACTTGCACCGCGGCGCGAGCGTCCGTGGGCCATCCAGGGCAGTGGGGCAAGTGTTGCCCGAAGGAGGTGTGGGTTTGCGATGCTGCATGGCGGCTGCGTGGTCCCGCGGCACAGACCTGTGCACCAAGGTGTTGGGGTCGGACAAGATTAGCGGGAAGGTGACGGTCCAACCAGACGCAATTCCATCAGTCATTAGCGCAAGTTACAAAAAATTGAAGTTCTTCAGGATTATTGGGAGAAGGTTGGTGAGTCATATTGATGGGTTGACGGCACCGGTACATGACAAATCTTTAGTGAGGCTGCAACATCGTACCGTAAGAATGCAATAAAGCAGCGAAAACGTTTGGTCGGTAGCATTTGGTGAGCCTAGTGCTGCCTGATGTTTCACAGCACTTCGGGCACAACGGATCTAATCGTCGCGACAGGGACCCTGAAACCTTCGCAAAACCTGCCAAATCTGCATAAGTCAGACATTTTGTATTTTTTGTGGAAAAATGTATCCGTGAATAGCGACTCACCCGAGGGCGTCAAACTTGGTTGACCAAAACGCTGGCTCATCTACAGCGGACGACCTCATGCAGCCTCCAAGTATATTACAAAGCATCCTGGGAAAAATGAGGGACACAGATGTACTAGCTCAAGTCCATGACAGCAAAGCCGTGAAATGGGCTGGGCTGCACACCTTGGAAGGCCGTCCCCCTTGAGGTTCTTGCAGCAAGACTTCTCAGCAGGAAGTTGCTCCTCTGTATTACGACGGCGCATGACAAGCCGGCCGAAAAGTTGCTGCATTTTTACTAGAAATTACGTCCACCGAAAAAACTGGCAAGGAGCCTAGGAGCTGGTAAGAGCCTAGCCAGACAGCAAGGAGCGGAGTGTCTTTTTTACGAGGTGAGCAATAACAAACGTGACTCTTCTGCTGGGTAATGATATTCGGGGCCCCATGATGCTGTTATAAAAGGACCTTAGAGCCCAGTCGTACAGTACGAGTGGGTTTTGAACTCGCCTGGCAAGGGGAAAACCGATGCTGGCTTGCCACCGGCCATATGAAGTTTTGAAATTCCATAACATGTTACTGCACCCCTAGCTTGACGGACGTCAGCAGGCAAGGGCAGGCATCAACTTAGGACATCAGGCACAAAACTGCGATTGGCGAACAGCGAGAACTTACGGAAACTCCGTCTCCCGGTCGCCCCAAACAATCCACGTCCTGACATCTGAAAGCGACTGGTGAACAGACAGTTCTTCCATGAGCACCATGCGGGGATTGGTTGAGTCCTGGTTTGTTCAGCGAAAGAAGCCCTTCGCGCGAACCACACGAGCGAACGTAGTACGTGGGTGGCATCCAGTAAGCATTGTTATTTGCCTTATGTGTGCGTAGGACAGTTTGGTGCAGCCCAACGGTTTGGTCTTAGCTGGGATCCCTGATCTTCGAGCTTGACAGCGGCTGTACAACTTGTCATGTAGATAACACAAAGAGGATGAGCAGAGCGGAATCCGCGCTGAGGATGGGCATGAATGCCGGTGCAGGCGCTGGGGTCGCAAGGCGCCAACTGCAGGCGATCGAGTCCAGCGGCTCCTGCTCAATCCATTCAGCTCCTGAACCAATGTCGTACCACATACAGCCGGAGAGAGGCTGCTGAGCATGTGGGTGAGCGAGAGTAGGGCCGATCAGGGATTCAGGGTATGCAAAGGATGATTTCCACAACGACCCCGTGACGACCCCGTCTGTCACCCCGCATCGCAGGCTTGCCCACTGCGCCTACCCGCCCGGTGCTCTGCTGGGGCCGCGTGTCCCGCCGGCGCAGCGAAGCCGTGTCGTAGGGTAGTAGGTTGTGAACTCGAAGTTCACCTGCGCAATCAACAGCTAGATGAGGGGTCGAAGTGCCGCGGCTGCAGTAGAGAACTGGACGTGTACCCACTGCTGCAGCACAAGACCGCTCGACACGCACGGCGGTTCGGGTCTCACGTCAAGGGAGCTTTGACAAGCCATGTAAAAGCTCCAGCAAATGCGTAAGGTACGATTGCTTGGAAACCCGCGGCTGATTTAGGGCGTGAGGGGGAAGGCCACCGCGTGCGGTTGCGGCCAAGCGCACGCACCGAAACCGTCTCAGTTCCCGTCAGTTCTAAGCCGTCTTGCATCCGGTGGAGCGGCGGTAAGCAATGCCTTGCATGGCGGTTGTGTTCCAAGGCATCAATGAGCGTTATATCGCCTGGCCGGGCCGAGGACTGTCTGACCGAGGAGCACTGATGTTGGCGGCCACCACAAGGTCACACACCAGCGACCCATGGGTCATCCATGCACTTGAGAGGATCGTATGTAGGCAAGAGCGTGCTTGCATTAAGGTGCTGTGGATACAGATTGAAGGGCGGTCGGTTGGGTCGGGCCCTGTGCATGGTTGCGCGCATATGGCTTGTGCTCCTGGACGGCTCGCTGACGGCTGCTCGGGGCGATACTACGCGATCGCACGACGCATGCAAAGCAAGGTGCTTCATGACATAATACAGTTTGTGATGCGCATGCCATGTGTCGCATGCCAGCAGGAACCTGCGGGAACTGAAAACTGCGGGAACGGAAAACACCGCGTGTACGACAAGCTCCAGGTCAGAATGGAAGAGTTGAAGCTAGTAAAGGAAATAATGCGTATCCTTGTCATTTGCCCGTATGCCTCCATACCTGGCCTACTAAACAGCGGCCGCAGACGCACTACCAGTTTTAATTGTATCGATACCACTCAACCTCCTTATGTTTTCCAATATCTATGCAACCAGAAGTACACGGCGGTGTTAGTACACAATCATTATCAGGCAAAACAAGCTCCCTTACTGAATTGTCGCGCAACACACCCTTTTCATAGACGACATAATTGGACTTTTTTATATATACATGTACAAAAAGACATGAAGTTTGCTGTATTAGAGGCGCAACTTGTGCGGAATCTTACCAAGGGCGACAGGTTCCTGATGGCAATCCATTGCCTCCATGCACTGCCTAAGTAACGTTCTGAAGGAGGATGTCAACGGCGCCGGCGGTAAGCTGCCTCGTTGAAAGTGACAGACAGTGGTGTGCGCCATTAATGCACTTGCGCACACGGTGCAGCCAAGATACATCCCTCAGCTTCCTGACGGATGGGTGAAATGCCCCAAGTTTGGGGACCCCCGCTTCTTAGAGGGGCTGAACATAATCCCTTGCAAGGTGCGTTGCCGTAACGGTAGCTCAGGGTTGGGGCCCGACAACCTTAACGGAAAGCCGTGCGTATACCCGCAGGTACCACTTAGCACAAAATTCAATCAACTGGTGGGCGCCTCTGGAAGATGGACGCTCGTGGACGCCATCCGGCAGTTTCGTGGTTATGGCATGGATGTAAGCGGGTGGCTGGGTTGGTCAATGGACCAGGTTTGTGGAGGGGGAGAATAGGACAATGGCGGCATGGCAAATACCTTCCCCGAGCAGACATTGTAGCTGTCACCTGGGGAATTTTCAAGACGCTGCGTGACCGCGCGTTGACCCGCATCGTGAGCCAACACGAGCGGAAGCACCTACCGAGCTATCACGTGCACCGCAGCACCTGACTTGCGCCCACGGCGAAGCTCGTAACTCCTTGCGATCTGGGTCACAGGACACTGGTGCTAGCGCTGTGTCACCCGCGTATCATTGCCACCGCCGTGCGCCCGTCCCACGTTCCCTCAGGTGGCGACCGTCATCGACCTCACCAAAAGTCGCAATTACTACAATTTCAAACAGGAGATGGAGGAACTCGGCGCACCTGAGGGGTCAATTACGTACATCAAGGTGGGTGGGCGCCGACGTGCGTCATGTTTCATGTGAAGGACGCCAGGGGGACGCAGAGGAAGGAGCGGGCACAAGTAGACGCGGGTGCAGCTGTCAGCAGCGGCGGAGTGGGGGCCGCCAGCAGAGGGTGCCGTGGTGGTGGTGGTGGTAGCGGTGCGGTTGCGGAGCCGTTGACATTTGCATACCGGGGCTGTGGGGCCGATGCAACGACCGATTTGAGCGTTCGAGCCGGGACTGACATACCCACCCACCCAGCATGTTGTTTGGACTCGAAGCGGGAGGGGCCTACCTACCTGCACAGAGGTCGCAGACGTTAACAGAAGACGTTAACAGCCGACCCGTACGGGAGCCCTGCACCGCACCGCACTGCACTGCATCCTAGTGGAGCGCCTGCCTGGGGACCTGGGTCAAGCTCTGGTCCCAGTGGTTGCGCTGGTCTGGGGATGTGCACAGCCTTACAAGCGTTCGGTCTCCCATGCCGGAGCCAGGCTGCGCAGCGAACCATGGGTCACGACGTACGGCCAGGCGCATTCTGAACGCGCCTTGCAGCTACCAGCGTTAGGTGCCGTGAAAGTATCTAGGTTTTTTGTGTTAAGAGCTCGGTGATTCGCGCGATGGGTGTTCATCGGCCCGGGAAGCCCGGCAGCGACAATGGCCAATGGGGTCCAGCGGTGTCTTTCCAGTGCTTGGCCGAGCAGACATGCAGCAGACTCACGGATGCAATGGGCATGTGTCGCGGCTGATCCCGTGAAGAGTTGCTGCAGCCCACACATGAAGCCATCCATGCTCACTGCAATCGTTACCGCCCCTGCGCACAGCGTGCAGTACATTGAGCTCCCGCCCACAGCCCCGAGCTCCTGCCCAAATGGCCACGCAGGACACATGCAGCAGTGCCGTTCAGTGCGTGCGGTGGGCGCGACGCTGATCGGACCCACCTGTGCCCACCTTGTGATGAGCGAGGAACCCCGCCCGACCCCAACCGGTTACCAATGTACTGACCCCATCATAACCCGCAAATGGAACCGCAGGTCGCGTGTCGGGGTCGCGGCCAGTCCCCGCAGCCGTCGGAGGTGAACGAGGCGATGTGGCACATTTGGTCGCACCACATGGATCCCGTCCTGAAGGACAAGTACATCCTGCTGCATTGCACGCACGGCTTCAACCGCACGGGTGGGTGGGCCGGGGGGGGCGTGTTGGTGGGCCGGGTGAGCCGGGTGGGAGGGATAGGGGAACCCGGGGTCCCGGAAGGACTGAGCGACGAAGTGGCGAGTAGTCACGCCATACCACACACGGGAGGGGCTATCCGCCTATCTAAAGGCAGCGGGGGGAAAGCGTGCGAGAGTGGGCGGGGGCTCGGGGCGGACATGGCCGGGCTCGGAACGTACCGCGGCGCACCGACAGCCCTGGCGTACCCTGGCACGTTATTATTCCTTGATGTCCCGCGTAAAGGGCGTAAGGACCAAGCCAAGCCAATCACACAGGCATGGAAACGGTCTCTGAAGAAGCCGCACCCGCTCTGAAAGCCGCGATTAGCAGTGTCAGCTGCCAGTAGCCTCGGGTCCCTGGAGGTATTTCCGCGAATGCTGCACGAAACCTGCACCGCCTCCCGGCCTGGCGGGTGTCCCCCACCCGCCGCCCTTCCCCCAGGGTACGTGGTGGTGGCCGCGTTGATGCGGATGCGGAACATGCCGGTGAGGCGGGCGGTGAGGGCCTTCGCCCGGGCCCGCCCACCGGGCATCTACAAGGACCTGTACATCAACGACCTGTTCAAGTACTACCACGAAGGAAGGTGCGGTGGGCTGGTCGGGAGCTGCAACTCGGGGGCTGGTTGTGAGGGTGCTGGGGAGAAGGCGGCCGTGAAGGGGGCGACCCGCGGGCCGGCACCCGGGAGCGTTCGGAAGGGCTGTTTGCTGCTGGGTGTTTGGGATGGGATGGGATGCGGGATGCGGAGGTGGATGGCCCATCCAGCGGCCATGCAGCAGGACAGAAGAGCTCTCCTGACGCCGGGATGCACGTGGTCGGCCACGGGGGCGGTCTGGCCTGGGCGGGGCGGGGCAGGAGGGATCCGGGTCGCGGAGACGACAGGCGAGGGCCGGTGCGCAGTGGGGGATGCGCATCCGCAGGAGGATTTCGGAGCCGCGCGACCGAGCGGCAGGGAAGGAGCGCAGAGCCGCCCGGGGGTTAGGTCCTGAGAACACCCGGGAGAGCCCCAGAGAGCCTCAGCCTGCGTCGCGCCGCCGTCCCTTCTGCGACGCCTCTCGGCTTGTGCCCAGGGACCCCGGCACCATCACGCCGCGTGTGCCCGACTGGAAGGGCAACGAGGACGTGGAGGACGCGGCGGATGCGGTCAACGAGGACGAAAACGGGGAGGAGGGCGCGCCGGGTGAGGAGGCGAGGACCGACGGCTGCCGGCAGGGCTCGATCAAGCCCTGTATCTGGCTGTACGGAGATTTGGTGTGGGACCTGAACATGTGTTAGTTTTTGCCAAAATGACCAGACGGGGCCGGAGAGCGGTAGAAGCACGTCAGGATAAAGGCAGGTTGCATGGGGACGAACACACAGGGGGGTTCTATGAGCGCGAGGGGCACCTGCCCGTCCCCCACCCAGCACTTGTGACTCCGTGCCTCTTCCCTCCGCCCCCCGGCTCTCCAGAGCTGTCCGCCGTGGTGACCCACCACGAGGACATCTGGGCCATCGGGGAGCGCGTGTGCAACGACGAGGCGCACTGGGTGCGGCAGCAGGTGCGCGGAGGGGCGATCTGCAGGGCGGGGGAGGGGGGCGGGGTCAAGAAGCGACGAAGCCCGAAACAACCCATGGGACGCGGTGCATGGCACCGTGCGGGGATCTGGAGCAGGCCATTCACGTCTGCATTTGTGGTTGGAACACCTCTTGGGGGGCGTTGGGATGCGTCGGCAACTTGCGGACGCGCGTCGCGCCGTTTGTAGTTCGTTGGCCTTCAAGGGCGCTGAGGGGCCGTCAGGCGCCCGCGTAAGGGCCGTGGGACAGCACGAGATGACGGGCCGCACGCCGCGCAGGCCCGTTTCCGCCGTGGCCAGCCGCGCTCAGCGATGTGGAGACGTGTCACCCTTTCACATTTGCGGCTCTGGATGATTGCAACCTGCTGCCGTTGGAAGCTTTTGTGCAAACGCGTCCCGGCCTCCACCTCAACCTGAACCTAAGCCCGAACCTCAAGCGTAGGGTTGGAACCCGTCCCTGAGCCCCAATCCCCGCGCTCCCTTATCCATGGCCAGGTGTGCGGTCTGTTGGGCAACAACGGCAAGCAGCTCCGCTTCCCGGGCATGCAGCCCGTGTCGCTGTCGATGGACAGCCTGGACGACCTGGCGGCGTTCCGGTGCGTGGCGGCCTGCCTGTCTGCCTGCGTGGGTGTATGTGTGTTTCTTAAGCAGGCAGAACAGGAGTGGGTGGGTGGGTGATGTACTGCGCGGCGATGGCGCGACTGGGGTGCGATGACAGGCTGCTGACGGGCAGCAGGGCAAGCACCTGACCCCGCCGTCCGGTGCTCCGAGCTGATCCGGGCTGCCGCGGAGTTTGGGGTCATGGGTTCTCACTCTGTGGGCTGGTGATGTCGGATGTCGACCCGAGGGGGGGAGGAATCCGTTAGTCAACGCCGCTTTGCGCCCCAACGTGTTCCCCCACCCCCAGTGAGAATTGTCTACCAATTTCCTATACCCCCACACCCACCCCCGTGGCGTCGTTCCCTTTCCCAGCGCCGGCCCCCGCGCCGACGAGTGCCGCAACGCCCGCCCATATAGCGCCTCCTGCCGGGCTCACCCGCCCTGGCCTCCGCCTCAGCCTGTCTTCCCGGCGCCATGCCCCCGACCTCCGCGCCGCCGCCGCCCCGCCCTTATTGTGGCCGCCCGGCTCTTGTTGTCCCTCAGCTACCACGTGACCTGGAAGGCCGACGGCACCCGTTACATGGTGTTCATCGTGCCCCACGGCACTTACATCATGGACCGCTCATTCAACGTTGTGCGCTGCCAGATGCGCTTCATGAAGGGTGCGTGGCGGGCTGGCGGCCTGGCTGGCTGGGCGGTTGGCGGAGGGGCAGTGGCGCAGCTAGGGGCGTTCCGGGCTAACGGGGCCCGTGCGGGTGGGCCCCCGGGGTCATGTCGGGTGAGAGGCGGGTAGGCAGGTGCGGACGAATCTGGAGTGCGTCAGGGCTCTCAGGGGAGACCGCTAGGTGAGCGCGTTGCTAGGCTGTCGAGCCCCGTCCCCCCGTCCACAGCTGTCCAGTCCCTTTGCTTCCTGCGCTTCCCTGCCCCTCCTGGCACGGGCGGCTCATCTGGAGGTGTGCCGCCCGGTCCGATGGACCCACGGAACGTCAATTCGTCTCACAACGTCTGTCGCATGCCTCCTGCTGCTGTCGCCATCGCCGACCCCCTCCCCGGCGGCCTGGGTCCCCTGCAGCCCCGCACCGGCCCCCCCCCGGGCAGAAGCTCATGTACCCGGTGAACAAGTCGCACAACATGACGCTGCTGGACGGTGAGATGGTGCTGGACGTGGACCCGACGGGCAAGGGCCCGCCCCGGCTGCGGTACCTGATCTACGATGTCTGCATGATCAACGGGTTCCCGCTCCTGCAGAAGCCCTGGAAGGTGTGACGGGAAAGGGGGGGAGAGACCGGGGTGGTGTGTCTCCGGCGGGCAGACCTGCCCGACCCAAACCAGGTGCTGCAAAACCCACCATGAGATCCTGGATCCTGGATCCACTCGCGTCCCAGCATGGTACCTAAGGAGTTGACCCAAAAGTACCCGAAACGCATTACACTGAAGACCGACCTGAGGGCATTGCATTGAAGACTGGCCCAGAGGTGTTGTTACACGGATTACGGTCCGAGAGCGAGCGTGGGGGCGAGCGGGCGACCACGTGGTGAGTCCATTCAGGGCCAGTCCAGCCGCAGCAGCAGCACCTGCCATGTCGGTGCGACCGGGAGAGGGGGCCGTGCCCGTCATTTGAGGGGGGGCGCGGCGCGGCGGGGCGGGGCGGGGCGGGGCGGGGCGGGGCGGGGCGGGGCGGGGCGGGCGGGGCGGGGCGGGGCGGGGCGGGGCGGACGAGGAGGACATGGGAAGAGGAGTTCGGTCTGTGACAAGGACAAGCGGGACGTGGATGTGGATGCGAAAGCGCGATCAAACATACGGCGATGGCGCGGCGCGAACAGTCAGGAGTATGGGCGAATGATAGGGCCAACCCGAACCAAGTCACACACCCGCGAGGGCTTGTCATGTGATGCGGCTGTTATGAGTAAAATGAAGGTTTAGTGTGTTATTAACATTAAGAATGTTACAGCGGACCTCGCGGGTCATCGGTGACAGCCATCGGCGGCAGCCGAAGCTTCCTCACCATACACTGCATAAACGAACTTGCGCCACCATGGCGCACCGGAAGGCTCCACAAGTGTGTTGTTGAAAACCTGGATTGGCGTCAGCATTCTGGGTCCAGCCCGACGTTCGTTGCCGGCTGTGTACGTGGGGGAGTGCCAGGGGTGGGAGGTGGACGCGAGGGACATGAGCAGCTGAGGCCAGCGCAGCTGACTGGTGGGGCGGACGGGTGGCTCGAGGGTGCCGCCGTGCGCGTACGTAGGACGGTGCCCCTGGTGCCCCTGGTGTGTGTGTGCCTAGGTCTTGTTGGGTTTCCGCCCTCCCGGTCACCTCGCCGTGAGAGTCTGGCGAGGGCCCGCCGCCCTCCTTCACGCGCCCTCACTCGCTCGCACGGCGGAGCCCCCTCCCTATGTAAATAAAGATCGCGAAACCGCAAGAAGTCACGGAATCGGACCCCTCCCCACCTCCCTCCCGCCCAGGAGCGGTACAGCGCCATCGAGAGCGACGTCATCGTGCCCCGCCGGCTGGAGCGCGAGTACATCGACCGGTGGCGCGGCGTGCCGTTCGACCCCAAGCGCTTCGAGTACCAGACCCCGCCGTTTGACTACGACTACCCCGGCGAGCGCTTCAGCGTCAGGAAGAAGGAGTTCTGGCCGGTGTGGAAGATCGACAAGGTCTTTGAGCGCTTCCACGACCCGCACAGCATCGGGCACGAGAGCGACGGCCTCATTCTGCAGGGTGAGGGACATGGGGCAGGGGAGAGGGGGAAGGGGACGGGGAGGAAGGTTATGGTATGGAAAGGAAAACTGCGCATACACACCCAGCAAATTGCTTGGTGGCATCACGGATCATCGGTACCTGCCCTGTAAAGATCGAAACACAACTGGAATGGAAAGGGGTTAAGACCGAGTGCCAAGCCCAGAAGGGGGAGCTGGATGGCGGGAGCCGGATGCCGGGTGCAACGCCGCCGTGGCTCAATACATACAGATGGTTGTGTTTCAGCATCGGTAATGCCCATTGAGATTGGCGCTGACCCATTACAACAAAATGCAGCGTTGGCTGCACGTGTCAGGGCGCCATCGCTCCCGGGAGCTGAGCTGTACACCCAAGTCGTCCATCAGTCAGATGCCTGCGGAGAGAGACATGCACCTCGTGAGACAGCATGACAACCAGGGCGATAGTAAGGCAGGTGGCTGCGGGTCTGGCCGACTCCCCGTGGCTCCCAACCGATGGCCCTCCCCCAGACGTCTCCCTACCGACTTTCGAGGCCCTCACCCGCGCCGGTCCTCCCCTCCCCTCTCTGACTGGCGCGGCGCACCCCACACCCGCCCGCCCCGTACCTGTATCGTCCTCAGCAGCCCCGATCAGATGAGGGCTTGAGGCCAAGATGTAACACACACATCCCTGACATGTCTGCCTGCAGTCACACTCACACCCTCACGCCCATGACCTCTCCCTCCCCTCCCCGCCCAGGCTACGACGACCCCTACGTAGCGGGCACCTGGGAGCGGCTGTACAAGTGGAAGTTCGCCCACATGAACTCGGTGGACTTCCTGCTGCGCTGCGCCACCCGGCCCGGGCCCGGGGGGCAGCCGGAGCTCGACTGGGAGCAGCCCGAGCCGCTGCAGCTCTTCCTGCTGGACCAGAACGCGCGGGGCCGGGGCATTCAGATGGTGGAGCTCAAAAAGGTGGACCCGGCAGGTGGGGCGGACGGGGGGATGGGGAACGGGGGGGGGATGGGGGGCGGGGGGCGGCACTTGGGGCAGGATGGGTAGGGATGTTGGGTGCAGTGGGTGGGTGGGTGTGCGTTCGTCGTTGGTAGGGCAGCGTGCGTTATCTTGATGGGCACGTCAGCGTCTTGTAACGGCTACGAATGAAGATACCCGTTCCCAACCCTGAAAATGGGAGGGTGAGATCCTGTGAGCCGTGACCGGGGACACACACAGGAACCCTAGTGCGGTGGCCTGGATGCAAGGCGGAAGATGCGTGCCGTACAATTGTACGCCCGTGCGTTGCTGCCGTACCACACGCCCATGCACGTGGTGGTCCGAAGGTGGGAGGTGGGACTGGCCTGGGTTTTCCGGCACCACGTTGCTCGGCTGCGCTGTCCTGCCCGCATTCGCTTGGCTTTGGCTTGGGTAGGGTAGGCTGAGGCAGGGTTGAGGGAGGGTAGGTTAGGGTAGGTTAGGAAGTCCTTCCCTATTGCCTATCTTTTTGGCCTCCCCCTCTTTTCGTGCCCTAACACACCTCCTGTAATCGACCGACGTAGCCGACGTTTCAGCCGCCTCCGGCCCGCCTCTGTCCGCCCCCCCCCCGGCCCCCCCTCAGGCCACTACCAGGTGGAGTTCCCGCCGGACGTGGACCCGCTGCAGTACGACGGCAAGCTGGTGGAGTGCACCTTTGACCGGCAGCGGGGGATATGGCTCTTCATGCGGGAGAGGCGCGACAAGGACACGCCCAACGCCTCCCGGGTGTACCTGCGGGTGGGTGGGGGGGCGCGGATGATTCATATATGGCCAAGGTCGGCCGGTGGCGGTCCAACGTCGAGGATGTACCCGGGTCGCAGGGGCAGCGGCCCCGACCCCATCACCTCACCTTTGGATCCCCAATCCCAGTCACCGAACTCCTGGACACCGCCTCCATGCCAGAACGTCCAACCCCAACTGCAAGTCGTAGCTCGTAGGGCTTAGGCGCGTCCATGCTGTCCATCTTCCGCCCGGGATTGTTGGCAGCCTGCTGGCCTGGCCCGCATCCCGCACGCAAAACCCCAGCGCCTTCCCTTATCATGTCTTTTCATTCTCGTATTCTGGTTTTGGGGCATAATCATCCACTCACCCACTTCCCACCCAACCATCCACCCACCCATCCACCCACGCACCCTTCACCTTCACCCACCCACCCCTTCACCCACCTCCGTCCGACCCCATCCCGTCCTCCTCCCCGCCCCGCCCCGCCCCGCCTCCCCCTCCTCCCCCCAGATCAAGGAGTCCATCATCAACCACGTGGACCAGGACCTGCTGGTGGGCACCCTCAAGGAGGCGCTCCTCAGCCAGCCCGTGTATGCCTCCGATCGGGCGATCATGAACCCCATGCAGCAGGAGGCGCTGCGGCGGGACGTCGAGCAGTGGCGCAAGATCATGCAGGTGGGCGGGGGTGGGTGGGTGGGCGGGCGGATGCGGGGTGCGGGGTGCGGGGTGAGTGACGAGTGACCGGGCGGGGGGTGCGGATCAGAGGTTGGTTGGTTGATTGGTTGGTTGGTTGGTTAGGTAGGTACAAACTGCGCTGGCCGGGTGGGTCGCTGCGGGTTCGCACAAAGCCAAGTCCAGAGGTCGGTAGCTTTTCGCATTGCATGCTGGTACGGCGGGGGTGCGGCCAGGCCAGGGAAGCGCCACGAGAGGGCAGGCAGGGCAGGGGCAGGGGCAGGGGAAGCTGGACCTCACCCTGGAGCTGTGCCCAGTGCCCCCGGTGGCAGGAGGCAGCGGTCCGCGGTTCACCAAGCTTTCAAGACGCGTCTTGCGCGTTACACGCCCTGCTTGGCTGCCCCTTCCCTCCCCCGGCCCGCCCTGCAGGCTCGCCGCGAGCAGGACGCGCTGGCCCTGGCGCGGCGGCCGGTCCTGGAGGGCCGACAGGACGTGGACGACGAGGAGCCGGTGTCGCCCCGCCGGCGTCCCCCCCGCCACCCGGCTACTTCGACGAGGCCGATCACCAGGACCACTTCGGGGACGCGTACGGCGACGAAGACGGCGGCGGCGGCGGTGGGGGTGCGTACAAGGTGTCCGACGCGGATGCGGACGCGGGAGAGGGGCTCGTGGGGAAACGGGAGCGGGGGGCGGGAGGGGAGGAGGAGGAGGGGCGGCCGAAGCGGCGGTTGACACGTTGGCACTTTGACGTGGACCAGCCGTACCCGGACTGCCCCGTGTATGAGGGCTACGGCTTCGACTGACGGAGCGACCGCAGGACAGGCCGCCAGCGGCCGAGATTTCCAGCCTGGGGGGTGAGGCCTTGCGTCTGAGCCGCACGGCTCCACTCTGAACAGACACCGGACATGCAAACGATATGCCGTTGCCGCGCGGAGGGCTGTTGGCGTGTGTGTCTGTGAGTGTGGTTACCCCGCGGGTCCGGCCCTTGGAGAGCGGTTAAAAAAATAACCAAACCACCAGAAACGAACCCGGGCACACCCGGGGCGTAGAGGGGGTTGAGTTGACCCAGGATTGCGAAGGACTACGCGACACATCGGGCGGAGGGCCGCTGACGCGGGTGGCCTCAGAGCCGCCGGGTGTCCCCGTGTGGTGGTGGCTGTGGGCCCTGTGGGTGGTACGAGGGCCCTATGGACATGTGACTGTGTAGTCGGGCGCGTTGCAGGCGGTTACCGAGTGGTCAGGTCCCTACACGGGGGCACAGGTGCCGGCTGGAGACCGCACCGAGTCGTGCCCTACCGGGTGGGTGTTTGGGCGGCTTGAAGCACTCGGTGTGGGGGATGAGCAGATGGAGGGGCCCAAGTGGAGGTCCAAGCGAGAACCAGCCCGGAAAGCCGGGGTCCGCACCTCCGCTGTCTTTGCCAGCGCTGGGGTTGTCGGCTTGGTGAACAGACACCTGGCTGAACTTCATGCAATGGATTGCAAGGATCATACCGGACAAGCATACTACCCTGCAAGCTGATCAGAAGCGCTGGTGGGTGGGTGCGACACCTGGCAAGAGCCTGTAGAGCACTGATATCAGATTAAGTCGGAAGGATGAAGGCGCCAACCGAAACACCGGGGCAGGTAGGGACACTCAGGGTAATACCCCCGTTGTTTTATTTATTATATTACAGTGGGTCCTGTGGGTCATCGGTGACAGCCGCAGCCTCCTCACCACACTGCAGAAATGAAACCGCGTCGTCACCAAGGCGCATCGGACAGGTTCCACAAGTGCACCAAAACATACCCCGCACCCGCTCTACCAGGGAGCTACCCTGTTCCTGAGAACCAACCACAGCCAAGGATAAAGCCCGCTCAAGGGGAGGTAGCTACTGGGGCATCCCTATTTGCGAACCACCACCCCAGCCAAGACCGGCTTTCGTCTCCGGCGGTGGCCCGTAGTCATAGGGCGACGGCGGCTCGCGAGCCACCATCAGAGGCCTGATGCTCTCACGCATACACGTTTTACAGCGTTTGCTAATAGCTGCGGCCCTTGGGTAACCTGCGGCTTTATAGACCACAGGGTTTAGGGTTAAAGGTTGCACGCTTCGAATCACCCCTCATGGGCGTGAAGTTTCGCCCCTCGTTGCACAACCGCACTGGGAAGCATCCAGTCGAGCGAGGGTGGGCGCGATGCTACGGCTTCACCAGGCTCCTCTCCCTGGCAGACCTTCTCTGCGACGCACCGCTGCTGGAGGTCTGCAGAGTGCGGGAATCGTATTGGTGATACTAACACCGTTATT
This sequence comes from Eudorina sp. 2006-703-Eu-15, assembly GCA_003117195.1. Classification (NCBI taxonomy): domain Eukaryota; kingdom Viridiplantae; phylum Chlorophyta; class Chlorophyceae; order Chlamydomonadales; family Volvocaceae; genus Eudorina; species Eudorina sp. 2006-703-Eu-15. The sequence goes on along the minus strand of BDSI01000163.1, from coordinate 7,418 downwards.
ACGCATACATTCTGTTTCCACATACAGCTCTATTTCGTGAAAAAACCAAAATGCCTCTCGCGTGGCCCGTAATCACTCGCATCGCGCGCATTTCCTCTCCCAGCCGCTCCTCGTCAGGGCTTCGCGCGCTGCCTCCAGCAAATCCCATACTTTAGGCGCTCTCACATGAAAAGTTACGAAATCTTCGTCACCGTCTCTTTTCCTCTCCGTTGCATTCTCGCACATACACGGTATCGCCACCTACAGCCATCTAGAGACGAGAAGGATGTCCAGCAAGGAGGGTTGTGGCGCCAGCTTGACGATACGGTCGTTGATGCCCTGCGGCGACCTGAAGTTGCTGCCGTACGCCGCAACCTGGCACACGTCTGCACACGAGGAAAGTGAAAGCATAGGGGGACGGTCAACGTCACCATGTACGGCACATCTGCAGGACCGACCTGCAGGACAGCGAGCGGACCGCCGTCCGAACGTCCCCGGCACTTATCCATTGCACCCCGCTATCGCATCTTTTGGACGGTGCGGTAAGGATATGCGGACCAGGGTTGGTCGGTCGAGATCAAGGTGGTACGACTACCGTACACGCTCCATGAACCCGTCACATGTCTGTGCTCCATAAGGCCCCACCAGTCATCTCGTGACCACCACCGGGGCCTCCTCACCAAACACTCGTGAGGGAGGAAGGGAGAAAACGGTGAGGACCGCGCCACCAGGGCGCTCCACCTGCTGTGCGTGCACCACTATACTCACAGTCGTTCGGCGTTGCCTCCGAGCTGCGAAGCCATCAGGCGGCGGCTGTGGCGGCGATGGCCGCCCACGGCGGTGCCGTTGGCAGCGAAGGTGCACTCCTTGAGGCCCACGCGCGCTTGTACTGGGTCCACTGCAGCGCACGGGGCGGGCGCGGGGTGGGGCTCACACTCAGTCACCGGTTAGGAACGGACGCCTTGCAGGCTGCGTGTGTAGGAAAGAAACCCCGCCCGACCGCTGCATTGTGTGTATGTGAGCCAAGCCTCACAGGGCCTCGCCAACAGCACAGCCCCGCTCTCGCACACACATCTGAGCTCCACTACGCACGCACGTACCTGCGCCCGGCTGATGGTCTGCGGCTAGAGGAACACGTGCCACAGCAGTCCCTCGCTGCAGGGCGGGGGGGTGAGGCTGCCCTCGTAGGTGACGTAGTCACGCGCGTCGGTGGGCGCAGCAGGCTGTTCAGCTGGATGCTGGCGCCGGAGGGCAGGAAGTTGACGGCCTGGGGCAGGTATTGAGCAAGGTGGGGAACCCGACTTGGATAGCTGCCAACAACATCCAATAATCCCGGGATGAGAGATGACCTAGGAGGGGCGGCCCTTCACTGATTGGACGGGTTGATTCGCAGGACAGGAACCGTCCGCGAGTGCGGCGAAAGAACTGCGCGTCATGTCTTGAACGAACAACCGCATCTTCACGCTGTCGTGCACCGTTGATGGCGTGGCAATTTGGAGGAAACTGTCGCAGAGCAGTTGGATTTGGAGTGATCACGCGCTGAGCGTTAGATTAGGTGGTTGACAGTTGCTGGATCCATCTGCCGTACATAGGAGCATCTGGCTTGCGATACCTAAGGCAAGCGCCTTCCTGCTGAAGGCGCTTCGCCTGGTCGATTCAAGACGATACAGGATATTCACACATGTTGATATTATTGCGGAACAACTCTCTGTAACAGATATCGGCGTCACATTGTGTGATGCTGTGTCGGTGCTCAGGCCGCCAACAGTGACATCAAATAAGGCACTGCCAGGCTTGATCACCCTGGCCAGTAGCCTATAGTTCCGCGACGGAACAACGGAGGAGTAGGTGCATCCGGGCGCGACGCCCGATCACCGACGCTAGGTAGAAGGAGCGCGGTCTCGCCTCTCGGCCGGGCCGTGGAAGTTCTAGGTATAGGAGCCCGACCTATAGCCTAGAGCTGCTGCGCCGTTCCACTCTTCCTGCACCAGGCGAAGCCAGGCCATCGCATCCATCCGCGATTGGTTCTCGGCTTCGGCACTCTCTGTAGGACTGCAGGCCTACATTGGGTGTTATCTACGCCGCGAAGGCTACCACGCCGCGAAGGCTAGGAGGCGCGACGCTTCCTTTGTCGGATCATCGACAACATCAGACCAAGGCCAGGTCTTCATCACGCCGCGACGGCAAGTTGCATCGCGACGGTGCAACGTCTTCTTTTTCAAGAAATTGTTTTTGGTTGGACGGCTTTGAGAGGTCTCCGTGACCCACCACCTCCGTGACCATTTCCACGTACTCCTTCGTCACCGCCATGAGTTCCCCACCGGATTCCCCGTCGGTGGACGTCGGCTCTCCTGAGCACGGCCTGCCTCCTTCACCTTTGGACGGCCGGGCATGGCGCGCGGTGCAGGGCCGTTGGCGCGGGACCACCACCGCGATTGAGGCACGAGGGCGCGCGGGCATCTCTCCTCGGGGCCGGTGTCATCCCTGGGTGACACCCCAGCCGGCTCCATCTCCTTCGGCGGCGTGGTGGAGGAGGATGCTGGCGCCACCACACCGCGCCTAAGCAGCGCCTCGTCCCGCCTCTTCGCGCACTCCCTCGCCGGCATTGGTGTGACTCCCGGCCCGTCGCTGCGGCCGGCCGCCGCGCCCCTCTCGACGGCCCCGCGGCGGCTGGCGGTCGGTGACACGCCTGCAGACCGCGACGTGCGTGATGACGCCGCCGCACCCGCGGCGTCGGCCGGCACCCGCCAGCGATGATGCCGCCGCCGCGCCTCCGCGGCGCGGCTCACATCGACCCGGCGCCGGACCTTCCGGCAGGGCCGCCGGTGGGGGCCGTCCTGGAGCTCCCGGCGGCAGTCGCCGCCGCGGCGGCCGGCACTCTGGCCTCGGCGCGCCGCGGCGGCCCTGGGCGCGGCGGTCCCACGCCGCAACCCCTCCTTCGGACACCCTCTGGAGCGGACCTGATGGAGCGCGCCGAGGAAATCGCGCCCGCCCTCACTGAGTATCAGTCGGCCATGGACGAGGGTTGGGGTGATGTCGGGATAGGCAGTGTGCGGCCCAGCTGGGGGAGGGTATAGGGGAAGGCCTCTTCCCAGCTAGGACCCTGCGGATGGGTAGTGGGTTTATGCGCGGCCACGCGCAACGCCTCGCTGCCATGTCTGCTATTGCCCACCGATCAGCCGAGCGTCAGGAGCAACGCCTCCACGCCGCCGCCCGCGCACAGACACGCGCACCAGCACCCGCGCCGGCGCCTGCACCGGCACCCACACCGGCGCCGCACCGGCACCCGTGCAGGCGCCCGCACACACGCCGGCACACACCGCACACACGCCGGCAAACCCGCACACACTCACAGGCACCCGCACAGGCACCTGCGCAGGCGCCGCCGCACAGGCACCATTCTGGGAACGCATACAGCTCGATCCGTCGGCTGTAGAAAGCGACGAGCCGTTTGCTTTGGGCTCTCGTTCAGGTAGACGCAGTCGCGGGGTTCTACCTGCTTCAAAACCGGGGCACGAGGCTTAAGGCCGAGCCCTTCTTCAATGTGCTCCGGAAACCCCAGACCCTGGGAGCCTGGCCCGTTTGCCCGCTAGCACCGCTAGTGACCCGCCTGTGTGGCGCGCCTCTTGACCTGATGCGCGTCCTGCCTGCTGTGGCCCGTGCCGTCCGCTGTGACCCCCAGGAGGTATACTGGCACGAAGTCTACGCCTACCTGGAGAACCGCGACAGCCGCCGCCGATGCCGCCGATCCCGCCGATGCGCCTGTGCCACCGGGACCGCGACCCGCTGCTCCACCGCCCGGCGCGCCGCCGACGTCAGCTGAGGCAGCCGAGTAGGGCGCTGTCGGCGGCGCGCCGGGCGGTGGAGCAGCGGGTCGCGGTCCCGGTGGCACAGGCGGCATCGGCGGATCGCGCATCGGCGGCGGCTGTCGCGGCTGCAGGCGGTTCTCCAGGTAGGCGTAGACTTCGTGCCAGTATACCTCCTGGGGGTCACAGCGGACGGCACGGGCCACAGCAGGCAGGACGCGCATCAGGTCAGAGGCGCGCCACACAGGCGGGTCACTAGCGGTGCTAGCGGGCAAACGGGCCAGGCTCCCAGGGTCTGGGGTTTCCGGAGCACATTGAAGAAGGGCTCGGCCTTAAGCCTCGTGCCCCGGTTTGAAGCAGGTAGAACCCCGCGACTGCGTCTACCTGAACGAGAGCCCAAAGCAACGGCTCGTCGCTTTCTACAGCCGACGGATCGAGCTGTATGCGTTCCCAGAATGGTGCCTGTGCGGGCGCCTGCGCAGGTGCCTGTGCGGGTGCCTGTGCGGGTGCCGGAGTGTGTGCGGGGTTTGCCGGCGTGTGTGCGGTGTGTGCCGGCGTGTGTGCGGGCGCCTGCACGGGTGCCGGTGCGGGCGCCTGTGTGGGTGCCGGTGCAGGCGCCGGCGCGGGTGCTGGTGCGCGTGTCTGTGCGCGGCGGCGGCGTGGAGGCGTTGCTCCTGACGCTCGCTGATCGGTGGGCAATAGCAGACATGGCAGCGAGGCGTTGCGCGTGGCCGCGCATAAACCCACTACCCATCCGCAGGGTCCTAGCTGGGAAGAGGCCTTCCCCTATACCCTCCCCCAGCTGGGCCGCACACTGCCTATCCCGACATCACCCCAACCCTCGTCCATGGCCGACTGATACTCAGTGAGGCGGGCGTGATTTCCTCGGCGCGCTCCATCAGGCCCGCTCCAGAGGGTGTCCGAAGGAGGGTTGCGGCGTGGGACCGCCGCGCCCAGGGCCGCCGCGGCGCGCCGAGGCCAGTGCCGGCCGCGTTAGCTGCACATGACAACCTGCCCCGTTCAGTTCAGACACCGTAGCCCACTTTCTGCCTGCGTTCCTAGTCGATATCCCCTTTCTGCCTGCTGCCAGAGCGCCCCTCCCCAGCCCTCCCGGTCCTGTATGTCCAGCAGCTCACCCCTCACGCGTGGGCATGGCCCCCAGATGGACGCCAGCAGCGGGTTGTCCGGGCCTTCCACCAGCTCGAACAGGATACCCGTGACGGTGAAGCAGCCCCCGGTGGCGGCGCAGAGGGGCAGGTCCGTGACCTTGTGAACGATGTGGAGCTCCAGCGGGTAGTACTTGCCTGCCAGGGGCGGAGGGCGACGGGAGCACGCAGTGCGTGGAACACATGCACACAGACACACACACACACACACATTCTAAACACACACACACACACATACACACACAAATATCACCCTGGCTTCCCTGGGGCAGCTCCCGGGTGCGGTCACGGGTAGCAGCAGCTCGCTCTGGGCCGACGGCGTTTCGCTGCCATTGTGGGTGGAGCAGCAAGTCAATCAGCCAGCAAGCCGCTCGTCCTTAACCTCGCCGGCGCTCACCCAACGTTTCTTCTTTTCCTGGTTTCCGGTTTTGTCGCGGTGCGGGGGTCCTCCTAGCGCGTGTTAGGTGCACACGCATGGCCCACAGGCTGCGGAACTCGAAGCCTTCCAGGCGCGCGCGGAGGAGCTAAACGCCACGGTGGTCGCCGAGGCACTGGAGCCACGCGCGCGTGTTACGACGCGCGTTCAGGGAGTGATCAGCCCCGCCAACTCGACACGCCACCCATCGTGCGGCCATCCTTGCGCAGCGCGCCAGCTTCTTGTCAGCCGTCGACCACCGCGAGCTTTTCGCGTCCCCGCTGCAGCCGTGGCGGGCGTCTACGTGTGTCTTTCTTGGACGCGCCACACCTGGGTTTCTCCCGCCGCGTGCCCCGGCGCCTGTTCTTGCCCTTGCGTCTGTTGTTGCCCTGCGCCGGTGGTTGCCCCCGCTGCCCCTGCGCTGTTATTGCCCCGGTTGCCCCCCACCGCCGCCCAACTGCATCCCCGGCGCGCAGCATGCATTTGCGCGCTTGGCTTCCGGCGTAATGGGGAGCTCTGTGAGAGTCCGCACGCCGGCAGTCCGCAGCATCTGCTATTAGTTCTTTGCCCCTGCGCTGTGACGGCCGTTGACCGCGTTCGTACCCGCACATCACTGGCAAATTCGGGCACCCGCATCTCTGCATTCCATTTGCTTTGCTCGTTTTTTCCTTCTTACTAACAACTTTTAGGACCGTCGCGCTCACGTGTGTCCCTGTCTTGCCATCCGCCTTGCATGTCCTCCGACTTCGCTTCGCTAACCACTGACGGTGCTGCTTCGCTTGGTGCTCCCGTTTCTGCATTCAGGTCAGTATCTTTTCCTTCTGCACGGGCTGGGACGGTTGTGCGGGCACTTGCTTGCTGTCGGCATTGCACGCGCTGTTGACGCATACGCCCTTGCTTTTGCTGCACCTTAGGATCAGTAGGTAGCTTAGTAGAGTTTTCATCTGCATTACCTACGACGTCATAGCCGCTGCTTCTGCTGGCGTCCCGGCGCCCACCGGCGCTCGACAATGATACGGGGCGCTGCAGCATCACGGCCTACACCACCTTGGGACTCCTTATGGACGACATATTTTCGCCCTGGCATATTGGTAACTCTGGTCTCGGTCTCAGTCGTCGGTTGCATTGCTGGACACGGGTCTGCTTATTCGCGCTCAGCTTTTCTCTTTGATAACACACATACACACACACGACGGCTCAGTTCGCGCTCAGTTCTCTTTTACACACACACACACAACCCACACACCACACACAGCACACACACACCACACACACACACACCACACACACACACACACACCCACACACACCACACCCCCACCACACCACACACCACACACCACACACACACACACACACACACACACCCACACACACACACACAAACACACACACACACACACACACACAACACACACACACACACACCACCCACACACACAACCACACACACACACACACACACACACACACACACACACACACACACACACACACACACACACACACACACACACACACACACACACACACACACACACACACACACACACACACACACACACACACACACACACACACACACACACACACACACACACACACACACACACACACACACACACACACACACACACACACACACACACACACACACACACACACACACACACACACACACACACACATTCACACATATGTCATTACCCCACCGGCCGCTGGCACACTGGCGTCCCTTCCGTACACTGCCGTACTGCACCCATGCCGCGTTCGTACGCGTTCTTGCCTACAAATCCCTCCTTCCGCGCTTCTCACCCGTAGCCGCGCACCACCATAGTAACCTGTTTGCTTTCATCCTGTTTGCTTTCACCTTGTCTAGTTACTGTATTTTGTCTTGCTCCCTTCCGCTTTGCCTCATAATTTGCTTCCTTCCGCGTTCCCGCATGATGGACGACCGACGCTGCTTCCGTGGGGACCGTCACCATATATTCGTCATAAATTTTACAGGTCGGTAACCAATCCGTTTTGCGTGCGTCGTGCGTCTCCGTATTT
>BDSI01000162.1:0-241230 GCA_003117195.1 Eudorina sp. 2006-703-Eu-15 | reverse complement strand
GTGTGTGTGTGTGTGTGTGTGTGTGTGTGTGTGTGTGTGTGTGAATCGTTACATATCTGCCGGGCCGACACTGGCCGGGGGCGCTAACCCGCCCCATACGGGAGACCGCCGAAGCACTTTCCCCGGATACGGGGGAAAGGGGCGTAAGGGGCCTCTGTCCCCTCGCTCTCAACCTAGGGCGCGTGCCAGATCCCCGAGGATCGGTGACCGCTGTGCCCCTCAAGGGAGTGGGCGAAGGCCCATCCCGGGCGGTCTGCGCCTCGCAGTCCGCTGTTCAACCTCCTCAAGTCCTTGCAGCACCCAGGGCGCGTTTCGGAGGCGCGCCCCTGCTTGGTGCGGTAAAACTAGCCTGGTCCCGCGTCCTAACCTAATCGTAATAGCTAGGGTTGCACCCTCCGGCAGGCCTGCCTGCCCAGCTGAGCCAGAGCGAGGCGGCTCGCACGCGTCAGGCCTTGCTGGGTCCGGGTATGCAGTCGGGTGCTCCATGATGGGGCTATGGTTTGCACAAGGCAGCACATCACCACGCAAGCTTCCCTGTCGTACACCCTTCCCGTCGCAAGCGGCCCTCGCCTACACGTCCCGCTCGCTGCCAACTCCCACTGGTCGGGCCCGACCCTCCTCGGGCACCCTCGGATCCCCATCGTGCCCGGAAGTGGGCTTCCCTAGTCCCAATCCCTACCCCCTAGTGTGTGTGTGTGTGTGTGTGTGTGTGTGTGTGTGTGTGTGTGTGTGTGTGTGTGTGTGTGTGTGTGTGTGTGTGTGTGTGTGTGTGTGTGTGTGTGTGTGTGTGTGTGTGTGGTGTGTGTGTGTGTGTGTGTGTGTGTGTGTGTGTGTGTGTGTGTGTGTGTGTGTGTGTGTGTGTGTGTGTGTGTGTGTGTGTGTGTGTGTGTGTGTGTGTGTGTGTGTGTGTGTGTGTGTGTGTGTGTGTGTGTGTGTGTGGTGTGTGTGTGTGTGTGTGTGTGTGTGTGTGTGTGTGTGTGTGTGTGTGTGTGTGTGTGTGTGTGTGTGTGTGTGTGTGTGTTTTACATGGTTGGGGGTGCGTAACCCCATACCTGCACATACCCATACGAGCCGGAGGCCCAAGGGCAAACAAAACGCCCAAAAGCACTGGTTTGCAATACCGCATTAACAGGAGTCGACGAGACTAGCGCCCAAAGGGCACGATAGAATTACGGTGAGCCCACATGCGCTCCAACATCTTTGCCAAACGAGCCGGATCCCAGGCAATCGCCTCCCTCATCGTATTAGGGCGGTGAAACCCTTCCTCAGCGCGTATTGCATCGTAAGCCGGGCAGTCGAGTAGAACATGCTTCTCATCTTCAATCTGGTCTTCAGAGCGGCAGCAACGGCAGACCCGTTGTCCTCTAGGGACATGGTGCCTACCCCTCCGCGCCCTGTTAGACTCAAGTGCCCAACAACAAAGCCTGAATTGCATTAGCTTCCGGTGCGCAGAACGGGGGATAAAAACTGTAGCGTGCGGTTGCCACATAACGGCCGCCGCACCCATAAACGACAGGCCCATCCAATGCTTGTACTTCGACATATGGATCCCCGGCTGCTTCCCGTCTGATGGGTAATTGTCTGGCTCGACATCGAGGCGCACATGTTCCCAACCGCTCATTAGTCGTTCCCTCATCGCCGTCACAATCTGAGCCTCGGGAAGAGGTTTGGACAGCAACCACTCAACTCGCTGTTCAACACCTTCTGCATCGTGAGGTAGCCCGCTCCAAATATCACACTCTAAGTACAACATTAAACGCAAGAACGAGGCTCCCCAACCGCCCCGTTCAGGGTCGGTGAGTGCATCGATAACCTCCTGACATAGGACTGCGTGTGCGACCGTGCCCTTCTGCGTCTGCAGGCGGTTCCAAAAGCGAACCACTTGCTTCACCAAATAGCAATGCAGGGGAAGCTCGGCCAATTCTGCGAAAAGAAGGCGGTGGGCTGGGCGAGCAGCCCCCACAACCAGCAGTTATGACGCTGACCTATCCCGGATACACGGCATACGAGATAGAGAATTTTTATGGCGGCGCAGTGGCATGATGAAATGTTGTGGGTGAAGAGAGACGGACGGAGCGGGGGGCAGCGGTAGGTATGTGTGCTGCTGCTGCTGCTGCTTCTGCTGCTGCTGCTGCTGCTGCTCGCAACCAACTAAGCTGAGAGAAGCCGGTGCTTGTGAAGGCGGCAGAATGGAACAGGTGTCTCGTGTGTGTGTGTGCCCACGCAGGCTGAGGGCTCGTTGCAGGAGCTAACCAAAGTTATGGTGTCAGTGAAGGGGCTGCGGCCCCACGCACCAGCCAACCGCATGTGCCCTAAAATGCTCGACAAAACAGACCGGCGGCTCGCTTTGAAGTCAGTTTGAGAAATTCACTTTGACGGTTTCTGGCGTCGTGGTGCGCCCTCCAATGACTCAGCGCAAATGCGCAAGCCACCAGAGGGAATCCCCATGTATGTGTGCACCCAACAAACTACTCAAGCAAAGTTCTAGAAACGTTCCAGATACATGCACAAACTCACAAACACGGTCATGTGATTAATAATGCGCATCAGCCGCGCGACGACGGGTAAATATGACCTGTATGTCGCTCGCCAAACATGTAAAACAGCGCCCTGTGATTAGTTGCTCGGGGCATCCATGTGAATTCCGATTTCAAGCCGCCCGTCGAAGTGGGATAGTGGCTGGAAGTTTGAAACGGCGCGAATAGCCGAGGCGCGAAGTTAGTTAGAGCCACTGCAAAACATGCTCACCGGAACGGAGGCGACACATCGTGTCAGAACTCTTGGCGATTACGCAACGAAGGGCGGTAGGAACTGGTTGGAATAGAGCTCGAAGGCTGTGGTAGGTATTACGAATGGAATGCGCTGGCGGTCCGCGTCACCGGAAAGGAAACAGCGCTGCATGTACGATGCAACTTATTTTTAAAATTTATATTATTTATTTGAAACATCATTACTTGCTCTATGATGGAAGCAGTGTCCCTGATAAACTGTCCGGCCAACTGATAGAAGTTGGTCACGGATAGACGGAACAGCAGAGAATGTACAATTACTTTTACGGGGTATAATACTGTTAAAACATGTATCATCTTCCTGACCTGCTCTTGTGGTCACGGCGTGGCTGTAACACATGCTGGACTCCAAGACCCAATCTCAAAGCACTATAATGTACATTATACCTACCATAATGTACATTAGAGTGAATATTCCTGGTGTTATAAGTCGTATTATGCGGACAGCGTCTGACTCATCATCACAGGAGCTATGTTCTCACACCTCACACTTACGAAAGGTCAAGGCTTCTAAGAGATGACACGCAGAAATTGCTATGATACATCAATCAAAAATGATCTCATTGCGTGATGCAGTTTGTGCTTCCGGCCATACGGTCGAATGGGTCGAAATGACGAGTGCCTATGCTGGCCTAGGCTGGCCTTGTTGAAGCGCGCCTGAGTGTACATATCGGAGGTGGTGGGAAAGCTGATAGAGCATAAGGTTGTGGGACATTGGACTTCACGGTGTTGGCATCAACGACCGTACTTCAGTCCAGACACTGCGCCATCCAGGTATTGCGCCATCAAGTCTTTCCGAAGTCTGAAAGCCCCTCTCTGTCACGCAATCTATACACCAAGTGCTCCAACGGGGTAGTGCTCATCAGCTACAAGTAACCGACGTTCTCCGTTCGTACAGCGGACGGTTGGAAATACCCACCGCGTGCGGGGTATCCTGGCTCCAACCCCAACTCAGCTCATGACGCCCCTGCCCCTGCGCTGTCTTCACTCGCCAGCAGGCAGCCAGCTAGCATCTGGGACCGCCAGTACTGCTGCATGCGAACCCGATGGCTGGCTGGGCCGCCGGGCTTACACCCGGCCGCGAGGGTGCAATATCGTGCATACGTGTAACATCTCACCTGCAACCTCCTGCAAGTGCGGGAGATGCCGTGCATCAGTCTCTAGGAGGGTGCGGATGCCCGGGGTTGTCCAGCCCTCCGTCCCCTGCCTCCGTCTCTGCCTCCTTCCGCCCCCTGCCTTCCGTCCCCTGCCCCGATCCACGCTGACCAGCCCTGCTTGCTTGCCCGTGTTGCGGATATGCGGAATGCGCGGGCTCACCTCACCCAATGATGGATAAGAAACTGCGGCGCTGGGCCATGTATGCTCTTCTCTGGTGTCTGCAGTTGCCCGCCCGCCGCATGGGTCGAACGGGCATGAATGAACGTTACAGCGGACCCCAGAGGGATCACCGGTGTATACCAGGGCAAGCCCCAGCAGGCCCCACCGCCAAGGCGGCAAGACACCTCCACACGAACGGGCATGTCAACCAGTGGGTTGCAGACAGGCAGGCTGATCAACGAGGCACCCAAGAACCAGCACCAGCACCACGGCTGGCGCGGCGGAAATAAAGCAGATAGAGACCGCATAGCGCATACCCTGGCCCGCTGTACGCCCGGCCGGGACTCCGGGTCCACCTTGTAACGAAAAGGGGGGGATAACTGTCGTCCTGCTGGAATGATCCGAGATCGGTAGCACCAACTTGCAATCGCTTGTAGTCGAGGCGCGTCACAACAATTTTTATACGGTTGTCAGGCCCCAATGAGGTTTCGGCACGGCGAGGGCCCTGGCAATTCGCACCAGGGTTGCTCGCTCAGCCCTGTTTGTCCGCTGCCCTAGCTGAGGAGTCACGGAGCATAGGCTCGCGAAAGCCTACCACCGGATTCCCTACCTGCAACGGGTCCTGCCCGCGCAAGCGAGACACACCGCCATTGCTGACATTGCTGACAGTAGCTGTGCTGAATGCCAGGCATCGCCGCGCCGTTCAGGGACGGCGACTGGTCCCTCCTCGTATCCTGTCACGTTACATGACCCGTGGCTGTCTCTATCGCTCAGAAGCAAGGCAATGAACTCACGCTTCGGTCTTGGAGAGAAAAAGAACAACGTCGAGCTTCGCTCGCGTTGCCACATAAATAGCAGCCCAAACGACCGTACGATCGCCTGCCGTACAACCACCAGTACGTCATAACCAACCAACCTGCTCGGGAACCGCAACGGGACAAAACACCAACGGTGCCTGACAGCTGTCAGGCCCCAATGAGGTTTCGGCACGGCGAGGGCACTGGTACTGGCACTCCCCCCCACAACTGACCAGCAAAGCACCAAGTCAGTTGGCAACGTGTAGGGTGCGAGCCGTGCACACCTGACCACGCCAACATCCCTCCGGATCCACCAAAGAGAACGTCACGCAAAGCAGCGCACGTGGCATGCAGTGAACACCCGATGTCCAGCAATACACACAGAAGCGGAACATAGCAAGGGAAAAGCAAGGAAAGCCAGCCCTGACGCAGCGAACAACTAACGGTGCAAATGCATGCAGCTCCTGCGCCTCCATCTCCTGCGTTCCCCTGATCCAGACAACCCAGGGTGGCTACCACATCGAAGGTGGAGTCTAAGGCCCAGTCCCCTCCTGCGCCTGCTGAAGGGATCATGCAGCGGGGAACACCTGACAAACCCGGCAACTCAAGCCCCGCAGCTTTCACTCACAAGCCAAGCGCGCCCACATTGTAGCAGGGAGTTCATGAGCTGCGCTGCCTCCAGCACCTGCCTCTAGCTTTCGCTGCAACCCCAAGGAAAGTCAGAGCAAGAACGAACGCACGCCCGTGCTGTCACCACACCAAAACGGCAAACCCTCCCCAACTCCATGCAATGTCTGCTGCAAGGCGACGCCGTATACGAGCACGCCACAGCCAGTCCGGCCCTGTGGACCGTCCCTTCGGACGAGCAACCCCTTTCGGCGAGACGCGCCCCCCCAGCGCAAAGCCCGGCGAGTTAGCCTGCCTTCAGGGATATCCATGACCTGAACCTAAACGGAAACCGTCAATTCCTCCTCAACCAACCTTCTGTCAAGTAGCAGACTTGCGGTGGACCTACGACGCATGTCCTCACTGACCTGGTCCTGAGACCTTCAACCGAAGCAAAAGGAAACTCGATAATCATAATGATTATACCGCATTGCGATCAGGCATGCTGCGCGTTCGCCTGCCATTTCTCCTACCTTCGAATTCAAACATGTCAAGCCGCCGCCATACGAATCTCTTCCGATACACACAGCCACTTACGCAGCATAAAACACTGACCATGATAAATAGTTGGCTCCTCAGTGCCGAACTGACCAAGGCGGTCGGTCGCAAGCCGAACCAAGCGATGTCGGATGCCTTCACCACCGAACTCGACAAGCCGAAGCGCCATGGTTGTTCTCTTTCTGGGTTGCTCGCTCAGCCCTGTTTGTCCGCTGCCCTAGCTGAGGAGTCACGGAGCATAGGCTCGCGAAAGCCTACCACCGGATTCCCTACCTGCAACGGGTCCTGCCCGCGCAAGCGAGACACACCGCCATTGCTGACATTGCTGACAGTAGCTGTGCTGAATGCCAGGCATCGCCGCGCCGTTCAGGGACGGCGACTGGTCCCTCCTCGTATCCTGTCACGTTACATGACCCGTGGCTGTCTCTATCGCTCAGAAGCAAGGCAATGAACTCACGCTTCGGTCTTGGAGAGAAAAAGAACAACGTCGAGCTTCGCTCGCGTTGCCACATAAATAGCAGCCCAAACGACCGTACGATCGCCTGCCGTACAACCACCAGTACGTCATAACCAACCAACCTGCTCGGGAACCGCAACGGGACAAAACACCAACGGTGCCTGACACGGTAATGCAGGTACGTAACCGTTACAAGGTGGACCCCGAGTCCCGACCAGGCGTTCCAACGGGCCCAGATAGCTCGTAGGCGCCCCGGTGACAATTCAATGCCCTGGCTCCTAACCGGGCGGTTCAACGTACTTGTCTGGCGCCAAGCCCGCCATCCTGCTCTGGCGGCCTGCGTTGCGTGCGACCTCATCTCACGAGCGCCCGGTTGGCGTGATTGACGCACGTGGCCCGTGGCCCCATCTGCTGTGGACAATGCGCCTCGCCAGCTCTGCGCGCCCAGCGCCCTTCGGACTTCGGCGTAGCACTACCAAGTGAGTGCTCCGAAACCCCTTACCATCAAGCCAAAGAATGAACGAGCGACGGCGCACCGTACACCGTACACCGCCGCACGCCGTACACCGTGACATGAGCGGCTCTCCTCCTTTGGATCGCGTTGCAGTGGAAACCCAGCGGATCATTACATCGATGACGGACGGGTGATTGGTCACACACACACACACACACACACACACACACACACACACACACACACACACACACACACACACACACACACACACACACACACACACACACACACACACACACACACACACACACACACACACACACACACACACACACACACAGCAGGCCAGTTCTCACGGCGCAGTTTTCTTTTACACACAGCAGCTAGCGCGCCGCGTTCATCCGGCCGCCCACCTCGACACGACCAGATGCCCCTGGCCCCCGCGCGGTGGCAGAGCCCCGTTTGATTGCCTTACATACCCTCCGCCGTTCAGAAGATCTTGGACTGTTTGTGCTGCTCCCAGCTCCCGTCCGCGTCTCCAGAAACCCCCTCCGCCTCCGCTCCTTGTTCCTTCTTGCCTCGACTACTGAATTCCAGCCACGCAATCAAAGCCGCTGTCAGCCGCTGACTGTTTTTGATGCTTGCAGGCAGCGGCGGGCCAACTGCATGCGCCGCGTGCGTTTGGTACAGAGCCAGATGCGTACGGCACTACGCATTATCCCCTCATCATCCGTACAGCCCGTACGGAGTGTCGGATGCTGACGGCACCCTTGCAGCCCACCCAAATCGGCTGGAGCTTCCACACGTGTGGATGTGCCTGGGTGGCTGTTGATCCATGATGTTACAGTGAACCCCGCGGGCCATCGGTGACAGCCTCGGCCTCCGCACCACACACTGCGGCACTTGAATGGTCGGTTGTCTCCGCGGGCGAGGTCGCGCCGGGTTGATCATCCGGTGCATGTCCGCGGGTCATGGGCGAAACCCGAACTAACCGCGCCCCTGCTACCGCAATCCAGTGATTTCGTTCCTTAACGAGGTATGTGGACCTACGGGGTCCATTGCGAGATCATTGACATATAAGGTCTGAGTTCCAGGCGGGACGTGATTGTGATTGGTAGCCGTTCGGGGGGGGCCCATGAAACCCCACCCATGACTTCCCGTACCTCCAATCAAGTTGGATAGGTTCGATCTGTAGAGACGACGGACAGAGAGCACATGGTTGGAACACCCGGTCGGGATACGGGTCCACCTTGTAACGGTTACATTACATATGGTCCCCTGCGCTCGGGGTATTTGTACCCGTGTGGTCGGTTGTCCCACAAGCCCGCATGGTTGCCGCACGAACCGCATAAGATCGTCAGCATCGCCGCTGGCCCCCCGCACGCGCGCTGTACCATCTTGCCCGTGACGGAATTAGGGGGCCACCTTGTAACGGTTACACAGCAGGCGCACTGTGTTTTACCCCGTGGGTCGCCTCGCGGGGCAGCAGGCAGCGGCAGTTTCCACCGCGGCAGTTGCACCCACGTAGCCGTGATGGCTGGGCACACACAGAATGGAGCCGACTCTGCCGGTTCATCTGGAGGTGGGACCGAGCTCAGGACGGGTCAATCGCGCCAATCGGTGATGGGGCTTCTTGGGAACGGTGACGGCTGCGTCGTTACTCTGCAACTGATCAACTCGGCTTGAAACGGACCCCCACTTCCTTAAACTGCGCGACAGTCCGTCCACATCATCCGCTAGGGTTAGGGTTTCCTGCTGCCCCGTTTTGAAGTTTCTCGTCCAGGACAGCGTGGGCCACTCGTTTGAAAGATGGCCCTGCAACCCGGCGACAGCTGGACAGACCGGACCGGAAGTCCATGAGAGCCAGACGGGGGCGCTGAAGCAAAAACAAAACACTTTGAATATGCTCAGTTCGAAGGACGCAGGGGCGCGAGGAAGGGTGCCGAGTTACGCAATCAGTTTTTTATGAGCCCTTGGTGTCCTCTCAACCAATAGGCCTAAACAGCAGAGTTTCCCCTGTCGCCGGCAACGCCGTTGCAGGAATGAAAAGTCAGTAACTCCTAGAACCTGTTTTGGGTCGGATTGGCCCTCGGACGCGTGCCCTGGAATGTTGGGTTTCCAGTTTCACAGAGCCCGTCCTGTCTCGTCCATCGTCGTCCGTAACTTATGTAACCTGAACGTTTCTGCAATGTTGCACGCAGACCATCCATAGTTACCCGTAGATCGTGGTATCCTCCAAGAGTTTTCTTCTGAAATGTGATAATCTAAAACCGTTCTGAGCACAATAGTATAAGAAACCAAGGTATACGTGCGCTTAGGAGCGCAATTCCACCGGTTTCCAGAGCCGCCTAAAGCAAGAAATGGTTTTGCCATAACCTGGCAATGGTGTGACCGTGACAACGTTGAAGTGCCGCAAAGCTAAGTGCGAACTGATTTGTTTGACTGCGTATTCGGCATTCGGTGCACAAAACACGTTTGACACACAATACGCCCATGGGTATTAATAAGCGTAAAATGCGTCACAGCTGAAAACGGAACTTTACGCCGCATGTTTTTGGGCGTTGTTAAAGCGCGCGACGGGTATAAGTTGTTTGCCGAGGTCATGCACAACAAGCACAATCACATAGCCGCTGCAGAGGTCTGAGCTTTCACTGCTTGGTCATGACTGCGAGCACCAAGCCATCAGACATGCGCCGGCCACGGACTTGGACACTTCACCATGTGAAGAACTGTCCTAGTAAATGCAAATGCTATTGTTAAAAGACTGGTTAATTTAATAAACGACTGCATAATTACACAAGCGGAACGTTGGCGGGCGGTTACGGAAACGCTGGCCACTGCTTGAAATGGTATCATAGAATGCACATAGCAAAGTGCAGATCACATGCATGCCGTTGCAATGGCTGTGGGGATTCTCACACTCAGCTTACTGGTTTGCAAGTACCAAAAGTACTCCAGCTCTGAAGTTTGCGGCGTCTAAAAGAACATCACCAAGTGCGTTAGAATGTTATATATGTCCGCATCACCTACACGGTGTGGGGGTTCTGGCTGTGTTCTCTGCTCCTGCGTTCGGAAGGCCACCGGAAGGCTTCTTGCAGCGTACTGGGTTGCATGCACGGATGCACATCATGAAAGCCTTGATAAGGTTTGACACTACAGCAATAATGTTGTTTCGTAGGTCTGAATGCCGGAACTGTAATTCTGGGCCCTTCGTTTCCGTATCAATGTACTTCTCGCCCCAAGCCCACCAATAATAAGCTTCAACCCCTGCTCGAAAGTAATAAACCTCCGCTTCATAGTCACTGGTACATACTTGAGCACATAGCGACTGCGCAAGCCGTCTTGCAACCTACTGTTCCCGTTGTTCTTGTGCCTGATTCTCACACTTCGGAACAGATTTTATTTCCGGAGACATAATTCTATTGCCAGTGAACATACTTACCAAAGCGGAGTAGCTGGAGTTTTGAGCAGGACCGGCTTGAGCGCAGTTCGCTTACGGCCTTCTCACTCGGATGCCCCTCGCGCACGTAGCATTCACTTCTGAGTAACGAGTGCTCCAGAAAGAGCAATGGCGGCCGCTGGGACTTTGTTCCCGGCGGCAGGTGTCGTGCTTCAGCTCCTTTTGATGACGTCCGTCTCAGCGTTTTCGCGTTTAGACAGCGACAGTTGGAGCTTAGGCAGCCAACGAAATGCTGGCAGAAGGCGTAAGTTCCTGCGCAATTCTGTTCATTTCTAAGCGGCGCGTTGCCATGTGTGACCTGTCCCGCTCCCACATCTCCGGTTTGTGGGAGACGTGCGAGCACCACACAATGACTCGCAGCCATACGCGATAATCACTGTAGACAATGTTAATTAGAAATTCAGCGTCGGTAGCGCGTTCACGCTAACTTCGTCTCACGTAATGTGTACAGTCGCTCAAGCAAATTGTCTTCACTCGGATCCGTCCAACTATACATATTATCAAACGGACATCAGCGGTCCGGCTGACAGCTGTTACGACCAGTCGGGCTGCCTGGACTTTATTGCGGTAAGTCGTCGGCATTTGGAACTGCTTCCTGACAACTGTTCTCTTGTGCAACTTTCGTTGGAGCACTGTACAGTGTTGAATGCGTCTCGTCCATGCGTATGGTTGTGAGCCTGCCCCGTTCCCCTGCCTTGGCTGCGATGACAGGATGGCAGTACTTGCCAGACTTCCGGCAGCTGGCTCTACTGTCAGTTTTGCATCTTCTGGTCGGACGTCCGCAACTGCCCCAAGGACGCCGTGGACACGATCAGCCACGTGTGTTCGGCGGACGAGTTT
Source organism: Eudorina sp. 2006-703-Eu-15 (assembly GCA_003117195.1). Lineage (NCBI taxonomy): Eukaryota > Viridiplantae > Chlorophyta > Chlorophyceae > Chlamydomonadales > Volvocaceae > Eudorina > Eudorina sp. 2006-703-Eu-15. The sequence continues at coordinate 229,949 of BDSI01000162.1, read as the reverse complement.
TGGACTCCGGGAGTCATCCAGAGCTTTGGCGCTGAGCCCACATCGCCCGCGGGCGGCGCCACGAACAAGCGGAACACCTGGCCGGCGTACTCGAACAGTAAGTTTGCTTTGCAGCTGTCCGTGCCGCTCGAGGGTTTAACGATACTCGCTCAGCTTGGTGACTTCGGATGGGGTGGTAATTTGCCGTTTAAACATGGTGACACATACACACACAGGTTGACAGGGCACAAAAGCCACTCAACGGGATAATGTGCACGAATTGTTCCCAGGCTGATTACTCTTCCTGCCTGACGTCATCATTATCCTGCTGTCATCGAGAGTCGATGAGTCCTCCAATGCGCCCTCCCAAGTGTCTGACCTGAGCACCCCTAGGTGTAGTTCTGATTACCTACCCCGCGCCAAAGCTTTGACGGAGCGTTCGTTTGACACAAAGAACTCTTGTCGATTTTCGCGCTCTTGTTTGGTTCACTGGTTATGTCCGGTTGTTTTTACTGATTCATTGATGTATTTACGATTGCCCCCTTCCCAACTTGTTCCCGCAGACCGGTACTGTCAATGGGTGCGTTTCAACACCTCCACTGCAGCCTCCCCTTGGGCCACCCTGGCGTTCACCGTCAAGGACGGCAACGCGGCGTGTTTGCGTGAGTGCCACTGCCGGGGAGCTAGCTGGGGGGAGCTAGGGGGGAGCTAGGGGAGCTAGGGGGAAAGGTAAGGGGAACCTTTGGGGGCGTTAGGGGGAGGTTGTGGGACGCAATGGGGCACGAGTATCCTGACCGGGGAGTATCCTGACCGGGGAGTATCCTGACCGGGGAGTATCCTGACCGGGGAGTATCCTGACCGGGGAGTATCCTGACCGGGGAGTATCCTGACCGGGGAGTATCCTGACCGGGGAGTATCCTGACCGGGGAGTATCCTGACCGGGGAGTATCCTGACCGGGGAACTGGCGTAACACCCGCCCTCTGGCTGGCTGATCTTCCTCTGCCTGCAGCCGCTGGCGTCCCTAGCATCACCGCCAACATCAACGGTATCGCCGCCACCTGCCAGCCGCCGCGCATCGTCAATGGCGTGAGGGCCGGCTGCGGCCAGGGTGACCAGGCCAATGAGTGTCTCTGGACCTTTACAGTGCCTCGCCCCGGTAGCTCTGGATTCAAGTGCAGCAACGTGTCTCCGCCGCCGTCGCCGCCGTTGCCACCAAGCCCGCCGCCGCCCAGCCCGTCGCCGCCGCCGCGGCCTCCGAGCCCGCCGCCGCCGAGGCCTCCGCCGCTGCCGCCGGGCGTGTCTGCGCCGCCGAGCCCGCCGGTGAACCTGGCCGCCGTTGGTGGTTACACTTGCGTCAGTACGGATGATGCGGACGATGCGGTACGTAATACGAGCGGGGAGCTGCCGTACTGGACCTGAACGTGCCATTTCTTGGACGTGATGTTTTCGACCACCCGTAAAATCCAGATTGTGCCGTCTATCCTGGCTCCCGATGCTCGCGCCCTGGGGCCCTACGTCATACTAGTCAAGTACCCTTTGATTGTGGGCCTCGCTGAACTGCGTTGCCATCCCTACTGTGTGAACGTACATGATTCCCAACTGTCATTTGTTTGTTTGTCTGTTTGTTTGTCTTTCCCTGTGATCGACAGGGTCACTGCCAGAGCACTGCCTGCGGATCTCTGTACATGAATATGATCAGGAAGGCCTGGGACTACGCCCCCGCGGATGCCGACGGGATCCTCGCTGTGGGCGGCTTCGCCTCGGGATCGGTGAGTCCGGTTTGGTGAGGGAAGGGGAAGATCTTCTATGAAGTATAGGGTTGTGCGTGCCCTCGAATAGGGCGGCTGTACAGCACTTGGGTGCCAGTTCAGTTGGCCAGCTACCGCTTTGAGGTGGACCGGGTGAGGTGGGCTGAGTTCGCGACCAACTGAACTGAACTGGCACCGTAGGGCTGTACAGCCGCCCTATTAGGCCCGGTCCGGTAGCTCACCCGGCCTACTTTCGAAATGGAGAGATAGACAAGACGGCTCCTCTGTTCCCCGGTGTGCCATGAACTCGTGAAAATCAATTTTACTCGCGAGTACTGTTTGAAAGTGTTTGACTTGGACCTTTAGGACTCGATATACAATGGGGGACCAGGGTTTGTGTAGGATGGGGATTTACAGTCCGCCTCTTCCCGCACTAAACTGCATGAGAGGAGTTCCAAAAAGCAGCTGTGTTGGCGGCGGCTGCTGCTGCTGCTGCTGCTGCTGCTGCTGCTGCGCGACGTCAGTAACTGCGACAGCAGTAGGCGAAAGCAACAAGTACCATATCCGTCCATTCTCGGACGCATCCACGCACCTTGCGTTTTCTTTCATGTTTTACTCTTCCGAGAGTTAAACTCCAACTTTGTATTTTGACCTCAGAACGCGCGCAACTCCTTGGAGGGCTGGGTGACTGCCGCGGGCCTATCGAAAAGCAAGATCACGTACGCAACAGGCACCACCTTCACAAGCTTCAACCTGTCGCAGTACAAGGTGTTGTACGTGCCGTCGGACAGCGGCAACACGGGTGGCGGCATCTCTTCGACTCAGAACAAGGGACTGATTGCCATTCGGCCAGCCATCATCGATTTCGTGAATAAACGCGGTGAGGACGGAGAATCACACGCTCGCGGCTGACTGACCGACTGATTTTGACTCATCATTCGGGTTTGTTTTTACCATGCCCTTTCCGACCTCCCAATGCATATGCGTTTGTTGGACCACCCGTGCTTCCCCGGGTGTGAACGGTCTGGTCTTTGGAATGCTTGCCTGCTTGCATTGCAGGCGGCTCGCTGGTGGTGCTGACTCAGTCGTCCTTCGGCGCGGCTGCCTTCGGCTTCCTGCCCGTGTCCTTCACCTTCACCGCGCTGGACTTTGTCGACGTGTCGACGACCCCCGAGATGAAGATCTTCTCCCCGGACACAAACGACACGTGAGTCGCGTCCGGGCCTCGAGAGATCTCCGTGCTGTGCTGTGCAGTACTGTGCTGTACTGTCTTGTACTGTACTGTACTAAGCCGTGCCGGAATGTGATGTGACATGTGCTGTGTTGTAATGTGCAGTACTGTGCAGTACTGTGTTGAGAAAAGAAATAAACCCGCCCCGCCCAGCCCCTCAGGGACTGACTGACGTGCGTGTACCCTGTAATAACCTGCCCCTGTGTGTTGTGTTTTGTCGCCCACAGGAATGCGGATCACGTGTACTACCACGGCTACTTCACTCGGCCCATCGACTGGAACGGAATGCGCGTGATGCTCTACCAGACGGGGTTCTGCCCCGTGACACGCGGACCCAACCAGAACTGCCGCGCGACAGGTGAGTGAGAGAGGCGCCGGCGGCGGGGTTCGTGTACCCGGCTGCGCAAGGCTGTACACAGTACACGCCATTGGCGTGGCGTGGCGTGGCGGGGCGTGGCGGGGCGGGGCGTGGCTTCTCGCCACGCCACGCCCCGCCACGCCAGTTATCTTTCACACACCATTGGCGTGGCGGGGTGCTTGCCGTGATTGTGCGGTGCTGGTTGCCTAAACCCTTGTGTGGGGTTGCATATTCCCTTGTGTGGGATTGCCTAAACACCTGTTCGCACCGATCCGGATTCGGATCGGGATCCACTAGCCTTCGTTTTGCTGACGAACTGCCGTCATGATGTGTTGCCGCAGTGCTGTGCAACACCAAGACGATTCTGACGGGCGAGAACTGCTACGACAAGATTGATAACGATGGCGACGGTCTGATTGACAAGCAGGATCCCGATTGCTGGCGCTGCGGTGATTTTGTGGTGGACCCCGGCGAGCAGTGCGATGACGGCAACATCCTGGATAGCGACGGTTGCTCGTCCACCTGCCAGCTGCAGGACATGCCGCCGCCGCCGCCGCCCTCGATCTACCCAGCGCCGCCGCCGCCGCCGCCGACCAACCAGCCCGAGGTCAACTTCTGCACGGCGTCCAACACCACGGGTTGCGCGACCTGTCAGGGTACCCAGCCCTGCAACACGGTGCGTGGGGTAACATTTCCGTGCGACGGTAATATAACAGACGGTTTCGAGGCATGATGAGGTTGTTGTGATTTGGGGGCCATGCTGCGCCTCTGCAATTGCAAGAAGCACGTTCCAATATATGTCAATGTGTTCCACCAACGGTTATCGCGTCACTGCCGCAACATTGTCGTCCACATGTCTTTTACTCTCCCCGCAGTACAGTACAGCATCTGCCTTGCAACGAAACGAATTGCAAACTGCCAACTGCCAACTGACAAGACCGCAAACGCTTACACACATGGCAAATAAAAACGCTTGTTTACACACTTGCAGGTGGACAACTGGTGGACCAACGGTCGCATCTGCAAGCTCCCTGAAGGACTGGGCGGCGCCCTGCCCAACTCGGGGCTGTGCCTGAACGACTATGGCTGGATCGCCACGAAGCAGTTTGACCTGTGGTACCTGGACGCGAACAACACCAGGGTCAAGGCGGGTGTGGTCAACACCTTCCGCACCACCAAGGGCATCCTTCACGTGACGGTCCGCACCTCGTGCCCCTTCCTCGTCTACACCACCGGCGCCAACACCACGGACACCAACAACTTTCTCCTGCTGAGCTGGTCGTTCTTGGGGGTCCTCAACACCACGACGATGCCTCTGGTGCGTCGGTGAAGCACGCGGCCGTGTATTTGAGCGATGGATGTCTCTTATCTGATTGTGCGGATGGGTGTCGGATGGGTGTTGTTTTTTAATTATGCGTATCTTTGACGAGTGTTGCCGCTTTGTGTGATAGGGTCTGGTGCATGTTTCTGATCCATGATGATGAACACATGTATTGTCTACAAAATCACGGCTGGCCAATGTTGGGTCTGATGACCCGCCGGAAATGGTTGCCCCGCGGAAGGTTTGCCCATGGGATGTGCTTTTCGAGGTCTGTGGCTGCCATATGCGGGGTTTCTCACCCGACCCCGACGCCGACGCCGACCCCGACCCTGCCCCCCATCGTCCCCTCCTTCCCCTCCTCTCGCCCTGCTCTTCCAACCCCTCTTCCCCCGCACCTATCCACATTCAGAAACGCAACTTCACGGGAACCCAGATGTACTCGTGCTACACCTTCACCGTTGACCTGAACGACATCTACCCCGACGTGGGATGCACGGTATGTACGGGGACGTACAGCGGGGTGTACGGCTGTACGGCGGTACGATGCTTCTGGCGCGCGATGCGTCTGGAAGGTTTTTGTCGGTTCGTTGCATGTGTAACTCGTGTCTCTTTTCCCTCTGCTACCGGCCGGCCTGACCCGCCACGCGCATCATGACCCGCTCCTGGCATGACCCACTTCATTAATACCGCAACCCGCAACCCGCCCCACCCGCAGTCCGCCCCACCCGCAACCCGCCCCACCCGCAACCCGCCCCACCCACCCAACCCGTGGCCCCCTTGCCCGCCTTGCCCGCAGCAATTCAACCTCGACCTCCGGGTGTCTGTTCGCACATCGCTGGTGACTGTCAGCACGAGCAACCAGTGCAACACCAATGTGGGTGGACTGCATTGGGTTGGGGGCCGTGAGGGAGGGAGGGAGGGGGGCCGTTTGCGGCGTGGGGAGGGAGGGAGGTTTCCTTTCGAGTTGGCGGCGGCCGTGGCGGGGGTACCGTTCTTGCGTAAGGGTTTGTCGTACACTTGTTGTCCAGCAGCCCGGGTTTAATCCAGCCCTATATAACCCCCCCTTCCTGCTACACTTGTTGTCCAGCAGCCCGGGTTTAAAACAGCCCTATATAACCCCCCCTTCCTGCTACACTTGTTGTCCTGCAGCCCGACAAGTTGACTCAGACAGACACCATAGTGGAGAAGCGGAACTTTTATAACAACACGCCGTCGGCGCCGCCACCGCCTCTTCTGCCCCCGTCGCCGCCGCCGCCGCGGCCGCCCAGCCCGCCGCCGCCGCCGAGCCCGTTGCCTCCCAGCCCGCCGCCGCCGCCGCCGCCGCCGTCACCGCCGCCGAGCCCGCTGCCTCCCAGCCCGCCGCCGCCAAGCCCGCTGCCGCCGAGCCCGCCGCCGCCATCCCCCTTGCCGCCAAGCCCGCCGCCGCCGTCACCACCGCCACCTCCGTCACCGCCGCCGCCGTCACCGCCTCCGCCACCATCGCCCCCACCACCTTCACCTTCACCGCCACCACCCAGCCCGCCGCCACCACCGCCCCCTTCTCCACCGCCGCCGCCGCCCCCGTCACCACCGCCGCCGAGCCCGCCGCCGCCGTCACCACCGCCGCCGAGCCCGCCGCCCCCATCACCACCACCACCGCCGCCGCCAAGCCCGCCGCCGCCATCGCCAGCGCCGCCAAGCCCGCCCCCACCATCTCCGCCGCCACCACCGCCGCCACCGCCTCCTTCCCCGGATCCTCCATCGCCCCTGCCTCCCAGCCCGCCACCAAGCCCCATCCCTCCAAGCCCGTCGCCGCCGCCAAGCCCGCCACCGCCAAGCCCACCACCACCAAGCCCACCACCACCAAGCCCGCCGCCGCCGTCCCCACCGCCGCCCAGCCCGCCACCGCCGTCCCCACCGCCGCCCAACCCACCACCGCCGTCGCCCCCGCCCTCGCCACCCCCGCCTACCCCACCTAGTCCGCCGCCGCCATCCCCCCCGCCGCCTCCGCCACCTTCGCCACCGCCTCCGCTGCCGCCCTCGCCGCCACCTCCGCCTCCTCCTTCACCCCCGCCGCCCAGCCCGCTGCCGCCCAGCCCGCCGCCCCCATCACCACCGCCGCCGAGCCCGCCGCCCCCGTCGCCGCCTCCACCTTCTCCCCCACCACCATCGCCTCCTCCACCCAGCCCACCACCTCCAAGCCCACCGCCATCACCGGAACCCCCGTCGCCGCCAGGCCCTCCAGTTCCTCCCTCGCCTTCACCACCACCGTCACCCCCGCCGCCGCCGCCACCTCCATCACCTCCGGACCCGCCGCCGCCGTCGCCGCTGCCACCCTCGCCAAGCCCGCCGTCACCGCCACCGCCAAGCCCTCCGCCGCCTTCGCCGCCGCCTCCTTCGCCGCCGCCACCGTCGCCACCGCCGCCCTCGCCTCCACCACCAAACCCGCCGCCGCCATCACCGCCACCGCCGCCGCCGCCGAGCCCTCCGCCGCCGAGCCCACCGCCGCCGGAGCCTCCGTCGCCGCCGCCGCCCTTGCCACCGTCGCCGCCGCCGCCAAGCCCCCCGCCGCCGAGCCCGCCGCCGCCGTCGCCAGAACCGCCGAGCCCGGAGCCACCAAGCCCGCCGCCGCCATCACCGCCACCTCCACCGCCGCCGCCATCCCCGCCGCCGCCTTCGCCGCCGCCGCCATCGCCACCACCACCATCGCCGCCACCACCATCGCCGCCGCCGCCCAATCCACCGCCCCCGTCGCCGCCACCGCCATCACCGCCGTCACCGCCACCACCATCGCCGCCGTCGCCACCGCCACCGTCACCACCGTCGCCGCCGCCGCCGCCTCCTCCGTCACCGCCTCCCCCCTCTCCCCCACCTCCGCCACCGCCACCGCCGCCGCCGAGTCCGCCACCTCCGCCCACACCGCCGCCGTGGCCCTATCCACCACCGCCACCTGAGCCTCCGTCCCCGCCGCCGCCACCTTCTCCTGAGCCACCCAGCCCATCGCCGCCGTCACCCGAACCGCCCAGCCCGCCACCACCAAGCCCGCCGCCGCCATCGCCGCCTCCTCCGTCTCCACCGCCACCGCCGCCGCCACCGCCGCCGCCCAGCCCGCCGCCCCCAAGCCCACCGCCGCCGTCCCCACCGCCGCCCAACCCTCCACCGCCGTCGCCGCCTCCGCCGTCGCCGCCTCCTCCGTCGCCCCCGCCACCGCCGCCGCCACCGCCGCCGCCCAGCCCGCCGCCACCAAGCCCACCGCCGCCGTCGCCACCTCCACCGTCGCCGCCACCACCATCTCCCCCGCCGCCGTCGCCGCCGCCGTCGCCACCACCACCGTCGCCGCCGCCTCCGCCCAGCCCGGAGCCTCCCTCGCCGGAGCCGCCGTCGCCTCCGCCGCCCAGCCCACCGCCGCCGTCGCCGCCGCCACCTAACCCGCCGCCGCCAAGTCCGCCGCCGCCGAGCCCGCCGCCACCATCACCGCCGCCACCCTCTCCGGATCCGCCGAGCCCGCCTCCGCCAAGTCCACCTCCGCCGCCACCTCCGCCGCCGCCGCCAAAGCCTCCAAGCCCGCCACCAGTGCCGTTGCCGCCATCCCCGTCGCCGCCGCCGTCGCCGCCGTCGCCGCCGTCGCCCGAGCCGCCAAGCCCGGAGCCGCCGTCGCCCGCGCCGCCAAGCCCAGCACCACCATCCCCGCCGCCGCCATCTCCGGAGCCGCCATCACCTCCGCCGCCTTCGCCGGAACCGCCGTCTCCGCCGCCACCGTCCCCGCCGCCACCGCCATCACCATCGCCACCACCGCCTTCGCCACCGCCGCCATCACCTCCGCCGCCGTCACCAGATCCGCCGTCTCCGCCGTCGCCGGAGCCACCGTCGCCCGAGCCGCCGTCGCCCAACCCGCCGCCGCCGCCGTCACCACCGCCCAGCCCGCCGCCGCCGGCGCCGCCACCGCCCTCGCCGCCGCCTCCCAGCCCACTCCCGCCGTCGCCAGAACCGCCGAGCCCGGAGCCGCCGAGCCCGCCGCCGCCATCCCCGGAGCCGCCCTCGCCGCCACCGCCTCCGTTGCCACCGAGCCCGGAGCCGCCGTCGCCGCCGCCGCCACCACCCTCGCCGCCGCCGCCTTCCCCAACGCCGCCGTCGCCGGAACCGCCGTCGCCGGAACCGCCGTCGCCGTCGCCGCCGCCGCCGCCGTCGCCGACGCCCCCATCGCCAGAGCCGCCGAGCCCCCCACCGCCGTCGCCGTCGCCGCCGCCGTCACCCGAGCCGCCGTCGCCGCCGCCGCCGCCACCGTCACCGGAGCCGCCGTCGCCGCCGCCGCCACCGCCCAGTCCGACGCCGCCCTCACCTGAACCCCCCAGCCCCGCCCCACCGTCGCCTGAGCCGCCGTCACCGCCGCCTCCGCTCCCACCGTCTCCGCCGCCGCCGTCTCCCCCACCGCCGTCACCCCCGCCGCCGTCGCCCCCACCCCCCAGTCCGCCGCCGCCGTCGCCGCCGCCGCCCAGCCCACCGCTCCTGCCGCCGCCGCCACCGCCGTCACCGCCGCCGCCGCCGCCCAGCCCGCCGCCGCCGCCAGCACCACCGCCGCCGTCGCCACCTCCGCCGCCTCCGCCGCCTCCACCGCCGACGCCGCCGCCGCCCCCAAGGTCTGTCGGTTGTCTTAGATCCCACCCTGATGCCGCACCTCCGTCGTCGTACCTGGCTTCCCAACCTTGCTAATACATTGTTTCCACCAATGCTTGAACGCTGCTGAAGTGGCCACTTCGGTGATTTTTCTTACCTATTCCTTCCTTGTAATCTTTCCATATTTAATGTAATCTTATTGTGACGACGTCTTGGCCCTGCTCTTACCCCGCTTGCTACCGGTATGCCCTCGCGCGCAATTTTGATCCCGTCCCTCGCGCTCAACTCCTGTCCCTCGCGCTCAATCCCCCTCCCGTCCCTCGCACAGCTGCGACTGCTCCAAGTTGTTGGAGCCTGTGGACGGTCACTGCCCCGACAACAATGTGAAGCTCTTCTTCAAGGCCGGCACGAACCGCTTTGACGATTCCATTGAGGCCATCCAGATTTGCGTGCCCATGTTTGGGTATGACAATGTGACGAACATTTACAAGTTTGCCTTCTGCTGGAGCACGGCCTGCCCCATTATCAGCTCGCTGGCCGACGGCCCCTTCAAGATTTACGTCGACAAGATGAATCTGACCTACTCGCTGCCGCCCGACCGGCTGGCGGGCACGCCCGCGGTGATCACCCACCTCAACCCGGACTGCGCGACGCCGGTCACCATTATGACGATGCTCAACGGTCAGGGCACGTACAATTTTGACGCGGCGCAGAAGCTGTTTACGATTCCGTCGCCGGGCCTGGAGCTGATGGATATGGATGTGACTGCTCAGGCGGGCTGCAATGACGAATGGTGGGTCGGTGTGTGTGTGTGTCGGTGCGGGTCGGTGGCTGATTATTTGACTGCACCACCTTGTCGAGTGATACCCACCCACTGGAGGTATTTGCCGGTGTGGTGATACCCTCGCGTGTGGCCGTACATTATTCATGACTGTACGACTGTACGATTACGGTTGATGTCGTACAACACGTGCAGGATTGTGTTTGCGCTGGTGCCTGTGGAGGACGCGGGCGCTGTCACTCCGCCCCTCCCGCCGGCCGCTTGCCCCTGCTGGGATCGGCCGCTCAACAATACCTGCGAGGGTATCAAGGTGCGAGAGGATACATCGCTGGGAATTCATCAATCATCATTATTGAAGGGTTTTGATTCATCGCCATTGAAGGGTTAAGGCCAAGACCATCCCCTGCTCTTCTGCGTTCGTCTTTGACGCGTTTGTTGATCACTTCATGATTTTGTCTCTGATTGTGTACAGGTGCCGATTTACCTGGAGACGATGGATCTGGCAAAGGGAGTGTCGTACTCGCAGTGCATCGACCCCGCCAATTACGACACCCGTACTGGCAAGATGGCGTACAGCTTCTGCTGGCGCTATGCCTGCCTGCCGCCCGCGTTTGCGTCGAGCACCTTCACAGCCACCTGCTATGACTTGGAGCGCTGGAACATTGCCAAGATGGGTGGCAACTTCACTCTGGATTTCCAGGGACCGGAGGGCCTGAAGATGCAAGTCGTAGGTGCGTGCCTGCCTCTAGTGTGCCGACAAATGATGCGAATGATCCTCTTGATTTGCACAAGTAGTGAACGGGGCTGCCGAGAAATGGTTCAAATGATGCTCTTGATTTGCAAAAGTAGTGAAGAACGGCCCTGAACGCATGGCCTGCACACCGTTCCATACACACAGTTTGTTATTCACCGTACGTACTTCCCTCGCCGCAGGCAAGCCGAAGGATTCCAGCCTCAATAACACAGTCTGGACCAACGGCGACGACGGCATCACGGTGCAGTTCCCCGAGCAGGGCTTTGGCAACTTCACCTTCACCTATTGGGTACCGCCCAGCATGGACGACATTTCGGCGGCCGTGGTCATGCAAGCCGTCGGCCCGCGCCCGCCGCCGCCGCCGCGCCCCGCCTTCACCACGTGCGCGTGCCCCCTCCGGCCGCTGGAGACTATTGGCGGCACCGAGACGCTCTGCAACAGCACCTACGCCACCATGGTTGCTGACTTCGCCAATTCGACGGAGCGGCCAGCCGGTTTCAGTCCGATCCCCATGTGCGTGCCGTGGCCCAACTACGGTGAGTACTGAGATGCTATTGACCTGAGACGTTCATTAGCGTGGGTCCAGGGTGGGTTGTCACAAGCTCACAAGCTCACAACATCCCCTTGCGCTCTTTTACCTCGTACTTTGTGCTTCGCAGATCTGCTCATGCGTGAGATGGCCTGGAGCCACTGCTGGATGTAAGTGCCGTACATGTCGTGCATTTCCGATGTTGACACTTTCAATGTGGGCGTTGGTGTTTCTCAAACATTTCAACCATTTCAGCGAAGTTAGTTGGTTGGTCGTCCGTTTTTGTGTTCTCAACCTTTTGGCGCGCTTTGTGTGCACAACAACCTTGCTCCATACATATGATGTTTTCTCCCTTCAATTCCCTGCTCTCATGGACGGCGACGTCTATCGATAACTGATTAGCTGCCGCCAACCACCAACCACCAACCACTACTAACCGCCAACAACCGCCACAACTACCCAACTACTTTCTGTTTGCAGTCAGGCGTGCCTCGGCGACGCCCGCTTTGACGGCAAGGCCTACAACCTGAGCATCGTCCAGGTCGCTAAGCACAACATTCCGCTGATGCCGCCGGCCAGCTACAGTCTCATTCTCTTCCCGGCGCCGTTCAGCATGGGGATCACCGTTACGTTGTATCCGGTGGTTGGCAACCCCGTCACGTACCGGTCGGGTGTCGGCATGCCCGTCATCGGCGGTACGATGCAGAACATTTCGATTACTGCGCTGTCGAACCTGACGATCACGTACTACATCCCCGGGACGTACGACGTGGACGGGCTGGCAGCCGCCGTCATCCTGCGCATGATCCGGGGCACCCAGGGCCCGCAGCCGCCGCTGCCGCCGGCCCTGCCGCCGGCGCCGCCGCCACCGCCGCCGGGCGCCACCTTCGTTCCCCGTGTCCAGGTGCGCAGACTGTGCGACTGCGTGCAGCGGTATCACACACGATGCCCGCTGATGGCCCAGGTGTCTGCATTCCCCAAGGCGTTGCCACGCGCCACATGGGATTTTTTTATACCCCGATGCGTCGCCAAGCCGTCCCAAGCGAGTTTTGGTTGGGATTCCAGGGCGGCGGCCATTTGTGGTTGCCGGCCACGCTTGTGCGTTTTTTCACAACGCTCTTCACAACCACGCCCCTGTTGTACGGCATTGCAGATCACGACGGATTTTATGATCACGGCCAACATACCTCTGGCATCGCTGGGTGCTGGTGTCTCGGAAGTCGGGTGAGTCACCTCACCACCACACACGGACTCTTTTGAAACCAAAAACTCCGGAATCCAAAAACTCTAGAAACCCCCTTGATCCCCTACATCCGACATTCAGACTTCTGCTGCTGATGGGTCTGGGTCTTGTTTGGTCAACTTTTCACACTACCTTGCCCTGCCCTGCTGAGTCCTGACCCACCTCTGGCCCACCTCGAAATGAAATCCCGCGCACGCGCGCCTGCAGGAAATACGTGACGGTGCCGGTCAAGTTTTACGACTTCCAGGTCCTCCCCGACTGCACGGACGCCAGCATCGCCGCCTACAAGCTGCAGGTCATGAAGGCGATGGGCCTGAACGACACGGCCGCCGTCAATGTCAACTGCCGCTACGCCGTCTCGACCTATGCGACGCGCCGCCGCCTCATGCGGCGCCTCGTCCAGGGCGCCAACTGGCTGCTGCGCTCCGCAGGCATGCCCGCGATGGACGACGCCTGGGTGTCTGCCGGCCCGCCGCCGGAGCGGCGCAACCTGCAGGCCGCGGGCTCTGAGCTGCTGATCGCGACGGTCACGTACACGGCGCCAACTTCCACGCCCAACTACTCTGCGCTTAACGGTATCGGAGGCTTGAGTGATCCATCGGGTGCGAGCTCGGCCTCCCACATTCAATACACGGCGAGCAAGGCCGAGTCCGCGGTCTCTGGCGACCCCTGCACTGCTGTCGCCCGCGAGGCCACCGCCGCGGTCCTCTACGCGACCAAGGCATCGTCCTACGACATCACCCAAACGGCTTGCAAGTCCGCAAAGATCGCGTCGGATGGTGGTAGTGGTGGCAGCTCGAACCCCGGCGGTCAGCCGAGTGCCAGCGGCCCCAACGCCGTCCCCAACCCAGCGGTTCCCAGCCCGCCCAGTTCGAGCAAGAAGAATGCGCTGTCGCCCGGCGCCATTGCTGGTATCGTCATCGGTTCCGTCTGCGGTGTCGTCCTGCTGGCGGTGGTGGGTGTCACGGTCAAGAACAAGATGGATCAGTCGCACGCCCAGACGATTGGCGCGGCCGGGACCACCGGGCCGGCGCCCAGCGGCCGTCGCTGGCGCACGTACAGCATGCAGCAACGCGCTGAGGAGGCGACGTCGGGCCGGCGGCCGGTTGCCGGCGTCTCGGTGTATACATAAAAGAGAAGGCGGTATAAAGGATTCACTCTTGACTGCCCAAGTAAGCATACTTGGCGCAGTAAGACGAAGGTGAGGAAGGGAGGAAGGTTGAGGAGGAGGAGAGGATGGAGCGGCTTATGTCCAGCAGGAAAAAAGAGTCTCCTGTTATTGTCGTTGTCCTTGTGTCCTTGTCTCGTAGCGAGAGTGGAGGGAGGAGAGGCAGGTACGTGGATGGACGGCAGGGTAGGTGCGCCCCGCTGTGCGCCGCCGCGCAACTGCTGTTTCAACGCACCCTGCGGTCGACACCCTAGGGTCCCGGTCTGGACAAGAAACAACAGAGTGGGGACGGAGGAGCTTGTCACTTTTGAAAATATCTTGGAAAAGACGAGGTTGAGGTTACGATCGGCGGGCTTTGCGGCCTTCTCCGGTGTACGACGGGTGCACGCTGCTGGGCTCTGTACGGGGGCCTGTGTGTGTCTGGCAGTAGGTGTGCTGGGGTCAGGCGGCCAGCCCCGTTGTTTTGGAGCTTGTGAGCTGACACACCAGCCGAGCCGAGTCGAAGGCTTGAGAAAAAACTCGAAAGGCCGGGAGACTCTGTGGATGGCGTATCTTCATGCCGTACCTTTCCGTGTCGGGGCGGCCTGTTGGAAGGAAGGACAACGTTACGGCTGCAGAGATGGGGCATCGCAGAGGCTGGCTGAATGCAGGGCGCGAGTTCGTGGCGATGCAGGCGTGCGCGGGGTTTCCGAGGGGAGCGCGCGTGGGTGGGTGGCGTTTGACGACGCCACCACCACAAGAGTTGCTCTCAGTGCTGCGGTATGATGCTGCGGTACGATGTACGGCTGGACGTACATCAGGTTGACGCCGTCACCGGCGTTGGTGGCGCGGGGGTCCCTCCTCCCGCTCATGGCGGCAACACACACACGCGCGCGCGCACGTGTGTGTGTGTGTGTGTGTGTGTGTGTGTGTGTGTGTGTGTGTGTGCGCGTGCGCGTGTCTTGGCGGCCGCGGCTGCAGTCGATGCATCCACGCCAACGCCGGAGCCAGGGACCCCGACGTCACGCGTGCGCACCTGCCGTCAAGCTTGACTGCGATGTGATAGTTTAGTTGCAGCAAGGCATTTGCGTAAAATTTGCATGGCTGGAAAGCGGATCCAAGAAGGCAATCCCCCTGGAGTCCGTCGCCGTGCCCTCACCCCAACATGTTGTACGGTCGTACGAAGTGTCGGCTGCCGTGTATGTGCTGCTGGGTGCGCGGGCGGGGTAGGTACTGCCTGCGCCGTACATGCGTCGCCTCGGATCCTCGGAAACCTCCTGGGGCTGTTGGCGGTGTAGTGTCGAGCCAATTTTGATCGGTCCCTGAGCTCGCGACCCCTGCTCGTTCACCCCGCATACATACCCGCCGGCAGCTGCCGCACGTACACGTACCCATTCAGTAGGCCCGCGACGGCTCCTCGCATTCGACTCATTTCTAGCTGGGCCTAACAAGACCTGGCTACACCACATTTTTTGCATGCATGCGACTTTGCCTCTTGGTTCTGTATGTGGAAAGTGGTTGTCTAGGTTCGTCTTATGCGCGTTGTATGTGTGTGTGTGTGTTCGTGTCTTGGTGAAGCGAGGCAACAGAGTGTAGGAGACGCAGGAAGCTGACGGGAGCTGCGGGATGCCCCCTTGCGGCAGGTGTCGTACAGATGGCGGGCCGCTTGGGAAGGTGCCAGCGGGTTGCGCGCGCCGATGGATGCGTCCGTGTGTGTATGTGTATATTTTGTGTATGTGTGTGTATGTGTGTGGACCGCTGTGGCAGGGACCGACCGCCGCGGTCCCACTAACATACCACCCCTAGACCACTGGATTGGGGACAGGCAATAAAGACGGGCAGGGTGATTACCCCCCGCCGCAAAACCCATCCCGGGCCACGTGTTTTGCAGCTGGTCGAGCCCCCCCGGAACACGCGCGGCATGTACGGCATGTACGGCATGGATGACACTGAAAATATGATCTGCGTGCTGAAAGAGCTTTGGCCGCGTGCGCTCTATTGTGCGTACAGCGTCTGGGCTCGGATCGGAGGCGATGGAGCGCGCGGACCTCTTGTCCGGTGTACGACTGTGGTGCCGCGCGGGCGCGCCGTACAGTACACGTGGGCGCGGCTGCCGTTGGTTCCTTGCCGTGCGTTTAAACCGCCTCGTGGGTCGGTGAGGCGGTGTATGTTTTGAGGCAGGCGCGTATGTCTCTTGGGTGGGTCGGCCTACAGCATGCCACCGAAAACACCAGACGGCACCGGGGGTTTCAAAATGAGCCCTGACTATCTGCTGCTTATCTATCTGCCGGATCTGTTGCTGCTGGTGCTACTATTATTGATATGCAGCTGAACGGAGCTTACAGAGGCGTACATAAAACAGGTTGTGGAAACATGCAGGCATGTGACTGGGGGCTCTATCTTAAAAATGGACGCGCTCGTCAAGCCGTTCCAACACGAATTCTGAATGTGGGTCGCTACATAGCCCGGGGGGTCTGGGCGGGGGGAGTTGTGCGCAGGAGACGGCCGGGCGGGTTCCCGTGGTTGGCAGGTGGCAGTTCCGGTCCATTGTGACCAGCGGAAAGCCGTGCAATTCAATGTGCAAAGTGTATGTGGATGTGTGTATTGTATGAGTCGCACGGGCCATGATGCCAGGTGTGACAGGGCTAATCTATGTGTGCCTTGCTTGTCGTAAGATGGCGGCGTGCGGGTCGGGCCAGGCCGAGCCGGACATGGCCGGGCTGGGCAGGGCAGGGCCAGGCACGTGCACGCGCGAGTGACTGTCTGCTGTGCTGCGCGTCCCAAGCACGCATCCGCACGTCTTTTGGGACGTATATGTTCCTTCCCATGCATCGCCCTCGCCCTCTTGACACTGTTTGATTGCGCTCCAGCAGCGGATGCCGCGTACGACAACGTGTGTGTGTGTGTGTGTGTCTTTCACCCCGGGCCCCTGCGGACCACGATTTGTTATTTTGCGGAACAACCAGCCACTTTCATCGATGTTGGGGGAAGTGCGGGAGCGCGTGCGATGTGCGGGACAACGCTTGGGACACTCTACCTGCCATGAGTGGACATACTCTGATGGTGGTGGTGAGCCCTTGGGTGGAGTGTTCACGCCACCGATGGGAACTGCTGGGGCGGCGATGTTTGTCTGGAGTTGGATGTATGCCCCAGAAGGATCGGACGTGGGAGTAGTCAAGGGTGCCAAAACAGAACCTCACATACCGAGACTGGTTGTATGTCTTGCTGATTGTTGTCTCCGCGATGCGCCAGAATCTACGGCCGCTGAAATGAGTGGCGGTCTAATCTGTGTATTTGTCTCTCTGACGACGCGCAAGCATACATGACGCCGCTGCTGTGTGATTGTGTGCCTTGTGTGGGAGTAGGATGCAACTTGTAAGCGTGGGTTTGCGTGCGTGTCTTCTTAGGTCGGACTTGCTGGCACTGTAATGGCGATTATGATTCTTTTTAGAAGTGTCACATACACCAAGGCGACCGCGTTGGCGGGTCCGTGTTGCGTTTGGAGCCGCATTTCCCAATTATTGCGAATTGCTTGGGTGTCCCTTCCATGTTACCCATACACGATTCAGGGTCTGCGGCACTTGACGCAGCAACCATGGTGGGCACGCCTTCGGGCCCATGCAAGATGCCGAATAGGCATTGTGCGCAGGCTTGGTGACCGACGATGTAAGGCCGTCCACGAGCGTGCGCGCTTGCGACTCATCAAGCGTCTTTAGTGGAAGAACTTTCGGTGACAATCACGCATCAAGTACCAGCTCAGATACACAGGTATACCTGTGGACAGGGTAGAACAGTGTATACCTGTGATGACAAACCATATCTAAGTACCACCTCAGTGGGACGCCTTAAACTACTTGCGGCAGAAACTGCAGTGGTTCCAACTATATAACAGCGACCGGTACGACTCGGTACGGCATGCTGCGCGTGAACGGGTATGAGTAGAGTCATGTGTCAATCAGTGCATCCCCAGGTTGCACATCGAATAAAACATGAATCCCAGGCTTGATACCTAGTTGCCACTGACCTGCATGCAATGCTTGTGTAGAGAGGCTCTTGCGACAGACAATTGTCCCGACATGCGTATTTAACACAAAATTACGATATTCTTACGATATCCATAGGTCTTAACCTTGCTGTAGGCGCACAGCCTCAGGGCAAGGATGCCCCTTGGTGGTAAACTGGTTTTGAAAGGTATGCGCATATAATGTTTGTTCAAGTTCAGAGTCAATTGAGGTTTCGGCCTTGCTAGTCCTTCAGCGTACACCTTCGTGCACATTTGTGTTGACCCCTTCTCAGGCGGTGCGACCTTAAAAGAGCTTCAAGGCGTTGAGAAGAAGAAAAGCAAGAAGTCTAAAAAGAAGGAAGAAGGCGGGGGCGACGATGCAGACGTCGTCCCGCAGGACCAACCGTCGGCGGACCCGACCAAACCCAAACCGGTGCGCGAATCACCCCCGCCCTCAGTCCAGCACAGGGCTTCCTCTTCGGTGGCCTGTGTCTTGGATGTTTGGTGCATTGGTGGCTTGAACGCGGACTGCAACATCAACGCGGGCAGCACAATTGAGCATGTCATTGAAGTACCTCTCCTACGACGACTGCGCGCCCTTGTTGACCGCGTCCACAGGTCGCTGCCACGGCCGTCAACGTCATGAGCGGCAAGACGTACGAGGAGGAGTTTGACCTGGAGACCAAGCGCGTCAAGGTGGGTCTGTGGCTCCAACTGCCGCGGCCATCCCAGCAGGATGGGCACCACCATGGCTCCCCCAGCCATGAAGCGTCACCCCTGAACGCGGCACCTTGCTTGCTTGGGGGCTGTGCCCCCCACCGCACCCCGGTGTCTACCAACATGTCTACCAATTTCCAAAACCCCAACCGCCCCCCGGCGAGGCCCGCAGGAGGGCAAGTCCAAGAGCACGCCCTGGGGCTGCGGCTACCGCGCGCCGCCGGCCATCCTGCACGGCTACACCGCCAAGGTGACCGGCAAGACAGGTGCGTTGAACACACACACACACACACACACACGTACCGTATACACACACACACAATTAGGGTCCTCGCAAGTCGTGTCTCTCGGTTTATTTTAAAACACACACACACACACACACACACACACACACACACACACACACACACACACACACACACACACACACACACACACACACACACACACACACACACACGCATACCGTACACACAGGGACCTCGTCGGCCTTTGGGGCCTTATATGCTGCTGCTTCGAAACCACACAGGGGTCTCTCTAAGGCATCCATCCGTCCATTCGTTCGTCAAGTCATGCTTTGGCTGTTGCCAGGATGAGGGTGAGGGCGGTACTCCGCCTAGAGTCCGGTAGTCTGCCTTCACGCTCCCTGTCATCATCGTTGACACGCCCCCCTTCCCAACTTATAGACGCCCGGCGGCTTGGTGTTACAACGCCTCCGACTGTCCGGCCATGCTTTCGCGTGGCCGCCGTCGGACAGGGGTGCAGTACATCGTTGGCACCTCCACTGCGCACTGCTGTCCCCCCCCCTACCGGCCGTCGCACACCGCGCTCTGCCCTGTCGTGCTGATGCACCCTGCTCGGCCCCCACTGGCCGCTTGCAGCACAAGGCTCTCTCCCTACCGGCTAATGGCTGCGGCGCACCGCTCTCCGCCCACAGACCGTTGGCAGCCAGCGCAGTCTGAAGAGAATCTATGTGCGCGACTATGCGTCCTAAACCCCCCTGCAGACCGCCGCACGCTGCTCTCCCCCTCTCTTCCTCCCTCCCTTCCTGACTGATCGCTCCCTGCGCTGGTCCCCGCCCCTGCCACTCCCTCCGTCCGCAGCCGAGGAGCGGCTCGACCTCCGTTCCGCCGCCAAGAGCGACAAGTTCTGCAAATGAGGGCAGGCGCCTCCAGGAAGAGGGCAAAGCAGACCAGACCAGACCAGACGGACCCAACGCGCGCACGAGAGAGGGGGCCCGTTGGATGGTGTGCCAGCGGGGAACACCGGGGACAGCGGGGACACCAAGCCCGCGGCGGCCGGCTGCGTCGCTATGCGGGCGGGTGCGCGGGTCGGAGTCGTGGGCGTGACGCAGCGTGCCTCCTGTCCTCACCCTCCCCTCCCCCCCTGGGCCAGCCAGCCAGCCAGTACGTTAGCGGCCGGCTTTCTGGCGGCAACGAGTGACAACCACCTCGACCCGCGGCCGCACACGCACAGGCCGCCTTTCCATCTTCGGCCGCCGCCAAGCTCGGTCGGGGTCTTGTGCCATCCCGCACCGCCGCGCGCGTGCAAACGTTCTGTCCTGCACCTGGGCGGTTGCCGAGCTGGCCAGGGCGTCGAATGGGCGACGGACGAGAAGGAGGCGAGGAGGCTAGAGCCGGCTTGAGGGTTGGTGCCATGTCCCGGCCAGGGAGCCGCGGCTCGGGCCCTGCAGGGCTGTCGTCGGCTCGGTGTGGATGGCGGTGTGGGTGTCCGGCGGGCTGGTTGGGTCTGCCGTTACTTTGGGGAGGTGAATTGGGGGCTATGCGTTATGCCTCGCCCGCCTGCGGGAAGATCTCGAGGAGCGCGGCCCGGAAGGTGGTGGGGGTGAAGCCCAGGTCGTGGGCCAGGCGGGACACATCCATGGAGATGTCGGCGGGACTGGCCACGCCCCTGCGCGGGAGGGCGAGAGGCACACACGGGCAGGGCGAGGTTTGGTTGGTTGGTTGGTTGGTTGAGGGACACGGGCATGGTTATTGGTTGGTTGGTTGGATGCGGCAATGCACCACCACCACGATTGGTTCCGCGTTTAGTTCCGGGACGGGCAGGGCATGGGCAGTTGTTCGGGGGAGGGGGGGGCTGTGCGGCCATTTCCCGGACGCAAGTACGCCCCGCCCGTCGCAGGGGCATTCGCCGGCATCGGTAGTTTGGTAGTTTGGTATGCTGTACGGTGCGTGCACGCTGGGGGCCTCGAGCTGCCTTCGCCGCCCTCGACGCCCAACCCACGACCTGGGTGGCGGGCAGACTCACGCGAGGTTCGTTTGCGGCCTGTAAGGCCGGACAGGAACCCTCGCCCTCCCTCCCGCCTCTTCCCCCCCCCAACTTCCCTCGCGCGTCGTCTGAAGGGCTTTGTGTTTCGGTTCACTTCGGTTTGTCGCACGTCTGCCCTGCCTGCCGTACCTGTTCACAGTTGCCGTGGAAGCCGCCTCGATGGCGCCGTGGCCGCAGCCCAGCGCGTCCGCCACCTTCAAGGCGAATAGACACGAAGAGAAGAACAGAAAAAAGGAGAAAGATGGGGTGTCACAAGCTTCTCTGTGGAACAACAGTCCCTGTGAAACAGGAATGCGCGGGTGGGCTCTCTCAAACATGTGAAGATGCGCAAGGGCTGCGGGACAGGCTCCCCCTCCCCTCGCACTCCCCCCTCCCCTCGCACTCCCCCTTCCCCTCGCACCTGCCGCGCCATGTCCACTCGGGACAGCCGCTCCGGTCCCCCCGCGTTGAACACCCGGTGCCACCAGGCGGCGGCACGCGGGGACGCGGTCGTCGTCATCGTCGCCGCGAGTGCGGGTGCGGGTGCCGCTTCGTCCTGCTCCGCCGGCGGCTCCATGGCCTCCTTGGCGGCCGGCCCGTCGGAGGCCGATACGTCGGAGGCCGGTAGATCAACGGAGGCCGGCCCGTCGGAGGCCAGGTCGATGAGCAGCGCCACCAGGCGCTCCAGGTCCCCCACATAGATGGGGCTGCGCCACTCGTCGCTGAAGAAGGTGGTGGGCTTGTCGCCCCGCACCGCCGAGGCCTGACCCATGCACGGGTCACCGTGGCCCACGGGTCGGTCGCCGGGTGCGGCGGCGGCGCGGCGGGCGATCGGGCGATTTGATGCACATGCCAGGCAAGGGTCCCCCGTGCGGCAACGAGAAACAGACAGGTCTGTGTCAGTTGATTTGGCCAGGTACCGTAGAGCAATGCCACAATTTTTAATGAAACGCCATGCCGTGTGCGGAGCAAGGCATGCTATGCGTGAACTCCTCCATTTTGCCATTTCGGCATCCCCCCTGGCGTGCTCTGCACCTTCCTGACATAAAGGTGCGCTGTTGTACGATAAGCATGTACGGCAGAGTCTTCAGGTCGGACGGGATCCGTACGAGCACGAGCCGATCAACCGACAACGGACGCCAGCCCGTGGCCTGTCGGCGCGGATTCGCCGCCCGGGCGTCCCCAAACCTCGCGCCCCTACTCGTCCAACCAACTCAGGCAAATACCATCTCAGCCGCTGTACTTTGTACGGCATCCATCGCTGATCGAAACCCTAAACCCACGAACCCACCACGAACTGGAGGAAGAGTGCTCTGCTGACGGGGTCGGGCGGTGGGGGTCCGTAGATGATGCTGCTCCGGAGGATCGCGACGCGGAACTCGGCGGGTATGTGCGACTGCGTGCGGGAGGGTTTCGGCCGGTTGGTGGCCGGGTTGGCCGGGAGGTTTTCGGCCGGTTGTTGGCTGGGGTGGCCGGAGGGCTGGATTCGCCCAGGTGGGTTGTGGCAGGATGGGTTGTGGGGCCCGGGGGCAGCGGCCCGGGTGGACCGTCCGTGTGGACAGCCAGGGGGGTCGATACCACCCTCCGGTGCCGGGCGGCAGGAAGACACACGCAGACGGTCACACGGCCCTTGTCTGCCTCCTCAACAATTCAACCCTCACGTGCGGCCACCGGGGAGCGGCCAGCCGGCCACCTTCCGCCGATCGTGGCCACTGTATGTCCCCAAACGAAAGTGTCCACCCACCCACACACCAAGATGTACTGCTCCGCCTCCAGCTTGGTCTTGCCGTACACGTTGACCGGACCGGCCGCCTCGTCCTCCTTCCACATCGCGTGGCTGCCGTCGTACACCTGAAGCACGGTACGGCAAGCTGGGCCCGTGGATCAACCTCCACCTGGTCCTCTTTTAGAGTTTAAGTATTTAGTTGATGCGGCGCATTTTCCCCACACCCGACATCCTTCGTTTGCACCGCCTCTAGAGACGAACCTCTCGCCCGTTCCACCACCTTCCCGCCACCTCCTCGCCGTCCCGCCAACTTCCCGCCACCTCCTCCCTACGGCTTCTCCCTCAGCCCCACCACAAATCCTCTTTCCCCCAACGACCTCCCCCCCAACCCCATCATTCTCCCTCCGATAAACTTTCCTGGAGACCCGGAGCTCCACCACCACCTTCCCGCAGCTTCCTTCCGAGCCCGCTACAACCCCCTTTCCCCCAAAGCCCTTCCCCCCCTGGAGCCCTTCCTTCTCCAACCCCACCCGAGAGGACCCACCTGGTCCGTGGAGAAGTGGATGAGGGCCGCCCTGACGCCCGTGTCTTGGTGTTGCCTCAACAGGCAATCCACCAGGTGGGTGGGCACGTTGACGGCCCTGAGGGGCGAGGGGTCGCGATGAAGGGGGGCGCGGAGACGGCGACGGCGGCAGCAAGAGGCGGCGGCGGTGGCAGCA
The DNA here is from genome assembly GCA_003117195.1 of Eudorina sp. 2006-703-Eu-15. Taxonomy (NCBI): domain Eukaryota; kingdom Viridiplantae; phylum Chlorophyta; class Chlorophyceae; order Chlamydomonadales; family Volvocaceae; genus Eudorina; species Eudorina sp. 2006-703-Eu-15. The sequence goes on along the minus strand of BDSI01000162.1, from coordinate 206,831 downwards.
AGAGGCGGCGGCGGTGGCAGCGTCGGCGGCCGTGGCAGCGTTGGCAGGCCGCGGCAGGAGGCGGCAGGAGGTGGCGGCGGCAGGAGGTCATCCAGGGCGCATCGGCGGGGGAGGAAGATGGTGCCGTTCGTCCGCACCCCACACAGCCACTAGGGCCGTTCATTCGGGCCCCTCCCTTTCCGTGCGGCGTTGACAACACCCCGGCGAACCGGGGTTGTTGAAAAAAACATTTTTTATTTAAAAACACAGCGAATCGGCGCGCAATGCAAGCCCAATGACGGCGACCGCTGCGCGACTGCAGGCCGCCCCACGCAGACACAGCGACCGAGGCTCCGACGGGTCGGTGACGCCAACGCGGCAGCGCCCCGGCGCCACCCCACCCGACGCCATCTCAGCCCACCCCACCCCACTCCACCCCACCCCACTCTATCTCACCCCACTGAAAAGCGAAAGCAAAAGCCGCCCTGGGTCCAACCGGCCAGCGCACTCCCACGCCCGTGACATCCAGCAATCAACAATGGACCTCAGTCGACCAATGGACCGCAAACTAAAATGTACGGCAGTCGACCAATGGACTGCAAACTAAAATGTACGGCAGTCGACCAATGGACCGCAAACTAAAATGTACGGCAGTCGACCAATGGACCGCAAACTAAAATGTACGGCAGTCGACCAATGGACCGCAAACTAAAATGTACGGCAGTCAACCAATGGACCGCAAACTAAAATGTACGGCAGTCAACCAATGGACGGCAGCACGTCATGATTGATTGGGGAGCCAGCCCCACCTGGCGGCCTCCGGGGACGACTCGCACACGCCCGGCTGGCTGATCGCCGCGCAGTTGACCACGGCGTGGAAGGGGGTCTTGGGTTTCAGGGCGGTGGGGGGGGGGATCCGACGAGGCGGGGATCCCGGGGCCAGCGAGAGGGGACAATCAATGGAAGGCAAGCCAGGGACAGCGGGCTTTTGAAGGGGTGAAGGCCTGAAGCGGAGGGCCTGAAGGGGTCAGTCAGGTCCAGCACAGTCGGTTGCTGGGGGCGGACATGGCCATGCTGCCCTGCGGTACGCGGAGCAGCCCAGCCGGGCACCGACCCCCGGGTCACACCCGTACCTCCGTTGCCTGCTGGACCCCTCCGCGGCCCCGGCTCCTCCCCTGGGACGACAGCCCTCGCCCCCAGCCCGCCAGCCGCACCCCCCCCCCACACACACACACACACGCGGGCTGTCGTCAGAGGAGAGTCGGGGCCCACAGACGCGGCCACACACGCGCCCTGCCCGCTCTTCTCCTCCGCCCAGCCTAGCCGGTCAGCCGCACCCGCACATAGAGCGGGCCTCCCTCCCAATCCTCCTCTGCTCCCCTAGAGGTTCACCCAGCCGGTCATCTGCCGCACCCCCCCCCCACACACACAGACGCGGCCATCCGCCTGCAACCCCCCTCCGCCTCCCACTCCTCCGCCCGCCCCTGGAGCCCAGCCGGTCAGCCGCCCCACCTGCTGGAAGGCCTCCCGCAGGCCCTCGCCCGTGGCGAGATCCACCTGCGGTCCGGGTCAGGGGGGAACACACACACACACACACACATACACACACACACACGGCGAGGCTCAGCTTTTCTCCTTGCTAACACACACACGGCGAGGCTCAGCTTTTCTCCTTGCTAACACACACACACGGCGAGGCGGGAGGTGGGCGTCGGGCCACCCTCCAGGCTCTCCGGTGTGCTGGATTGAAGAGGGGTTCACGAGGGGTTCAACCAGAACATCCAGAGCACGTGCCGTGGATGGATGGGTGCCGCCGTGTGGGCGCCCCATCCAGGAGGGAGGGCCGTGCACGCCTCTCTCTACCCCTACCCGCATCACCCGTGGGTCACCAGCAGCGCGGGGCGCCTGGGGCGCGTTGCGTGCGCCAAGGGCCCCTCAGCGTTTCAAGCCGAGCTCCGAGCCTATAGCTTCGAGCTTCTTGTTGTGGGCGGGAGTGCTCTGATCCCGACAACATCCACTTTGGCTGTCACCGATGACCCGCGGGGTCCGCTGTGACATGCTGAACAATAACTTTTTCGTAGTGGCGGCCCCGCGCCGCACCACACACGGGGGTCCGGGACCGTCCTTGACCGTATTCTTGTATTTCTTGACCGTCCAGGTGCGGCCTTAGGACGGCCAAAGGACGGTCAAGAACACGGTCAAGAACACGGTCAAGAACACGGTTAAGAACACGGTCAAGAACACGGTCAAGAACACGGTCAAGAACACGGTCAAGAACACGGTCAAGAACACGGTCAAGAACACGGTCAAGAACACGGTCAAGAACACGGCCAAAGGACGGTCCGGGTAACCCCGCGACCGCCCCCTACCGCGTGGGTCTGGGGCCCTGGGGGGAAGGACGCGCGAACTGCACTGCCGGGGTGGCTCCAGGCCCTGGGGCCGCGTCCGGCCCATACGGACGCCACCACCGCACCTTGTGCGCCACGACGCCAGGGGGCGCGTTAGCCAGCTGCCGTGTGCCGTACGTGTAGTGCACCTGTGTCAGCATCGCAAGGGGCCCCCGGTGGAAATCGATCCGTAGTGGGGAAGCAGTGTTACAGAAGGATTGTGTAATTATTCGGGCGATGAACTGACCTTGTGAATTTTTGATAGCGCATGGACTAGGAACTGACCCGCGTACCCCGAGCCTCCAGTTACAAGGACCGTTTGCGGTTTGTCAACCATCATAGAAAGGACAGTTCTAACTGCAATCGTTGCAAAGGATGTGCAGCAAAGCAGATTGCGAGTCTCAATCAACTGCAAGTTTATGCAGCTACTGTATGTCCTGAACAGAGAATATGGTGGTGTTGATGTAGATGTGCAGAGCGGTTGCCTAAGCGAAAAGACTGCAGCTGGGATGTTAGAGAAATGACACTGTCAGGTTTCTTGCTTCAGTTGTCCGACGGTTGGATCAAGGCCACGCTGCCATACTGCGCCAGAACTTCCAGATGCCAATGGAGCCGTTTCATGCCAATAACTCTTGGCAGGCTTGGTGAAGTCATTCAGATGGCAAGCTGCTAGCCAATCGTGAACACGGCGCATGTCCCGTGGGCCACCTCCTCTTAGTCCATTTCCAGCTCACAACATTCGGACTACTGCTGAATACGACGATCATCTGGTAATCAAGATGTGATCACCCGCAAACGACTTCCACTTTTGGAATGACCAATTGTACAAATCAGATTGCAGTGGAGTTCATTCAGTTCGCACATAATGGATCCTTGGCCAAATGTACCTTCTGGACGTGGCTCTGGCCTTCCTTTCCGAATTTACAACTGCGATTCACGCGAACGCACAGCTCACACATCTCAATAGCTCACCATCACAGAGCAGGTGCCTGATGGCCCTCCTTTGGGCCCCGCTCGCTGGCTTCCCCGCCGGTCAGCCTTATCCTCCAGTCCCTCCATGCCAGCCTCATCCATACACAAAAGCAACCGACAACGGCGACGAAATATGATGAAATGCCCGCAGTGCTGGCGATCCTCAACCTCAGGTCGGAGCTGCACGGAGCTGCTTGCCCGACACGCATGATTTCTATTTCCATAACATAAAACGGGTACTACACCAAGTACGCGAGTGAGAAAGAAGAGGTGTACGTGGCAACCCCCGCCTCTCGTGTGCCCCCCTCCCGCGCCCTCCTTCCCCCGTCCTCCCCTCGCCCTCCTTGGCCGCCGCCCTCCCTTGGCACTTTCTCCCCCCTTCCCCTGAATGACACTCAACACACAAACACGCAGAGCACTTCCCGCCATAACGTATAATAACACATAGTCGATGTCTTCTACCATAATTGCCGTACAGTGGGGTGATCATCGTGATCCGTGGTCGGGGGTGCCGTACTGTCGATGGCCACACCCACGCGCTCCTCGCACTGCCTTGCCTGCCGGACAACACACTTTCCCTCCCTCCCTCCCTGTACCCCCCACGTGTCACTGCTACCTCGACACACTCCCTCACTCTCTCTCCTTCACCTGCCCTCATCCTCTCTCCACACCAGTATCCGCATTTTTGTTTCCCGTATTTGCTTCGTACGTTTGGCTAACCGTGTAGAACCAGAAAACATAGCACATGAACCCAATTTTGGTTCCCGTATTGGTTCCGTAGCTTTGTTTCCCGCCGCCGGGCAACGCACGTGATGCGCCCGTCCCCGACCCGCAACCACCAAGCGCACAGCCAGCCGCCCCGCCACTTAACCCCCCCACCCAAAACCCCTCAAACAGCGTTCGGGTTCGTTTCGGCTTTCGGGCCTTCGTTTCTCGCCGCTTTTTCCGCTCATCGCGCCAGGTTCCAGCCGCCCAGGGGGCCGCTGGGCAGCCCCGGCAGCCGCCCCAGCCGCCCCAGCAGCGGCCGCGCCGCCTCCCGCAGCCGCCGCGCCGCCTCCCTCCCCGCCGCGATGTGGGTCTCGTCCGCCTCCGCCGGCAGCACCACCGCGCGAGGCTGCAGCCCCACCGCCTCCGCCGCCGAGTTACCCGCCTGCGGCCCGACCGGACAACAGGGCAGCCCGCCGCCGCGTGTGTGTGCAGCAGCGCAGGGAGGGCAGGGCGGGAGGGGGCAAGGGGGAGGTCAGTGGAAGGCAGTAGCCTGACTTCTATTTAGCGATCCTCCAGGGAGGGGATCACCCAGTGGCGGTTCGCGGTTCCGCTGACTTCGCGGTTCCGCTGACGTCGCGGTTCCGCTGACTTCGCGGTTCCGCTGACTTCGCGGTTTCGCCTACTTGATTGACATGAGGGGACGTGCCGGGTGAGAATGAAAACAGCCCCTGAGGGAAGGGAACATGCCGGGTCCGCGTCCCTGCTCCTTGGTTGGTTTCTTCGGCCCCTGAATTTCTCTGTGGCCCTGGCCCCTGCCCCCTGACCCTGGCCCCTGCCTGGCCCTGGCCCCTGGCCCCTGACCCTGGCCCCTGACCCTGGCCCCTGGCCCCGGCCCCTGGCCCCGGCCCCTGGCCCCGGCCCCTGGCCCCTGACCCTGGCCCTCGCTGCCACCCTCACCGCTCCCGCGGCTTCGGCAGTACTTCCGCGGCGGTGTGCCGATTGATCCGACCGCACCTGGAGACCCGTGACGTAGGCCTTCTCCTGGCACAGCCCCTTCGCGCCGTGCGTGCCCGGGCCCTGCCGTACCCAGTCGCCCGCCATGAAGACCCCGTTGTACGGCGTCCGTACAGTGGGCATGTGCGCCGCGCAGCCGGGGGAGAAGAGGCTGACGGCGCCACGGAAGCGGAGGACGCTGCTGTCAACCACCCGGGGCCCGATGCAGCCGGGGTCCACGGCTGTGACCCCCCGGACACGGGGTTGGGAGTTGGGGGTTGGGAGTTGGGGGTTGGGAGTTGGGAGTTGGGAGTTGGGGGTTGGGGGGGAGGTTTGTGGCATTGGATGCGTGGGTTGGGGGCGGCATGGAATGGGTTGCGGGCGGCAAGGGCAGGGAACCTAAAACATGGGTGAGCTGCGTTCGCTTGGCCCTGGGCCCAACCACCAACCACCGACCCAACCACCCACCCACCCGGCAGCATCCTCGTCACCACCCGCTCCACAAGCTCCGAGTCGCTCAGCGGCAGAAGGGAGGCCGCGTGGTAGAAGTCCGCCTCCACCACACTGCCGTCAGCGTCCGATTTGTACTCGTCCTGAGACACGGTACGGCACGGTACAACATGGCGCCGATCGCGGGGAAACTCAGGGGATGGCGGGGTTGGCGTGGGGGTGTGCGCAGGTACGGAAAACAAAGGACGCTGCCTGGCCGCGGCCCCCGCCCGAAAGCTACGGTATTGAACAGCTACTGAACACGACGTGCCGTACATGCCCCCGGCCCCCATCTGCCGGCGTGCCCAAAAACGATGTATGATTTTGTCTTAAAGAATTGTTCCCCTTCGCTCGCGCCCACTCGACATCCCCCAGCCCGTCCCGTCCCTGAGCGGCTGGCTGGGTCCTGGGCGATGTAGGGGGTATCGTCGCGTCCCTCCTCCCAGCCCACTTCCACTCCTTCGGAAGTGGGAGCGAAGGGTCCCCGAGTCCCGTCCGCCGCCCCTCCGTCCGCGCCCCTCCTATCCCTCGCCAACCGTCGCCGTTTCTCCCCCCACGCTCTTCCGTTTCTCCCCCGTTTCTCCCCCTTTTTCTCCTCAGCATCCCCCCTTTTCTCTCCCGCAGTCCCCCCTTTTCTCCCCCCGTCCATCCCCCGCACCTGCAGTTCACTCAGGTGGAAGAGCGTGGAGCCCACCTCGCGGTCGAACCCCACCAGCACGTTGCTGGGCGTGGCGGGGCGCAGCCGCCGGTCCAGCCACAGCCGCACCGCCGCCGCGTCCGTGGTGGCGAGGTCGGAGAAGGCGGCGAAGAAGGGCGACGACGCCAGCGGCGGCGAGGCCGCCACCAGGGCTTGTGCGGCGCGGATTCCCACCGCGAAGACGAAGGCGTCCGCGCGCCACTCCTCCACGCCGCCGCCGGGCGCCGTGACCTGCAGCCTGGGAAGGGGGAGGGCCGGGGTGCGGTGGGCGTGGGAGTGGGCGGCGAGGCGGGCGGCTGGGTGGATGGGTGGCGGGCGGGGTGACTTGCGTGGGAGGGTTGAGGTTGAGGGGGTGCGGTGGGCGCGGGACTGGCGAGGCGGAGGCCGTAGGGCGAGGGGCCGGAGGCTGGGCGGCCGGAGGCTGGGCGGCCGGGCGCACTTCCTAACAGACTGATGGACGAATGGAATGGATGGAATGGGTGGGCCCATACTTCTGCCGGATGGGGCTCAGATGCGCCGCCCCGAAACCGCTTGGCCGATGGAGGAGATGACGCACGGCCGCTGGGCGCCTCGCCCCCCTACTCCACGTACCCCGACACGTGCCCAGCCCACACTCTTGGGATACAGCCCACAAACCCTTCGCTCTCCATCCCAGGCCCCGCCTGCCCCCCGTCCCGGCGGCCCCGCGCCCACCTGCCTTGCCGACCGACCCGCGGGTCAGGCGCCTCCAGCAGCCCCACCGCCCGGCGGCCCCCCAGCAGCACCACTCCGCGGGAGCGCAACCGGTCGGCGAAGGGCGTCAAGATGCGCTCCGAAACCGAGCCCCGGCACCACCGCGTGTCGAAGTCGGGCTGTACGGCGACGTGGGAGGTCAAGGGGGGGCCCGGGGCCCGGGGCAGGGGAACAGCGCGGTGGCGGGATTAAACACGTTGGTGGTGGTGTTGTCGTTGTTGTTGCTGCTCTCGTCCATGGGGCACCAAATCCAGATGCAGATCTAGATGCAGATCTAGATGCAGATCTAGATCTGCAGATCGGATGGGGTGGACGGCGCGGAGGAAGGTGAATTCATACTTCATAGACCGGGTACAAGAGATTCGGTGGCAGGTGCAACCGCCCAGCACACCCACCCACCCAGCCACCCACCACCCACACCACACACCCACCCAGCCACCACCCACACACCCACCCAGCCACCCACCCACCTGATGCGCGAGTGCAAAGTAGTAGAGCGCGTCCAGCGCCGCCGCCGCCGACAGTTTGTAGCCGGGGGCGAAGAGCGTCACCAGCAGCATGGGCTCCAGGAACTCCTCGTACAGCCGCCGCGACACACCCGCGGACCTGTGGGGGGCGGCGACACGCGCGTGAGTCATCAGACGCAACCCCAATAGACGCAACCCCGCTGTAACGTTTTCCTATTTTGTGTGCTCTAAGCCCTGCCTGTTTGGAGCATTGTGGGCTCTAAACCCTGAACCCTAGGTGTACGGATGCACGCTTGCTCAGACCCTCCCTCCCATAACCCCTTCCACCCTGCCCGCGCTTTCTGTGACCCCTGTGTATGTTTGTGTGTGCGTGTTTGTGTGTGTGTGTGTGTGTTCCCGTAACCCGCGCTGTCCGTCCCCTTTCCCTCCCGCCTCCCAAGTGCCACACCGGAACAGCTCCAGCGCCGAGATCTTGTCGTACGCTTCGTACGCCTCTTGGTCGGCTGCGTACTCGAGCAGCGGTCCCACCAGCGGCAGCGCCGTCAGTCGATCGGCGAGCGGCAGGGAGGTGAAGTAGGGGGCGGTGTAGAGGAAGGAGCCCAGGGGAGTGGGCAGTCGGGGCTGATCACTGAGGATGGGCGACCGGACCTGCACCCGCAGCGGCAGCGAGTGAGACGGGGCGTGGGGGGGGACGAGCGGGGGGGCGGGAGTAGGGCTTGGATCAGGGAGGAGGGGGAGAAGAAGAACGCGCGAGCGGGGGAGTGTGCGGGAGAGCCACACCCAGTCGGCGGTGACGGTTGGTAGGGGTAAGGGGTACTGGGGTAGGGACCAGGGTAAGGGTTAGGGAGGGCCAGGGAGACGGGGAAAAGGGCCGGCGAGGTAGGGGATGAGGCGAGCCGGACCTCGAGGAGATCGGGGACTCACACAGCAGAGGCGGGTGTGTGGGTAGCTGGGTGCGGGCCAGGCGGGTGGGTGTGGGTGGGTGGGTACCGGCCCCTGGGTGTACTGGTAGGTCACAGGCATCCCACACCCCATCGGCCGCCGTGCTCACATCAGCTCACATCAGCTCACACCAACACCCCGCGCGCACCTGCAGCCGCGTCCTTCGCCCCCCGCCCGTACTACCGTATGCGTCCCATCCCTCTAATTGTGTTTTGAGCAGGGCTTGAGCCTCAGGGGCGGTTGTGGGGCATCTCCCGGGCATCTCCCGGGCTAAGCTGGGCCATGCCCCTTGCATGCATGCCGTGCACTCCTGCCTCTGCCCGCCAACACGATTCACACACACACACACACACACACACTTGCATGTCATGCACTCCTGTTCTGCCTAACAACACACACCTGCAGCCCCGCCGGTGTTCAGAAGGATGACTCCGTGACCGGCGTGAAGGCGTCGGCTCTGGGCGCGTTTGTACGGCACACGTCCGCCCACCCCGTCGGCAGTACGTCACTCCACCCCCCCCCACCCCACCCCCCCACACACACCTGCAGCCCCGCCGGTGTGTAGAAGGAGGAATGGGTGACCGGCGTGAAGGCGTCGCGCACCCCCAACGAGTCCACCAGAGAGAAGATGTTGGCGTACTGGTACCAGAACCTGTGGCCCGGTGGGGTGGGTGGGTGGGAGGAAAGAGGGAAGAGGGAGGGAGGGAGGTATAGGAAATTGGTAGACATATCTGTACTGGAGGGAGGGAGGGAGACCAAGGCGGAGGCGTGGACGCGGGCGGCAGGGGGCCCGGCAAGGGGATAGCAGCATCACAGCATAATCACCGGCTGGCCGGCTGCCCTGCCACCAGGCCGCCCTGCACGGTCGGCGTGCCGCACCATGTCTTCCACCCTTCCCTTTTCGAGTTAACCACGGCTTCCACCGGCTGCCGACCGATAGACGCCCGTCAAGGCATACCCTCCCCTCCCCTCCCCTCCCCGCACAAGCGGCCGGCCCGCCCCCAGTGTCCCAAACCGAACGCGCACACACAGGGGATCGGGCGGGTCCCTTCTCTAAACCCGCAGGAATCCCCACTTCCCCCTTAACCCCCGACCCTCCAGAGCTGAGCTTTGCCTCCGCCACACAGGCGCCCCATGGTTTCCCTCTCACCCCGAATTTTCCCCTCCCCTCGAAGGTCCCCACTGCCCCCACCCTCCCCCATTCCCCATTCCCCCCCTATACCCCACTCCCCCCTGAATTTCCCACGTTGACCGGTTGGTCCTAAGGGTTCACCTTCACCTACCCCCTTGGCAGCTAGCCAGCATCCCCGCACCCGGTCCCCCCCCCCAACACCCACCCCTTGATCCCCGGCTCCACAGTCCGGCCCCCAGCGCTCTTCCACGAGGAGGCCAGGCCCCCCGGGTTGGGCGCCGCGTCCAGCACCACCACATCTGCCCCGGCCTGTTGGAGCGCGTGCGCGGAGCCGAAGCCCGCCCAGCCGCCCCCGACCACCACCACCCGGGGCTTGCGCGGCGTGTCGTCTTTTTGGGAGGGAGGGGTGGGGGAGGGTTCGCTGGTACCGCTCGCCGCGCGGAGGCGGACCGCGGCCGGGTCCCGAGCACGTGTGGTGGCTCGGCTGGCGCGGAGGTCACAAGGCCTGGCGGCAGCGCAGAGCGCCATGGCTGGTTGTTGTTGTTCTTCCTGTTTGTTGTTTTGTGTTTGTGCTTGTGCTGTGTATTGTGTGGATAAGAGCACTAGCCTGGCAGCTGAGGTGGTGCGTCGAACGCAAGCAACGACCGAACTCGGGCAGCAAGGACTGTAAGATACCGAAATGGGGCAAGCCGTAATCGACAAATAGTGCGAAAGCTTGATAGCTTGAGATGTGTTGACTTCTTGATAATATATAACCGGAAGAGGGTCGTAGGAGAGTGGAGGGTACGACTGACAGTGAATGTCTGGTTTCTTCAACGTAATTATGAAAACATTGAGTAGCGGATTGAAGGCATATGTATGGGTTTCAGGCCGGCATTCAACGTAACGCTCGGAGTTCGCAATCTGGCTGTCCGTCGTTCGGTGCGCGGTCGTCGCGCCTGCTGCCCGCCGCTGCAAGCAAAAGAACGCTGCATCCTCAGCTTTGAATTTTGTGACTAAGATATGGATGCAACCGTCGGGGAAGATTACCGTATGTAGTTTAGGACAGCCGAACAGACGAACCCCGGGACTACCGCACAGTCAGCGCGGTTTCCTGCATATCACGTCTTCCACAATTATTGATTAAATGCCATGAATGGATCAATGTCACAGCGGACCATCGATGCCTACCAACCCCAGCGGGCCCGCGCCGACGAAAAGCAACAACAGGCAACAATTGGCAACGAGGCACGCAAATCCGCACCACAGCCCTTCATCAAAGTAATAGGGACCAAACCCGCCAAGACAACCACCCAAACACGCATTGAGAGACGCGCATCCAGGCAACACCACTAAAAGGTAGGGCCAGAGGCCACAAACACCCGGGCATCCACAGCCTTCACGAGTAGTGCGAGGAACGACGGTTTGGGCTTGCCCTGGCACCCGCATCCCTGCGGTTCACGTTGCATGCTACTGAACGCTGCTGACATCCAACAAGTGTGGCGTCGCCGCGTTCGCGCCGAGTGCAACGGTTTGCCCCGTGTATCCCTTCCGAGCCCTGCTGCGTCAAGCCACGTCGTTGGCCGCTATCCGCCGCCCTCCGCACGTCGCATTCCTCTGCCAACCAGCTGCACAGCTGCCATGAAGGGATGAATGATGCTGCGGCCGATCCCGCGGGCCAGCCGAAGCCTCCCTCCTCACCAACCACCCGCTACTGTGCGCGGAGAGCCCTAGCCAGCGACCCGAAGGCGACCCGAAGGCGACCCGAGCCATCACTCAGAAGAGTACGCCAAACGTGGTCGTACATCGTACATCGTACGTCGTACGTCGTACAGGCGCAAACCCCCTTTTGGTCCGCGGGCGAATCTACCGTACCTAGCTACCTACCTACCAACAGCGGATGCCTAGCTACCCCCACGATTGCCGTGAAACGTGCTCGTCCGCGCGCATGTGTGCTGACGCGGTGTACGTCAGTGGCGGGCGTTGCCCCACCGAGCGCATTCACGGCGGGCGAGCACCAACCTACACCCACGTCAAGTAAGGGTGTTGCACAGCCCTGACCCCAGTACTCGATACCCACGCCAAGCCAGCAAAGCCTCCGCCCCCTCAGCCGCCCTCCTCCTCCGGGCTGCACACCGGCGCCCATGACTCCCCGCCTGATCCCCGTGCCTGCGCCTGCGCCTGTGCGTGCCGGTCAAAGCTGTCACAACGAAAACCAAAACCAAAACAAGGTTGTTGCAATCCTTTTGCGATCTGCCAGCACCTGTTCACGCAGCACGGCACCGAGGTCGTCGACTCGTCGTCCTTCAATGTCGGCGTCGTCACACAGCGCGTCAGACATAGCAACGCGCGCGCGCACAGCACACGAAACATGCACAACACGCATGCACTTCGTTTCTCGCGGCTCAATTTTCTTTTGCACAACACGCACCGCCCCCGTCCATCCGAGCGTTGCGCCTTAATCTAAGCGGCGAGGCCACATGACCCAATGGGTGCCACATAACGGCACCATCCCATATGATGGGTGCTAGCGGCTATCTATCGGTGGTGGGCCCAGTACGCATTCGAGCGAGAGCGTGTGGCCGTGTGCCACCCGGCAGCACACCTCAGCAGACTTGGTAGGTGGGATGGATGGCGGCCCGGCAGGCGCGCCACGGACGGCATCCGTACATGACGGCATCCGTACATGATCAGCGAGCAGACGAGCATGGGCCATCAGCCAAACGTGATTGCAGTCACGAACCCTTAACCCTCGCACCAAGCAAGTCGGTGAGGAGGCTACGGCTGTACAGCCGGTGACCCCGCGGGGGTCCCTTGTGTGTGTGTGTGTGTGTGTGTGTGTGTGTGTGTGTGTGTGTGTGTGTGTGTGTGTGTGTGTGTGTGTGTGTGTGTGTGTGTGTGTGTGTGTGTGTGTGTGTGTGTGTGTGTGTGTGTGTGTGTGTGTGTGTGTGTGTGTGTGTGTGTGTGTGTTACATGGTTGGGGTCCGATGATCCCGTTGGGGTCCGCTGTAACATTCATTCATTCATGGTTGGGGGTCCCTTGAAACATCATCATCAACAATATAATACCATCATTGATGATAATCAAGCAACGAACACAGCGACTCATGGATTCCCTATCTACGCGCGCTCCCTTGCCTTCGTCCGCCCCGGGAGCTTCTTCCGCCCTCCCTCCCGGTCTTACTGTCTTTCTGTCCTCCCCCTCCCCCGCCGTCCATCTGTCCATCCGTCCATCCGTCCGTCCGTCGGTCCGTTCGTTCGTTCCTCCTTCAGAGCTATCAGCCTCAAACCCCTTGGGTCCTCTTGGAGCCCGAAGCCGTACGTTCGTACATTCCCCGCCGATAGAGCACGCGCGAGAGGTTACGGTACCCCCACCTGCCGTACATCTGCCGTACGTACAGCCAGCCCTGCCTGCCAGACCGCAGCAGGTGGGATACACCCCCACCTGGTGTTGGCCCGCACCAAGCCAAGCAAGCCGCGAAGCGCCTTCAGGGGGGTCCCCGCGCGTCCTCCATCTAGTCGTGGTTGTGGAAGCTATGGCCCCGCTTCGTCTCGAGGCCGTCTGTTCCCAGCTTGAGCGTGACTGGGAGCGGTACCGTACGACGGACGGAGTAAGGCCCCCGCTGCGCTGCGCACGCACCCCTAGCTATCCGGTGATGTTGAAGCCCCTGCCCCGCAGCTCCGCCACGTAGCCCTCCAGGAAGGGGTCCATGTCGGGGAAGAGGGACTTGTAGGCGGTCAGGGCGTCGCGCAGGTAGCGCACCCGTGCCGCGGGGGTCAGGAACCTGCAGCCAGGGAGGGGTGCGGGGGAATGGGCGGATGATGGCAGGGGGAACATGCGGGGGTTAGGTACCTGCCAGCAGAGGATGTCGAGTGAGTGAGGAGGCCGGGTCTGCCAGGCAACGGGCACCGCTTCGTATGTCCTGTACTAACTTCCCACCCTAGCGGTGTGCCTGGCGTCCGTGGGCCGGGCAGTCGATCGATGCACAAACCCTGGAATTCAGATTTCTCGAAATCCAAGTCCGGCTCCGTCTGTCATCACCGATGGCCTTCCAACCCCACCTGGCCGTGAACTCCTGAGCCTGCCGTACGATGGACTGGACGTACGAAGGTTCCGCACTGTCGCGGCGGCGCAGCTCCGAGACGACGTCGTACACATCGTCAACTCGGCGTTCCGTGGTGTTCCAGAAGGGTACGTAATGGACGCCGGGACGGAGGGCCCTGTACGAGCAAACGAACAAATCCCAACGCACGATTGCCAATATATGGGACCATTCGAGCTGAAGCAAACGCGCCTGCAATGTCTCGCTGTCTCCGTTTCCCCCCTCGATACCTAGCTGCCCGTGTGGGTTTGGGTGTGCTGGGCGTGCTTGCACTTGTCGGTCCAAGGGTACTCTTGTTGAAGGGCACTCGACCAGGCCTTGTGAGGCGACTACCGTACCGGCGCACGCACCTGTAAAAGTACTCCACCCAGGGCGACCGTTGAACGAGCACCAGCGAATTGATGGACATGAGCTGTGCGGCGGCGGCAGCGGCGGCGGCAGCGGCCGCGGCGGGCGCGAAGAACGGGCTGGGTTGAGTAACTTAATCACGTCATGTTAGCTTTGGGAAGCGAAGCACAAGAGAGCGGCATATCGGGCGAAATCAGAGAATGGGAATATGTGTGCGTGTGTTACATGTTGGGGGTGCATAACCCCATATACCTGTACAACTACCCGTACGAGCCGTTGGCCCACGGGCACGCAAAAACGCCTAAAAGCACGCGCATGACCATGCACTAGCAAAAGAAAAAAAAGGAGACTACTACCGTCCAAAGGGGACAATTGAATTACGGTGGGCCCGCATGCGCTCCAAGAGTCTTTCTAACCGACAAACCGAGCCGGGTCCCGGGAATATGGGACGGAAGTAAGGCGCCGCCCGCCACCACTGTCGTTCGACAGGAACCCGTACAGAAGTACGTAAGTACGTACGTACGGCAGACGCGGCGCCCCCTAGATGACCGGCCTGCGCGGCCACGCAGGGCCCCACGGTCCCTCCCTGGACGTACGCTGGACAGCCTGGACCCGCCAGCAGGTTGCATGTCGGCGCTCTGTCTGCACCGAGGTGGTAGGGTGCAGACAGAGCGCCGACATGCATGCACCCCTACCTCGAACCTAGCCAGCAACCTACCTACCTCGGCCGGTGCCGAACAATTGCGGGAGATGCGCTCACATGGCTCCCGCCGACGGCTCCCGGGCTGCCCCGGGACGCACCCACCCACAGGACCGCCCGCCGCCCCGCCCGCCCGCCTCCTCAGTGATACGGAGGACAGCCCCCGCGAGCCCCCTCAGCACCTCACCTGAGCGAGTCGGTAGCTGGCGGTGATGCCCTCCAGGTGGAGCAGCCACCGGTATCGGCTGTGCTCGGCCAGGGGCACGGGCGGCTTGACGGGGAGGTCCAGGGGCACGCACTGCGGGCGGTCGGCAAGCAATGGGAAAATAAACCGGAAAGGGGGGCCGCCGGAAGCGCGGCCGGGCACCAAACCATCAATCATGCCCGGGGGGCGAAGGGCCAAACTGAATGGATCAGTTGACTCGGTACGGCGGACCTCGAAGAAGCAGAGAGTAGGATTACGGGTGCGTACGAACAGCGCACCCGGGATGGTGACCCAACCGAGTGACGACTTGGGTCGAGGTCTGAGATCTGAGACCTGAGATCTGCTTGTTCGATCTCCTCGCCGCCATGCATCCGCCCCGTCAGCTTCTGAATGCAGCGCTCCACAGGTCTATGAGGCGAGATGAGACGACGAGTCACCGTCCCGCGTGCGGTGCCCGGCGCGACCGGCGGCCGTCAGCCACCATAGCATACACAACGCCACCGGCAACCCCGCCCATCTCCGTCACAGTGTTCCCCTCCTGCACCCCCCGATGGCTTCGTCGGGGCTTGCCTTTCCGCAAACCTCGCCCGCCCCGGCCCCGCAAGCAACAACCTCCACATCACAAGTAATTCCGGGTGTGTGCCCGGCGCTCGTTGTTTCGGGGTTTGAGGTTTCTTTTCTTCTTAACCCCTTTCCAAGGGACCATCTGGAGCACTGGAGGGTATCGCCACGCTCCTACCAACCCACCGGACGGCGCAGGGCCGGCGGTATCCCCATGTACGACATGCTTGGGTAGTACTTTTGTACGATGCCCACGTCCAGGGTGCGCGGCCGCCGCATCTGCTCGTCCTCCAGACTCCGCCACGTCAGGTACGGCCGCGGGCACATGTGCGCGCAGTGGAACTTGCCGTACCAGTATCCGCTGCAGTACGGCGAGCCACGGAAGAAAGCTGCGCAGCAAACGAGCAGCAAGAGGATGCGTTCGGGTCTAAGATTGATGTCTGGATGATTGTGTGCAGGGTATAGGCTCGGGAGCCGTATGGTTCGGCGCCGCGGGATCCTAGGTCAGGGGGCGTTTCGGGGGCGTTTCGCGGTTTCACTGTTTTATTGCTTGAGATAAGGGGTTATAGGAAATTGGTAGATATTTTCAAACCAAGGGGGATGTAGGCAGAAGGATAAGTCATGGCTCATCGTGTTGGGGGAGCGGCGCGGCGTTTCGAGGTGATGCCTTTGACCGCATCTTCATGCCCCGACCTTGTACGGTTTGCTTTGGGTAGGCCGGCCGCTTATTGGGCGGCCTTCCCGCGTGCGCAGCAACCCCTCCCCTCCCCGCACAGCCAACGCACAGCCCACCCACCAATCCACCCACCCACCACCAATCCACCCACCCACCCACCCACCCACCCCCACCCACCCACCCCCCCCCCACCCACCCACCACCCACCCACC
Organism: Eudorina sp. 2006-703-Eu-15; assembly: GCA_003117195.1. Taxonomy (NCBI): domain Eukaryota; kingdom Viridiplantae; phylum Chlorophyta; class Chlorophyceae; order Chlamydomonadales; family Volvocaceae; genus Eudorina; species Eudorina sp. 2006-703-Eu-15. The sequence continues at coordinate 190,549 of BDSI01000162.1, read as the reverse complement.
CACCCCCCCCCCCCCCCCCCCCACCCACCCACCCACCCACCCACCCACCCACCCACCCACCCACCCACCCACCCACCCACCCACCCACCACCCACCCACCCACCCACCACCCACCCACCCACCCACCACCCACCCACCCACCCACCCACCCACCACCCACCCACCCACCCACCCACCACCCACCCACCCACCCACCCACCCACCCACCCACCACCCACCCACCCACCCACCCACCCACCCACCCACCCACCCACCCACCACCCACCCACCCACCCACCCACCCACCCACCCACCCACCCACCCACCACCCACCCACCCACCCACCCACCCACCACCCACCCACCCACCCACCACCCACCCACCCACCCACCACCCACCCACCCACCCACCCACCCACCCACCCACCCACCACCCACCCACCCACCCACCACCCACCCACCCACCCACCCACCCACCCACCCACCCACCCACCCACCACCCACCCACCCACCCACCCACCCACCCACCCACCCACCCAACAGCGAATGCGCCGACACGCACCTTGAAACGGTGCCAGGTAAAACGCCCAACCGCCAACGAACGAAACCCCTGACACACCTCCATCCATGTCATGCCAGGCCACGTCAGCTCACCCAGGTCCTGTTTCTCCAGCCAGGGCAAGGAATGCAGAGAGTCCGGCATCCACAACATCTGAGGGATCAAGATGTCGTCGTCGTCGTCGTCGTCGTCGTCTTCAGCATCGTCGCTGACGCCGTCGTCGCTGACGCCGTCATCGCTGACGCCGTCATCACCACGGCCGCCGACACCTGTGATGCCGCCGCTGTCGGCAGCACCCGCCGCTCCCGAGCCTGCGCCGCCGCCGTCAGGGCCGTCAGTGTCGCCACTGACCCACGGGACGGACCCTGGGGCGGTCTTGATGAGGCTGATGGCTGGCACGGAGCAGTTGCGACCGGGGCCGCAGAACCGCGGCCTGCATGCAGGCATGCATGCGCCGCTGAGGATTTGCTTGGGACAAATGGAACCAATCAACTGGCATGGAATCCGTCCCGCAGCCGAGCATGCGCTGAGTCGTCCGTCATCCCTGTCACGAGGATCCGCTGCCGTTGGGTTCGCGACGGGGCCACGGGGCCACGGGGCCACGGGGCCACGGGGCCACGGGGCCACGGGGCCACGGGGCCACGGGGCCACGGGGCCACGGGGCCACGGGGCCACGGGGCCACGGGGCCACGGGGCCACGGGGCCACGGGGCCACGGGGCCACGGGGCCACGGGCCACGGGGCCACGGGGCCACGGAGCCACGGGGCCACGGGGCCACGGGGCCACGGGGCCACGGGGCCACGGGGCCACGGGGCCACGGGGCCACGGGGCCACGGGGCCACGGGGCCACGGGGCCACGGGGCCACGGGGCCACGGGGCCACGGGGCCACGGGGCCACGGGGCCACGGGGCCACGGGGCCACGGGGCCTCCCCCTCCCGAGGCGAACCCAGCATGGATCACACAAACGCACCCGCGGTTAATATGGTACGTATATTGGTGCTTGGTTTGGGTCGGGCGGGTCTCCCATGTCCCATCTAAACACACGCACCCACTGAGCCACCAACGCATCCAATCCTTCCTCACCCGCCTAACTCCACCCACCCACCGCACCCACCGGTTGTCGTCCGAGTTGAACAGGAAGAGGACATTGGGCAGTTGCAGCTCTCCTGACTCCAGGAGGGGGCTGACAGTGGCATGGAACGCCTGCTTCTGTGGAGGGGAGGCCCATCCGGTGGTGGTCGGGGTCGTGGACCCGCCTGCGAGTGAGGGCTCGCTGGGCTTCCGTTGGCGCCATGAATGATATGCGCCGGGCTGCCGTCGGGTACCTCAGCGTCCACCCCACGCCCCTAAGCAACGGTGGTTCCCGTGCTTCCCAGTGGGATACCGTAGTGTACGTCGCTGTAGTACGGTTGAACCATCAGCAAGGCAGACTCCCGCGTGGAGGAGGAGGAGGAGGAGGAGGAGGAGGCTAAGGAGGCACCCACCGATGACGCGCGGATGTCCCATGTATGCCCCTACGTGCCACTGCCCTGCCTGAGACGCTGCATACACACATGGACCATCCAAGAGTACGACTGTACGGCATTTCGCTCGTTCCCTTCACGCACCAGGGGGCTGGACGGCACCGGCGGGGTCGTGCTGCCGTTGGCATCCTCCCTGTCCGGCCAGTGGATGCGGTTGTTGTAAATGAGCACCAGCCGCAGCACCGAGGCCAGCTGCTGACGGGTCCGCTGCCGCAGCAGCAGTGAGGTGACGTCCGCGGCACGCAAGGGCGCTCGGCGTCGCCACCGTGCGATGTCGCGTTCCAGAGTCTTGCTGCATGGGCCGTTATTACACACACATACACACACAGGCCACAGTTACGATACGACAGTTATGATACGCGCGGAGTTCCCCCTTCCGTCGGCGGGTCCGGTCCTGGGCGGGCGCACGTTGCTTGCACTTGGCGGCCACGCGCGCGTGGGGTCTCAATTTTTTGGGCATGCAGGGTTACCCCCCTACCTCCCCAGCAGGTCACAAATTGCATCGGGACTCGGAGCCTGTGATGTGGATGTACGAATGGATTCGTGGCTTGAGGTGGACGGAAACAGCACTGCTTCCGCGTCCTGATCACGCGCAAAGCAAAGCACTGGAGAACGACAGCTGCGCGCACGGCTGGAGAGCCGCGATGATGACCGTACCACGCCGTACCTGAGGAATGCACTCCATTCGGATTGTGAGACGTCCAGGTCCGCGAGCAAGGTACGTTGGTACGTCGGAGGCATCGACGAAGCGGACTGCTCTGCTAAGCCATATGGCACCTGAAACATCGTTGTTAAAGAAGGGAGAGGTACCGGCGCTCTGAATTTTCGTCGCACGTGTGCGACGTAGGTCTTGCGTTTGGCAGCGACTTGCACTTACGAATCGTGCGAGGCCAAACATAAGTGACGCGATTGACCAAAGTAATAATTTTGTACTTGAAATCATTCACGAAACGACAGGATTTGCCAGGGCCTAAGGTGGCAGCAGGTTGAAAGGGTTTATCGTCAGGAATGTTTGTCGTCACGTTTCCAAGCACTTGGCACACGGAAATAATTAAATAAAAAATTCCAAGCTGCAATAATGAGGACAGTGCCAAACATGGTGAGCACTTGCGTGCTACCGCTTCAACTTCTTTGTTCGATAAAATGCGCGGAATACTGCGATTAAATGATCAGAAACTATTCATCTATATCTTTCGTCAATTGCTTCAATCAATTGGTGTATTTGAGCTTAATGGCATTGTAATATGTTCGCCGTGAAATTCGCAGCGAGCATCAGGAAGCATGTACACACGCTGCTGCAAGTTCGGCTTCAAGAGAATTTGAATATTTCAAAATAAGGATTTTGGGAAAAAAGGACTTGGTTGTAGGCTACGGTACGGTAGGCAGCAGCGGGTGGGCACGTTCAGTGGCAGCCCGGATCCCGAAAGTACCTCGGGGTTAACGACGGCGGCAAGTCGGGGGCAACGGGGGCAACTGCCGGCGGGGCAACCTTCAACAACAGCGCGGCGACCTGCGCACGCGATTTCTTGCTGCGCTCAAGCTCTCAGGTGGCGCAGCTTTGGCACAACCCTGGAGCATCCAACGCAGCACCCAGCACACCTTGCAGCGCCCGAAATCAAGGACGGCGGGCCCCAGGCGCCCGTTCAAAACAAGACAGCCCCACCGTACACCCCCTCAATCAAGCTGCGCCCGACCGGCCACCCCGCCGCCCGGGGCGACGCACGACTGCCGCCCACAGCCACCGCAACACCCAGCCGGCCCCATGCCGCGCATCCCAGGCCGCGCGGCACCCTCCTCTCCGCCCAGGGCACAGCGACCCGACCGCCCCTTTATCTCCCGGACGTAGTGTTCGTTTCGCGCGCGGTCCGGTGAAGGGATAGGGCGGCTTTGGAGGCGGTTTGTGGTGGGCCATGCGGTCGGTTCCTGTGCTTCACCCAGTCGAGCTCGGCGAGTCCGCATGGGGCGCTGAATGATTCCCACTCGCCTTCCAATCCCGCGCGCCGGATAGGGGCACTCAGTGCCTCGGCCCCATGCTGACTCGGGGCTCTGCGGGCATTAATGGAATGGCGCTGTTGGAAGGTGGGGAGGGAGGAACCATGGCAGGGGTGTTCACCCCCAAAACCCTAAACCCGAATGGGCCAGTTGTCACGGCGCGCCGTGCCAAGGCAAGTATAGCTGTAGCCGTACTCCCGAACAAAGAACATGTGGAACAAGTAGGGGGTCGGCTTCCTTGAAGCCGGAAAAGGGCGGGGCCCCCTACAATCCGTACAGGCCGCTTGCTTTACAACGAAAACTCTATTACCGCGCAAGAGTGTGAGAGAGTGAAAGGGTGCCATTGAGGGTGTCGTTGATGTTGAAGGTGGATCGGCGTGTATAGATTCAGCAAGCTCAAGCAGGTAGGTAGCCCCGAATGCCCGAAACCAACCTGCAGTACACGGCCTCACGGCGGTCATGGCATCTGCATTATCACTATCGTAACGCTAGTCGCCTCTGCACTACCACATCCGTCTGTCAAGCAGATGATCACAAATCAAGCTTGAAGCATTCTGGCCGTGAAACTGTCGTTGTTTGGTCCGTCGGCATGCTTGCAACCCTTCTGCTGCACGCGTGCAGCAGACGTGAACCTCTAAAGTTTGCTACAATAATTACATAGCAATGTAAAGCAAAAGCAGGGTGCAAAAAAGTCGCGGTGAGAGCCAGACTTCAGGCCATCGGAACTGGAGAACTCCTTGGTACTCGGTATGCTATCCCTTTGCATCTTGAAACTTTGATTCAATACATAATGTTGAATTGTATTCATCTGGCAAAACAGAAAGGCAAAGCTTGGTGTTGGTGGCATCTTGATGTTCAAACATCAGAACACTATGGAAGTTCAATTTAGCACGCGCCACCTGCCCCTAATCCAAGTATTCATCACGCGGCACCTGTTGCAACAAACATGAGCGCGAGAGGCGTTGGGTGGATGTTGACTCGGGTCCATGGAGACCGCGGAGCTTTACTTTGACCGTTTGTGCGCAAAGAATTTTTTTCAGCCAAACCAAAGTTATCTTGCAATATAGGACAATTAATATGACAAACATAGCGAATTAGTTTAGCGGATAATGAACGTTTTGCCGTTACCGGACACACGGGACACACGGACACACGGACACACGGACATGGGCAATCCTAGGGGGGGGGCCCCCAAACGCGCTTCGCGCTGGGGCCCCGCCCAAAAAGGATACACTATGCAAGCCCAAGCCCTGATTTTGGCCTGAGCTGTGGCGCGTGCTTCGCAATGATTACAAGCAACCCCGCAGACAGAACGCGCCATCTCCGGGGCGGCTTCACCCTTCACGTAAGGGCTGAGTGTCGCGCACGGTGCGCAACCCGAATCTAAAGCATTAGCGTCGGTAGTCAGTACAGTTAGTACAGTTGTAAACGCCCACTCCTACCGACCCGTCAAATCTGATTCATTTCAGCTGTTCCGCACAACCCGTTCAAAGAGTGACAGCGTCAAACGAGCACGTGTTCAGCCGCGCCAGCCCTAGCTAGCCAGTACATGCAACTAGTTTCATGACGGCTAAAGACACATGCAATAGACAGCAGCCACGGCGGTGCGACGGCTTGCTAACTGACAACCATGTTCAGAGCACGCGCCCGAAGCAGTACGAATCGTACCTGACCTGGGGTAACTGCGCCAGCAGCTATCGTACAGTACGACAGCTGCTGGCGCAGTTACCCCAGGCGAGTTCGGCAGCCGTACCCGAGCTTACCGTCCGTCGCCAACACACCGTGGTTGCAACCGTGGTGGCGTCGCCACCACGACGATCACCCCACCCGCCATGGTTGCAACCACGGCGTGTTGCGGCAGACGGGGCGACCGCGTCTGAGCTGTGCGGCGCCTGGTCGCACACAGACAGCATGACTGCCTCGTTGCGTGACGGCAGGGAGGCTCGCCTCAAACGCCGCGCCACGTGCACGCAATGACGGACCCATTTGGCGGCTGTGCGGAAATGAAAGCGCCGATGCGCGGCTGCTGGGGACCAAGCTGCCGCACCACATAGGCGACGGGTAGGTGGGTAGGGCGGCATAGATAGCAGCCCAGCTGGCTAGCTTGACGATGGATGCTCGCGGCTTGATGGCCCCCGGCGCCTTCAGGCGGGCCAGCAGCCAGGGATCACCGACACTGAGCTTCTTGAGCGTCTTGCAGGCCTCGACCCAAGCATGGAGCATTCACTCGGATATGTCATTGTCACACCGCTGCAGCTCGCGGCCAAGTATCAAGCAGGTCCGGAGCGCTCGGTCGATGGTGTCGCAGACGAGCGTGAGAGTGATGGTTCAGAGGGGTGGTGCCGTCAGCGTGGCATTCTGAACAGGCATTCCATCTGGCTCCCTGCAAGCAAGGGCGGGTGATGGATGCGGAGGCAGAGACGGGAGGGACGGGATGGTGCAGCACGCACGTGAGCAAGCCGGCTGGAATCCCTCCTTCCAGCACAGGACAGGCCGCCAGCCCGCGCAACCACTGCCGAGCTCTGGATGGTTAGGGGGCCGGCTGAGGAAGAGGGCGCTTCTGAGTATTTTTGTTATTATTACGCTCATCATCATCATGTACTAATGGACCCATCAACGCACGGCGAGGAGCGGCCTTGGTGATAGGATGCGACTTGGAAGGCTTGGTTAACATCCCGAGAGGGCGAGTGGACCTGGCGGTGGACGGGAGCGGTTGGGTCGGGCAGGGGGTTTGCGGTTACAAGACACGCACCCCTTGACCAACAAGCCAGTGTGCAGGTTTGGCGATTCGGTTGCACAAGCCTAATCAGCAGCTCACTACACAAACAGCGTGTCAAAGTCCCCGGGATGGCAGCTTCCAGTAGCGCTAAAACCACAGACACGATCAGAGTCTGATCGCCTCGTGTCAGTTTCCTCGCATCATGCGGAAGGCACGGCCGTCGAGCGAAGAGCGCCGGCGACGAAAAAGCTGTCAAGGTGTGAGTCGAGCCAATATGCGAAGGGGGCGTGCCATTGCGTTATGGGCGACTATGCTTGAGTGAAAATGAGGGAAGTATGGGGTTGATGCCGCCTGGGGATACAGTCCCCACTTTACATGAATTGCCTCGGGCGTTACAGCGTGGTGCTAGTTTGCTCTTCAAATTTAGGGAGTCACGTGCCCGCGTTTCGGTTTCGAGAAATGTGCACGGTTACACGCAGTTAGCTTGGTAGTACAACAGCGGTACAACCGACGGTTGCCAAGGGCCTGAAGCTGGTATAAACTGCGCGGCGACGACATGGCCTCCGACAGCGTAAGCTGAAGCAAAACCTCTGAGATTCGCGTAAAGTCGGATGAGACCTCTGTGAGTTGGGTATCCTGTGGCATGCAAGTCGTACCATGTCGTACTTGAAGTGGAAAGATTTGGGCAAGCTCCGCGGTGCCAACTGGTTCAGTCCGTTCGGAGACTGTGCAGACGAGGGATCTTGTGCCGGCACCTGCTTCCAACCGGCGTTGATTCTCACAGTACCGTTACCACCAGTGGGCGGTCAAGAAGGCCCGAGACGGTAGCCTCTTATGTTTCCGAAGAGCAAAAGTACAATCATATCAATTGCATCGTATAAGTCGCGATTACATCTCGGTTTAGATCGCCAGCAGCAGATACCTGTGCCGTTTTCGACAGCGTGGTTAACCTGCCAAACTCCGACGCGCCTCAGGTACTTTGCTGCAAAGACAGCTATCTTGGCGTCTTGCTTATCATCAAGGCAATTAGGCAGTTGCGAATTTGGTACCAGGCCGGTACTGGGGTAGGCGTCATACTGTTGACAGCCTCGCGGCGCACTTACCGAACGTCAGGGTGCCGCCAAAGTGCAACTTTATCATAAAAAGAAATAAGAATAATTGAATCACGACTAATTTTCTTTTGATGGAACAAAAAGCAGGATCTTGTCCCCCATGGTGTCTTTCCTACCGAATGTTTATTTAGCATAAAAGCAACAGAATGCATCATTCCGGTGGTAACATACCGGACGATATCTGTAACGTCGCGACAAACTCAATAGATATTTTGGGCATACGTCAGCTTGGTCAGCTGACGAGTGTATCAAGCGCAAATCGCGACTGTACGGTGTTCCACGGCACTCGTATTCCTTACAGAATTCTAGACTCGCAAACGCCAGGACGGATACATTACGCTGACACACAAATAATCAGCAAACTGCACGTCGTAGCGAATTGAGCAGTTTCTGGCGATGCCCAAGTGACCTCGTGACGGTGGCCAGCGGAGTAATGGAGGTGTGTAATTTGACGAAGATATCGCTGATATATGAGCCGATTCTCCGCACGGAGCCCAGGGAACGCGTTTGTGCGTACCTTCATCGGACCGGCGGTTAGGGCTCGTTTTGTCACCTGTAGGTCTTTCAGCATCGTTGCTGGCTGGGGCATGGCAGTTATGGTGATGTGCAGCTTTGCGAAGTCAGCTCGCAAACAGCGGCGACGTTACTAGGGGGCGAGCATCAAGACCAGGAGCAATCGCCGGGGCCCAGGCTTATTGCACTCAAGACCTGGAAACAAGCTCATAAGGAAGCAAAGGTATGTCCTCGACCATGAAGATTCAATGTGTGTTGTCGGCGGGCTTTGCTTATGCAAAGCAGTCAAGGCGTGACCTCACCCCGTTTCTAAATAATTTTACCTCGTTTTTGCGTTATATATAACATGTAAATTACCTAGCATTACAGGGGCTGTTGACTAATGTAACGCTTAACCGCTTTCCCCGACTTCAGGTCATGCGGATAGCCCTGCGGGAAGTGCAGATCCTGAAGGTCGTCAACCACCCCAACATTGTGAAGCTGCAATGTGCATTTCGTACACCGTCAGGTAATTGACGCGCGCGTACTGCGAGGTACACACGCTCGCGTCGATTGATCGACATCAGACAGGTCCTGAACTTCTAGTCCTCGGTTACATTCGTTCCAAGACATGCGCAAAGTGCAAACACCAGTCCCAAAACACAACCTGCGGGGCAACGTACGTTAGCATTTTGTTCGACACTGGACCCGTAGCGGGTTGTTGCTGAATCGTCCAAACCGGCTCCGTTGCAACCCCAACAACACCCCACGTCCGCATCCGTCCACCGGCTGCCAACCGGGTCGGGAGGGCGGGGAGTATTCCCTGGCAGAAGGGCAGTAACATAAATGAATTAGCAACAACGGCAGATACCGAGCTCGGTCTCGGCCGCCACTGAACAAGCTGCCACGGCGCCATCCGCGCCGCAATCGGCCGTACCTCCGTACGTAACCGAAACAACAACCAACCATTCCACTCGTCACTAGAACCTGTCTTCCCTGCGATTCCTTCGTCATTGCTAGAGAAGTCAGCGTCTCCCTGTCGGAATCACGTTTGCCACGAGCATATCAACCAGCCCAGTCTCACCGTCGCGCCTCAGTCCGTGCGCCTCTTTCCCGCTTGTTTCCGCGCGCCGTTTCCTTCCCGACGGGGCCTTCCGTGGTCTGTCCTGAGCTCCGGCCACCTTTCCTCCAAATCACACACACACACACACACACACACACATGCATACACACGCGCCCCTCTCCACCTCCATCTCCCCCTCTGCTGTGCCGTACCACCTCCCCGCGCCTCCAGGTCGCGTCTGCATGGCCTTCGAGTACGGCGGCAAGTCCACGCACCAGCTAGTGGAATCGCACTTCCCCCAGGGCATCCCCCACCCCCTGCTGAAGCGCCTCGCGTACCAGCTGGCGCACGCCCTGCGCTACCTGCACGCCAACAAGGTACGGCGTGGGATCTGGGCGCTGCCAGGGGGGATACAGAGGCGCAGCGGGGAAATGGTGCTGGTGGTGGGGCAAAGCGCTGCGGGGGCAAAGTGCGGGACGGAAAGGCGCAGTGTACGTGCGACGGGACGTTTGTAGAACTCTGGCAATGGACGTCCGCACCACGCAAAGTGACACCATCCTTTTTCAGTTACGCCAACCCAAACCGCCCCCGTGTTCGCTGGGATGTGTGTGTCCGCACCCGCGCAGATCGTGCACCGCGACGTCAAGCCCGCCAACGTGCTCGTGGACGCCGACGGCGTGTTGCGGCTCTGCGACTTCGGGTTCGCCCGGTACATGGTCACGGAGACGGGGTCGGGGTCGCCATCGTCGTCGTCGTCGTCGTCCGCAGCTGCGGCAGCGGCCGCGGCGGCGGCGGCGGCGGGACTGGCGCCGGCGCAGTACGACCGAGCCGGCGCCGCCGGCGCCGTCGGCAGTGACCCGCGCATGACGCCGTACGTCATCACTCGCTGGTATCGCGCGCCGGAGGTGCTGCTGGGAATGCAGTACGGCACTGCGACAGGTGCGCAGATACGGCGGGCGAGCGGGTGGTGCACGTGCTGTGGTGAACCGAGCCGCTAGGCAGACGTGCACGTGTGTCCTTGCATGGGGGGTTTGTGTGTTCCTTGGGCAGACAGAACAGGAGTGCGTGACATGGGAGTTACCGAGTAGCGCCCAGTTGTTTGCCCGTGCGCGTGTGTGCGCTTCGGCACTTTGGAATCTTAACCTTTTTGAAATCTTAACCTTCTTAACCCGGTTGTAACCGACCCGCAACCGACCGACCCGCTCAGACGTCTGGTCCCTGGGCTGCACCCTCGCTGAGCTGGCCACCGGGGAGCCGCTGCTGCCGGGCCATTCCTCCCTGGACCAGATCGGCCGCATCAGCACCCTGCTGGGACCCCTGCCGGAGAACATGGCGGCGCGCGCCGCCGGCGCCGCCGCCGGCCTCGCTGCCGTGGCGGCGCGCGCCGCCAGCCTCGCTGCCGTGGCGGCGGCGGCGCCGCCGCCACCGTCGGCGCCGCCGCCCTGCGAGACACTGGCGCGCCGCCTCGGTCCCTGTGTCGACGCGGGCCTGCTGCAAGTGCTGACGGCCTGCCTTCAGACCGACCCATCGGACCGTCCGACGATGGACGAGCTATTGTGCATGCCGTACCTTGCCGACGGCGCGCAGATGTTTGTGGGCACGCCCCTGGAGCACGTGTACTGCAGGGCCGACAGCTGTGGTGAGAGCGGCGGGGCGTCGCCGCCGTTCGCGCGAGCCGCTGCCGCCGCCTCATCCGCCGCCGCCGCTGCATTCGCCGCCGGCGGCAGGCCAAAGGCGCAGCCAGGCAGCGGCTACCATCGATACCGGCAGCCGGAGCAGCCGCAGCAGCCACTGCCGCAGCAGCAGCACCTTCGGCAGCAGCACAGGCAACTGTTGGAGACTGGCGGGCAGAACGGGTTTCGGAGCAGCGTAGGTGCGCTTCCCAGCGCTACCAGCAGCAGCATCAGCAGCTCCGTTGAGGCAGGCGCGTCCTGCGTCAGCTCGAGTGTCTGTGCAAGCGCTGCTACTGCCGCCGCGGGCGCCTTCTGCAGCGCGTTTGCAAGTGCCAGCGCAAGCGCAAGCGCAAGCGGCAGTGTCCTGTACGGCAGCGCCGCCGCTAGTGCAACTCGTACGACACTCAGCCTCAGCATGGCCAACAGCCTCTGCAGTACGACAACGCTCAGCTGCTGCTACACGTCAGGCGATGGTCTCGGCGCCGTCGGCATCGCCAGCGGCGGCGGCGGCGCGGAGGGCCGGGCCGTGTGTGGTCGCCCAGGAGCGGTGTCGCCGGCGACGGCCGCGGTGGCGGCGGCGGCGGCGTGTTCAGGAAGCCGTGATGACGGCGACGTCGACGGCGGCGGTGGCGGCCCTGGTTTCTGGAAGGCGAAGTCGTCATCGTCAGCGGCATTAGTCACCCTCGGAGTCACTGGGGCAACGGCGGCGGCGGCAGCGCCGCCGCCGCCGCCGCCGCCGCCGCCGGCACCGCCTGTTCCCATGACCATCATGCCAGTTGTTGGGCACTGGCCCGCGCCGCCCGAAGGTCCCGTCGCCGGCTTTGGCCGCGAGGCCGCCATTCGCGCGATGGCGGCGGCGGCAGCTTTCGGTTGGGGCGAAGCGGCGTCTGGCGGCGGCGGCGGCGGCGGCGGCGGTGCCAGGATGGCGTTCCGACAAGTTGGGGTACCGTGCCGTCACACCGCAGCTCAGTGCTCGCGTGTAGGCGCTGGCTGCCTTGCCGCCGCGGCCGCCGCCGCGAGGTTTGCAACGACGTCGTGCCCTGCACTGACCTATGGGTCGGCGGCGGTCGGTGCAGCGGCTGGCGCGGGGGTTGGCGCGGGGGCTGCCCCGCCGTGCCCAGGGCTGGAGAGCCGCCTGCGGAAGCGACCTGTCGCCGAGCGCTACCCCGACAAGGATGACCCCGCCGGCGCGGACGAGGGCGGGAGGCCCGCGGATACGGCTGCCGCGGATGCTGGCGGCGGCGGCGGCGGCGCTGGCGGCGGCGGCGGTGCTGGCGGCGGCGGCGGCGCTGGCGGCGGCGGCGGCGCTGGCGGCGGCGGCGGCGCCGCCGACATGGCGGCGCTCGGAGTCCCTCGGGTCGTGCAGACTCGCCGCCAAGTATGGCGGCCCCTCGGGGCTAGCTTCGCGGAGCACGGCGACGACGACGGCGGCGGCGGCGGTCGCAGCGACGGCGTCGCCACCGCCGCCGCCGCCTCCTCTGCCGCCGCTGTTAGCAACACCCTGGGTGATTCGGGCCTGGGCACGACGCATTGGCTGGACTCTTATTACCATCAGTGCTCGCCAGGGGCGCTGTCACCGGCGGCGGCGGCCGGCGGCCAGGCGGCGGCGGCGGCGGCGGCGGCGACCTACCTGACTTCAACGAACACCACAATGAGCTTCAACTGGCACCAGGCGGAGTCCCCCGCGGTGGATGGCCAGCCGCGTCAGCCGAGCTGGGCCAGGGCGCAGCGACCCGCCGGGTCGGTCCTGTTCGACGCCGACCGCGGCGGCGGCGGCGGCGCCGCCGCCGCCGCCGCCACTGACCCTTCTGGTCTGCTTCGTCAGGAGCTGAGGCAGTGCGACGACGCGGACAGTTTCGACGAGACGCGGACCGATGCCGCGGCATTGAACGAGTTGCCGCCGCCGCCACCGCCGCCGCCGTCAGTGCCGAAACAGGATGGGCATGGTGTACGGCGGAGCAGTGAGAGAACGCCGCTACTACCGCCTCACTCTCTGTACATGTCTAGCTCCGTCGACAGAAACAGCCTTAGCGGGAGCAGTATGTACAGCAGTAGCAGCCGCGGCGGCGGCACCGATGACGTCGACGTCGACGGCGGCTCAAGCGCCTCCGTGCCCACTGACTTATTCGAGGGGTGCCGGCCCCAAGACCTGCTCTGGAGTCACAGAGCGCTGCGCCAGGGTTATGCCTCCGCGCCTGGCGGCGGCGCCGCCGCCGCCGCCGCCGCGGGCCGTGCCTCCGCGGACTCGACTGGCTCCGCGGCCGGTGCGACCGCCGCCACCACCGCCGCCGCCGCCGCCACCACGTCAACTGTTTCCCTTCTAGCCGCCAGTGCTAGCGGCGACTCGCCGGCATCAGCGGCGCAGGCACGGACGGTCTCGGCGACGCAGCGCGCCGTACAAGCCGTACAAACCGACCTGAGGCCGCCGGTGATTTCCGCCGCCGCGGCGGTGCTGACGGTGACGGGTGACGTCGGCGAGACGGCAGCGGCCGCGGGCGGCCTATCGACCCGTGGGCCGGCGGCGCCCGCGGCGGCGCCCGCGGCGGCGGCGGCCGCACCGGCACCGAGGATGACGCTGGAGGCCGCGGCGACGGCGGCGACCCGGCAGCTGCCGCCGTTCCTGGGTTGCTACATCCCGTCGGCGTTGATGTCTCGAAGTGTCGTCACCCACGCCGCCGACCGGCGCCCCTCCGCCTCATCGTCTGTCGGCCACGTGTACGACACCAGGAGTTGCCGTACAAGCATCGGTGAGCGGGACGGCAGCAGCCGCGGCACCGGTGCCGCGGCCTTCTCGTCCGCCTCCGCGGCGGCGGCGGCGGCGGCGGCGACGGCGGCGGGAGACGGCCGCCAGGTCGGCGGCGCCGGCGGCTACAGCCGGGGCCGCCGGGTCCGGAGCTGGCTACGTCGGGGCCGGGTATGGCTCAAGCAGGTGCTCGATGGCGTGTCGCTGCAGTCGCGGCAGTAGCACGTAGTAGCCGCAGGGTGTCAAGGTAAACCAGACCCAGAAACGAACCCGAGCAACAGAATAGTTGGTTGTCTATGTGGGTAGGCGGATTCCGACCCGGCTGGCTGCTGAGAAGCAAGCCGGTGCTGGCGATGCGGGGAGGTGGTTGTTGGCGGTCGTTGGTGGTGGTCATGGGCGGCGCATGTATGGGTGAACGCACCGCACCGCGACGCAGTGATGGTCGCGCGTTGGGTCGGTTGGTTATCGGTTGATTGTTGATTGTTTGACGGTTGATGGTTGGTCTTGATCCTGGTGCGGACTCGTCATGGTAGAGAGTCGATCGCTGTTCTGTTTCGAGCGCCGGGCAAGGAACCCAGCTGTGCCCAAACAGCTGCTTTTGTTATGTGTAGTGAGGGTTAAAAAGAAGGAAAACCATACCCAGAGACAAACCCGGGCACACCCAAAATTACTATGGGTAAATGATGGTGGGGGAGAGGGTGAGGGTCTTCATTGACGAAGAGGGTGAGGGTGGCCTGGGCCGGGTCGAGATGGTCAATCAACGTGTTGGGGGGAGGGGGGGCGTGATGGTCAGGGCGAGGGTGGTGGCTGTCCGATCCCTTCCTTTCGGACAGTGCGATTATTGCAGCCGCATGTACCGCCGCCGCTGCTAGATTCGTACGCTTATGCCGTACACGCACAGTCGCATTCTCACTCTCGCACACCCGCGCACACATTCAAGCGCACCCGATATCTGTAGCTGCGCGGTAACGCCGCGAGCTGGTGCGCCCCGTTGGCCCCTTCCACATCCATTCCACTCATTCACTGATTCACTCGTTTAGGAGGGGGACGACGAAGGTTAGGCATGCAGCCTCGACGCCGCCTGCCCGGAAGGCGACGGTCAATCTAACGGTACTTTACTAATATGTCTCCTCCAAACCATGCATTCAGTGCTGTATGTGCGGGAAGGGGCTCTGTCCAGGCCCTCCGGTGCGCGATTTGTTCGTTGAACGTTTTGTTTGGTTGGGGATAATAAGGAGTGTCGTACCGGCACCGTTATCTTACTTTGAGTCGTCCGAGGGAAAACCGTTGGTGTTTACAGGATAACGTGTGCTGGTATGTGCGCGAGCGTGTGCGCGCGTGTGTGTATGTGTGCGTGTGTGTGTTACATATCTGACCGGGCCTGACGCTGGCCAAAGGCTGCTAACCCAGCCTCTCAGCTACACAAAAGTGTCTGCTTGGTGCAGCTATTGGGCAGCTAGCGGGCGGCTGTGTTTGATGTTAAGCGTGTGTACGTGCTTTGCGTTTTGTGTTTTGTTCTACACCCGTTGTGCCGGTTGGGGCGAGGCCTTCCGTCCGTGCGCACACACAGCGCGCAGGCTCGGTCGCTCGGTCGGGCGGGTTCATTGTCTACACACAGTGCGCAGGCAGGTCCGCAGCCCCGACCCTGGGCGGCGGAGGCCACAGCAGCGAGACTCAGACGCGCAACGCGCGCGCGCGGGTGGGTGGGTGGGTTCATTATTGCTTGTGGGCTCGCTTATCGGAAATTGTTCGAGCAGCAGCAGCCGCTGCCGCAGCAGCAGCGCGAGGGAGAGATAGATGCGGCGCGAGGCCAGCCAGGAGAACACACCGCATGATTTCATCATATCAGATGAATTTCTTTTATTCCCCGCACCTAGATCACTCGTCGTGTTCTGAAGTGGGGGAGGCAGGTTTTCGTTGATCCTTCTCCCGGTCGGTCCGTTAGTCGCGCGTTTCTGGGTTTTGGGGTTGGTTACCTGGGTGTGTGTGTCTGAGATTGATTTTCTGTGTGTATGTGTGTGTGTGTTACATATCTGACCAGGCCTGGCACTGGCCAAGGGCTGTGTGTGAATCGTTACATACCTGCCGGGCCGACACTGGCCGGGGGCGCTTACCCGCCCCTGTGTGTGTCGGGGGTCGCGGGATCGCGGAGGCGGGCCTCCAGGATGTGCGATCAGCTTTGCGCATCGTCATCCTTCATCTTCATGGGATCATCCTTCATCGTCGTCTTCATGGGGGATGGCTGGGGAGCTTCGCTTGCTTGATGCCGTCAGGAAGGGGAAGAAAAAGCAGAGGAGAAGGCAGGGTCCATGCATGGGGTAGTAAGCGGGGGCTGGCCGTGAAGGAAGTTCGTTGCCAGGGTCAGGGCCGGTGTTACGAGGGAGGGGCAGAGGGAGGGGCAGAGGGAGGGGCAGAGGGAGGGACAGAGGGAGGGACAGAGGGAGGCGAGACACGCACTTATGCAGCAGCAGCAGGCTGTCGCAGGCTGCTGTTTCGGGACGGGACGCGATGGAATCGATGATGCCGAGCGAGTGCGTGGCGCGCGCGGCTGGTCTTCGTTGTTGGTGTATGTATGTTGGGGTGGTTCGATGGAGGGCGGGTTGCTGGCTTTGGGGTGTTGGGCGAAAGGGAAGCGGAGGCGGAAATCGATCTACCGGTCTGCGGGAGGTGGTGCATGAGAGGCACACGTCCGTTCTGCACTTGTGTGTTGCTCACTTGTGGAGGGGACGGGACTGCGGACGGGATGGCGGACGTACGTGGCGCGCGCCGTCCTGTGTGTGTGTGTGTCCCACACGACTGCTTCGTAAGGTGGGTGCGACAGGCGGGGCCCGACCGACCGACCCGCCGAGGGCCCCGTCCAGTTGTACGGATGTACGGTATGCCCACCGGTATGCGCCGTTTGTTGCACGCAAGCCCTTATTATCCGCCGTTGGCTCTTGGTACTGTTGCAGGCACGGCGTGGTACGGCACTGTACGGCACCGCACGGGGCACAGTGTGCACGCGTGCGTGCGTACGTACCGGACTGATTGGACCGCGTCCGTGATGCGTGCGTGGTGGCACACGCACGCCCATGCCGGCGCCGCCATTTGGCGCCGGCCTTACCTGTCGGATTGTGGCAGCTTCGTTTATTGGTAACTGTGTATTTTGGTGGCTGGTTTCGCGTCGTTGGAAGCGCTGGAATCGTTATGCCCCGACGCTGCGCGTTTTTGTGGATGTTCGGTTATGATTCTAACGGTCGACAATGACGAGTAGTTGGAACGTGTTATTTGGAGTTGTTGAAATGGGCGGGAGACGAGGGCGGAAAGGTAGGACTGTTGCTGGTGACGTGGCCCAGGCAATAAGCGAGGATCGCTTTGCTGTTTGGAAGCAAGGAAAGGCAGATCAGATGGAAAGGAAAAGCAAAAAAGAAGAATGGGGTGTATGGGGAAATGCATGGGGAAATTTTGTTCATCAATCAGTCTTGCAGGGGTTGTATTCATGATCCATAAGCAAGCGTGCAGCCGAGGTCAAAGTGAAAGTCGAGGATACCCGACCGGCCGCGTTGATCGGCTGCTTGCCTGCCGACGGATGTGTGTGTGTGTGTGTGTGTGTGTGTGTGTGTGTGTGTGTGTGTGTGTGTGTGTGTGTGTGTGTGTGTGTGTGTGTGTGTGTGTGTGTGTGTGTGTGTGTGTGTGTGTGTGTGTGTGTGTGTGTGTGTGTGTGTGTGTGTGTGTGTGTGTGTGTGTGAATCGTTACATATCTGCCGGGCCGACACTGGCCGGGGGCGCTAACCCGCCCCATACGGGAGACCGCCGAAGCACTTTCCCCCGGATACGGGGAAAGGGGCGTAAGGGGCCTCTGTCCCCTCGCTCTCAACCTAGGGCGCGTGCCCGATCCCCGAGGATCGGTGACCGCTGTGCCCCCTCAAGGGAGTGGGCGAAGGCCCATCCCGGGCGGTCTGCGCCTCGCAGTCCGCTGTTCAACCTCCTCAAGTCCTTGCAGCACCCAGGGCGCGTTTCGGAGGCGCGCCCCTGCTTGGTGCGGTAAAACTAGCCTGGTCCCGCGTCCCAACCTAATCGTACTAGCTAGGGTTGCACCCTCCGGCAGGCCTGCCTGCCCAGCTGAGCCAGAGCGAGGCGGCTCGCACGCGTCAGGCCTTGCTGGGTCCGGGTATGCAGTCGGGTGCTCCATGATGGGGCTATGGTTTGCACAAGGCAGCACATCACCACGCAAGCTTCCCTGTCGTACACCCCTTCCCGTCGCAAGCGGCCCTCGCCTACACGTCCCGCTCGCTGCCAACTCCCACTGGTCGTGTGTGTGTGTGTGTGTGTGTGTGTGTGTGTGTGTGTGTGTGTGTGTGTGTGTGTGTGTGTGTGTGTGTGTGTGTGTGTGTGCGTGTGTGTGTGTGTGTGTGTGCGTGGGGTTTCGCCTTCTTCGGCAAAGACGCTGTATGCCGTATGTTGTGTGTCGTACCTGCCCGCGCGGTTCGTACTTCGTACGTTCCTTGACCTGTCGATCGACACGCAACGCGTTAGATAGATTGTTTAAACGCGGGCGAGCTGAGTGCGTGTATCTACATGAGCAAGTTCCCATCTATCGGCTGTTAATTCTTAGAGCGAGTCGGCGGCTGTAGCAGCTTAACCCTTGAACCTTCCTCCAGTCCTCCTCCTCCTCGCGGCACGTTGCCATTTTGGCGACGGGTCCCGGCACGACGTACGTACGTGACCTGCTGGAAATCAGCGCAACAAGAGTACTGTATGTGCGGACGTACGTGAGCTTAGTACGACGCTTGTACGGCTTGTACAGCGATGTCCTCCCACGGTATCACTTTGTATCACAACGTTTTTTGTGGTTCTGTTTGGTTGAAGGGATTAAAGTTGTATTAGAGTGCTGGACGTCATGAAGCAGCAGTGATGAGGGGGCCCGCCGGGTTTCGTCGCCTCCGCCGTGTGTGTGAAATCGTCTCGCCTAGGCAGCATCACGCTGCCGCAGGTCGCCGTACATTGATCGGTGGTTGGTGCGAAGATGATGTGGGGGCCGCGCATTCGTACAGTTTGGGTGCGTGCCTTGGGCCTTGCCGTACCTCCAGCGAGCGGCGATGACCCGGGCGCATGTGTATGTGTGTACGTGCGTGTGTGTACGTGTACGATTGCACAGGTCGCGGTCGCTCGACGGAGCACGCACATCAATCGCATGTCGTCTCGTTCGCCTCGGTCGTTCGCCTCGTCACCCCTCGATCGCCGCCGCCTCGCTCGATCGGCACTTGATGCGCAATTGCGCCGGAGTGTGTTTGGGTGTACGTGTGGTTTGCTTGATGGTGAAGGCGGGATTTACAATTTAATCGATCACGGCCTTGCTTGGGAGTTTGTCGACCAGGTAGGGAGTGTGTGCGTGTTTCTGTCTGCGGGACAATCGAGGAGCGAGGCAGCCGAACGAGCACATACCCGCGCAAAGCAAAGCAAAGCTCGGCGAGTAACCGGGCCGCTGTGCAGACTCAGATGTGCGATCAGCGATATATGTTTTGGGATTGTGTGTGTTTGGAAATCTGGGGAATCTGCGATGTCAGGAATCGCAGATTTCGGTTGCGTTGTGCCGCGGGCACCGTATCTCAGAATGTGGCATTTGAATAGCGATCGAGCCGGTGCCGGTGACGGTGACGGGTGCATGTTGGTTGCGGAGGTCGCCGGTTGGTTGGTTGTGAGAACGTGTTTGATCTTTTGTTGTAACAACGTAACAGGACAGGACAGGAGAGTAGTATGCATGTCCGCACTGCTGGACCTGCCTGAGAACCGGTCGTAGGTGGGTGGTAGGTGGCATCGATCCGAACACGATGCTGCGTGCCTCACCCGCCGCCGCTGCGGCGCTAGCTGCGGCGGCGCAGCAGACAGCACCGCCGCGGCGCTTCTTGGAACGTTGGAAGCGAGCGCGTGCTTGGCTGTGCACGCAGCTATTCCCGCGCCGGCGCTGTTACTTCCGCTGCATCATCATCACGACCCTTCCCCCCAGGCTGCCACGCGGCCCCTTTTCACGGCGAGCGCCGGCCTGCCTGTTACGGCACGCGCCGTTCACATCCTCCGCTTGCTTCGCGACGTACGGTATGCACGGGAGTCATCCCCGCCGCGCCCCGCCCCGCCGCGGATTCCGTCCCTGCCCGCCCGCCCCTACAGATGCCGTGTGTGCGCGAGGTACCTCTGATGCCCCAGGCACATACGTAATTATTACTGGTGATGTTACAGTGATCGTAGTGACAGCGGGGACGCCCTAATTAGATAGCGGACCATTGGTGACCGCTGCAGCCTCCTCCAGCGGACCACAACGAACCTGCGAAACCGAGATACAAACCGAAATGTAAACCGAATTATAAACCGAAATACAAACCGAAATATATACCTATGCATGCCCGATGATGATGCACGCCTCCTCCGGGCGATGATGATGAGTGCATAGTAGTACCGTTACAGTGTGGTTAGGCGTCAGGGCCCTGCCTAAGGGTTTGATTTCGCGGAATGTGTGATGCATGAGGCTATGCAAGAGCGTGCGTGGGGTCGTGCTGCGCGACTGGGGCACCCCTGGGGCTGGCGGACCGCGCCCCACAAGGTAGGGAAGGGGCGGCCGGTGCCGCGTGCGTCGCTTCCGTTGCCGTACTACTCGGGACGCCGCACGCACCTCGCTCGTCCCTAGGCACCGTACCTCGACTCACCATCCACGCACCCACGCAAACACGCTGGACCCTGTCGCCTGACCTGCACGCCACATACGCACCTACCGCAACGCGAGCAGCAAGTATAATACACCGTGGCTCCGTCGTGCCAACTGTCAACCGGAGATCAACAAGTCAACGGTAGGAAGCTGTGTGAATACCGTATATGTGCATATATGTGCAAGGCGGCGACGAGCTCCCGTCGCCGTGCGCAAGCACACACACAATCATTCGAATTACGCACAATGTCAAACCAACGACACCGCCACGCGATCCTACATCGCCCACTCCGTCCTGGAGCACTTCAACAAGAGCATCATGAGCGGGGCATCATTCAGAGCAGAACGGCCTGCGCGCAGGGCGCAGGGGCGGGCGGGCGGGAAGCCGCAGGAGCGCTGTCCGCCCGCCCGCCCGCCCGCCGGCCTGTACATGTGCACACTCGCTCGGCGGCGGCGGGCGGCCCGCATGTGTCAGCGTCCTCACCCGCGCCCACCACGGTAGGTGGATGCATGTCTCACCATGCATCGCTAGTCACTAGCCGCCCCTCAAGGTCATCATTGGTTCGCCCGGAATCGTCTCTCCGTAGGTCTTCGTTTTGTACACAACGACCGCCGCCCGCCGCGCGGCAGGAGGTAGGGCGCGGCGCAAGGCCGCGTCGGCGGGCAGGCGGGCCGACGGAGCGCTCCGACGGTTGCCCGATCGACGTCGACGTCGCCCGCGGCATGTCGTGTTGTCCGTTCGTTCCCAACCTGCTCTTCCCCCCGCCCCCCGCCCCGCGCCCGGGCTGGGTGTGTCTGGGCTGTTTCTTTCTACACCCCCGACCCCGCCCGCGCCGCCGGGGGAGTTTGGTTCATCGATCAGAAGGCGGTGCCGATGGAGGCCAGGTCGCCGCGGCGCGCTGCGTCGTAGTTGGCGCTGACCTGCACACATGCATCCCCCGCGCGCACGGGCGAAGGCCGAACGAAGCGCGCGGCCGAGCGAGACAGCAGAGCGGCAGCGGCGGTGATCGACTATCTAGTCACGCAAGAGTGAAGAGACAGACGAGACGACCGATGCCCAGAGTTGTGTTTGCTGTAATGGTCACAGGGTTTGCTGTAATGGTCACAGCGTTTGCTGTAATTGCCAAAGCGTTTGCGCGTAATGGCCACCCAGTGACAGGCCCCCCTGAAATTGTCACCACTGCAACCGCCACAGGGTGGACCCCTGGTCCCGACGGGGCGAGATGGTTTACTTGATTGCTGCAAGGCCGCTGAGCTCGCGCGGGGTGTCCCCTCCGTTCGGCGGACGGCATCACAAAGCTAGCACGCGCGCGCGCACCTGTTTCCAGTTGATGATGTCGAGCCACGCGGCGGTGTAGTCGGGCTTCTTGGGGCCGTACCTGTGCCGTACAGCCGATGTGGGTCGCGGCGCGGGCTCGTTGCAACGATGGGGTACCGTATGTCGGTATCTCGTCGGCGGCGGGACACCACCAATGCACCAAAGAAAGCTCCAGGGAGCGAGAGCGGGACAGCAGGCGAGCTGCAGAAACCTATCTAGCTACGTAGGCCGCCTCTGCGTGTTCGATGAACAAAGATCCCGTGCGAGTTGAGCGTAGATTACGTACAGTACGGTACACGGTGGACCCTGCCCGGCATCCGCCGTACGTATGTACATGTACGGATGTACGGAACGCGCACTTACTGCAGGTAGTAGGCGTGCTCCCACACATCCAGCCCGAGGACGGGCGTGCAGGGTTCGGACAACACCACCTGCGCCCACCACCGTACCGCGGGGCGTCGAGAGTACCACCGCATCACGCACGTGATTACATGAGTGTGTACGACAGTACGATACGGCCGTACGGAAAGGTACGGCACATGCAGGTGTCGAAGGCACACATACGGTACTTTATCACATGAGCTTGCAGCGAACGTGTAAGGAAGGCACGTTGGCCGCCAACGTACCGAAGGCCGAGGGAGTTACAGCACAAGGAGGATTACTCCCCGCCCGCGCGGTGTGGTAGCATAGCAGACCGACAGGTAGTACGACTCACACAATACCGCACTTTCTGGCAAGACCAGACGCGGCCAGATCATATTATTCAAGCAGGGGTTCCCCTGCTGTGCAGCCATGCGGTGTATGTACGACACCTGTACTACGCTCGATGATGAGTGTTGAGACCCCTTTGATTCGTGACGGTATCGGTGCCCGACGACAGGCACGACGTCAACCGCCGCCGCCGCCGCCGCGGGGCGGCCTGTCCCGCCGCACGGAGGCTGCATGCGTGGCTGCGCGCGCGTCCGCCCCACATACACCTCGACCTCGCCGCGTCGCACTCACTCACCCCCATCAGCGGGTTGTCCTGGTTGGCCGAGTCGAGGATGCGCAGCCCGCCGTCTGACACAGCGCACAGCCATGACCAGCCGCTGCCGAAGTGGCCGTCAGCCACCAGCTTGAAGCGCTTCTGCACGCGGGTGCCGTATATCATGGGGTTTATATGCCGTATAAACCCTTCCACACGGGGGGGTTGCAATCCACACCCATATACCACACCCACCCACCAGCATCTCATCCGTTGACCCGAAGGCGCCGTCGATGGCTTGCTGCAGCTGCGGCGAGATGTTGGAGCGCGAGGTGTTGGCGGAGCCGGGCGGGGCCATCACCTGACAGCGACAGCAGGTAGGGTGTGAGGGGCAGGGGACGGGACACCGGAGTAGTGCCGGGAAGCGTTGGATATTGGATTGGGTTCGGCTCGGTTGTGTGTATGCGTGTACGGTATATGCAGGTGCGAGGGACAGATGACGGCGCCGGGAGCGGCCCATCACCTGCAGCGGCCGACGCGCGGAGGCGCGGTTTGGGAGCGGGGTGCCTAGATAGGTGTGGTAGCGCGTCGGGTTGCGTGCGGGATTGCCCGCCGCTGGGGGTTTCCTAGATAGGTGGGTGGATGGGGTGTCACCTGCTCCCCCAGCGTACCGATTGCCAGGAACCCCAGCCAGGCCAGGCCACCCGCACTCCTATCGCCGAAACAAGTCGTACATGCGTGTGTTTTGAACCGGGATGTGGAGTCCGTTGGTGGAGGCCCTGCTGCTGCGTGTCGCGGAGTGGTCCACCCTCCGAGTGCAATACCGTACACGGTTATGGAGGACTACCGTAGTAGGACGGCATCAGCCCCCCATCATGATCCCACACATAGCCCAACGCGCACTCATCACGCCCCACGCCTGCTGTGTGCTCGCGCCTGTCGCTGCCCAGGTAAGTCCCGATGCTTACTCCCGTTTTTAACGTTAAGGTACGCGGTTATAGTAGGATCGATGCTACAGTGGACACCGCAGCAGGGTCGTCGGTGACAGCCACAGCTCTTCCTCGCCATACACGCACTGCAACAACGGAATGGGCCGCTGCCCACGCACGCACCTTCCAGAACATGGCGTGGTTCCAGTGGCCGCCCCCGAAGTTGCGAACCACGAGCTCCGTGTCGGGGCTGAGAGTGCCGCGTCCCACCTGCGTGCGTGATGTACGGCAGGACATTATGTACGGCAGGACATTATGTACGGCAGGACATTATGTACGGCAGCGCATCATGCAGTGATCTCGCCACACACATACACACACGACGGGGGGGCTCCTCACTCAACATGGACGGACACACGGACACACGGACACACGGACGGACGGACGGACGGACGGACGGACACACGGACACACGGACACACACAGACACACAGACACACGGACACACGGACACACGGACACACGGACACACGGACACACGGACACACGGACACACGGACACACGGACACACGGACACACGGACACACGGACACACGGACACACGGACACACGGACACACGGACACACGGACACACGGACACACGGACACACGGACACACGGACACACGGACACACGGACACACGGACACACGGACACACGGACACACGGACACACGGACACACGGACACACGGACACACGGACACACGGACACACGGACACACGGACACACGGACACACGGACACACGGACACACGGACACACGGACACACGGACACACGGACACACGGACACACGGACACACGGACACACGGACACACGGACACACGGACACACGGACACACGGACACACGGACACACGGACACACGGACACACGGACACACGGACACACGGACACACACGGACACACGGACACACGGACACACGGACACACGGACACACGGACACACGGACACACGGACACACGGACACACGGACACACGGACACACGGACACACGGACACACGGACACACGGACACACGGACACACGGACACACGGACACACGGACACACGGACACACGGACACACGGACACACGGACACACGGACACACGGACACACGGACACACGGACACACGGACCCCCCCCCCCCCCCCCCCGACACACGGACACACGGACACACGGACGGACGGACGGACGGACGGACGGACACACGGACACACGGACGGACGGACGGACGGACGGACCTGGCCGATGAGGTCGGGCAGGGTGGCGGACCCCTTGCCCACCATCGGGCCCAGGATGTTGTTGAGCGTGGACACGTACTCCACGCCCTCGTGGAAGTCGTGGTGCAGCTGCATGATCTGCGGCGCAGTCGATGCGTCACGGTCGTCGGGATCAGTCGGGATCAAAATTAAGGAATTAAGGAGTTCAGAGTCAATGAAGGTGAGCTGTTGAGGGCGGGGCATTAGGATGAATACTCGGATGAACATCCGGATGGAGATTTGGATGAAGATCCGGATCGTGTGCCAGACAGTACGGCTAGGCGTACCCGTACAGCCACCATAAACCTAGTGGTTCAGCTGCATAGATAACGCCAAAGCCGGCGGGTAAACAACATCGGCAGGTCCCGGAAGCGAGTGGGCAAACATATAGCGGATACCGTAGATAGACCCACCTGCCACCACGCTGCCGCACATACACACGTACCCGTGCACCCAGCAGCGTAATGTACATGCACACGTACGAACCTGGCGGGAGATGACTGGCTCGAGGGCGCCGTAGTCGTACGGCAGCGGCTCAAGTACGAACATTTGCGCCTGTACGGATGATCAAACGGGGAGATCGGAGGCGGCCTGCCTGTGTCCATTAGCACACATGCACGCATGCATCCGTCCCATGGGTCAGTATTATTTCGCTCACCGACCACATACCCTAGAGGCCTACAGCGCCCGCTTCGACAGAAGTACGTACTACAGCAAACAATCAACAGCCCCGCCCGCCGGCCATCAGGACGCACACAGAGAGAGAGCCAGGCCCGCCGACACGCACGCACCCCATTTGTGTTTTACGTACCGGCGCGGTCATCTTGCTGCCTCCCGATGCTGGCGGCGGCGGCGGCGGCGGCGGCGGCGGGTTACTACTGCCGCCGTCGGACACCGTCGGCGGCGGCGGCGGGGGCGGCGGCGTGCTGCTACTGCCTCGAGCGTCGCCGGTCAGCGCCGACAGCAGCAACAGCAGCAGCAGCGGCGCTGATGAGGCGAGCAGCCGCCGCCGGCGGGCCGCCGGCCGCGGGCAGCCGTGTGCTGATGCCGCTGCTGCTGATAGACCCATGGCACGTTCGTACGTTTCCTGCCTTACTCCTTGGCTGGCTGGCACTTTGCCTCCTAGCTCGCCTGCGTTTTCCATCCACATACATGAGGCCGCGCAGCGTCCCCCGTTTAACGCCCATGGTATGTACATGCGTAAACCTCTAGGCAGGGATCGGGCGCCGGCCGCCGCCGGCCGCTTCGTTGCTTCGTTGCTACGCGGGCGGAGGGTTACAACCTGACTAAAGATCTACTCTGTCGGGATGCGTGGCGACTCTTAGGGTTATTATATGGCTTCATTCGTCGCCTGGCAGTTGGGGCGGACCACCCGCGCAGCCCGCGACCCCGCTCCGCCCCGGTTCACTTCCCGGTTTTTTCTTTGTCCATCTAAACCCGCCCCGCCCATTCAGTCTGTGAGCTCCGCGCTGGACCGACGGACCGGATGACGCGACGGTGTGCCAGCTGTGGGGAGGCGCGGACGGTGCAGCCGCTGCATGTCGCGTGATGGCTCTGATGGCACTTGACAGCAGGAGCCGGACTTCAGCGGACGTCAGCGAAGGCGCGGGTGGGACCTACCTCGCTCACACCTAGGCAGGTCGCTGGGCCCCAGCCGAGGGCTGGCTTGTTTGCTTGGGCGCCGCTCCGGTTCTCAAGCCTCCGTGACCCGCGGGTCGGTCGGCAGGCGGGCGACCGACTCTGAAATGGTTCTTCGTTGGAGAACGGCGGGGATCGCTGATGAGCCGCACGGCTGATAACCCCGCGAGGGCGGGGCGGCGGCGTGTGTGCACTTTAGCGCTGACGGATGGAGAGCTCGCAGGTGTGGTTGCGTGGTTGTGTGGCGGTTCGGTCGTATACACCCGCGGTGGTTCTAAGAAACGAAGCAGCAGACGGAATCAGTGGCGTCAATAATCAACCGTCAAGAGACATACATGCATCGATGTCGGCGACAACGAAGTCGTACGTGCGTTTTTCCGCCATGCAGGCACACACACACGCAGGCGGGCCTTACGCTGCGTTCGGATGCGCCAGGGAGGGGAGGGGATGGAGGGTGCGCGGGCGGCCTGCTGCCTGGGGATGATGCGGTGGTCGGTGTTTGTGGGCTCTGGGATGCGCGCGTACGTGCATCGCTGAATGCTCGATGTCCGATGCATGAACAGAGGATACATGTCACGTGCCGCATGGCGTGGCGTGGCGGCCCGAGGGAGGGCGCGGGATGGATGCAGCGGCGGGCGGCAGCAGGGGGTCGGTCCGAAGAGCGACTTCGGACTCTCCTCCCCCTCCTCCCCCTCGGGACCTGGATGTGGACAGCTCGCTCGCCCTGCGCTCTGTGTTTGGCCCAGCTAGCTAGCTAGCCCCTCGATGCCGTATCTGTGTATGTATCCATCGCGTGGCCAGCATCCGCGATTGCTGTGGATCGATCTTCATGCATGCTTGCACGCACGGTGATTGAGTTCCATGATACCGGTGTCCGCGGCTACGCTACATGTCGCGGCGGCCCAGCAGCAGCCCTCTTTATGTCCCCTCATCAAGGCCTACTTTGTGGTACGTACAAACGGAGGGGAGCGAGCGAGCTGGGCGCACAGCGCGAGGGACGGAGGGAGGCTCGATAGATCGGGAAGCGACGTATCGTCCGAGCCGCAAATGCTGAATGTGTAAGTACGAGCCGCAAATGCTGAATGTGTAAGTACGAGCCGCAAAGGCTGAATGTGTAAGTACTTCAGTATGTCATGCGCTGTTCGTTATCTATCCCAGCACGCACGCATGAGCAGCGAACGCCAAATGGCACCCCGCCCTCGTCCCCTACCTCGCTCCTCGCTAAGCCAGCCAGAAGCCAAGCAGGGCCCCAGCATGCACAGCACGCGCTGAGCGCCGCTGCCATGAAATGGCCGCGGTAGTGACCGTCAACGAAACCACAAGCCATAACCTTGTACGTAACGTTCATTCATTCAAGCCATGTACGGCACGCACGCAACAATTATGCCGTACATTCATTCACAACGAACATGTGCGTGATGACCTGCTGCTGCTGTAGGCTGTCCTCCAAAGTGGCATATGATGATGAGGGCGACGGATCGTCGCAGGCAGATGTATGCACGTCCTAGCTGACAGCTAGTTTGATGTTCAACTTCTGATCGCACACGCACGGTGCGTGCCCTCCTGCCCCGCCCTCAACAACAGCAGAAACGACAAACAGTCGGTAACAGCTGGGCTCCTCGCCAGCACGCGGCAGACGGCATCCCCCAAGATCCTCGCTGCTGAACCAGAACATACGCAGGTGGTCGTCCTCCCTCGCTCTTTCTTAATACACGCAAGGGCGCCTGGCCACGCACGGCACGGCACGGCACGGCACGGCACGTGTCGTCCCCCGCCTGATTGTAGTTGGCGGCCCGACGACCTCATCCATGATACATGAGCGCGCTCGTGCTAAAGAGCTGCCATGTCTTGGACGCACGGCCGTGCGTCCGACTCGGCCGCTCGCGCGGACTACGATCCTCGCTCCCCCGAGCAACAACGGGACGAGCCCGCCCGCACGCACGCCCGCACGCACGCAGTTGTGTGCGTGTTCCGGAGCCAGACAAATGCAGGTAGCTAGCTAGGTGTTCAGGTTAGTTGGTTTTTTCGGCACCATCGCGTACGGTAGGTAGGTAAACGCCCGCCAGCCCGCCGTTTTCCCTTTGAACGCGACCCGTGACCGGTGGTTAGGGTGTGCAAATATGATCCATCCATCTGCGCGCGCATTCGCCTCCGATCCGCCCCTCGATCGTGAATTCTTGCTCCCCATGCGTCTTGAAGCTCGGTGCGCGCTCGCGGTACCTCCGGGTCGGGTTAGTTGGGGCCGTAGGTCCGTCCATTCGACTCAAACAAGAACACATTTTTTCCTTTTTATGCTTCCTTTGCTAGCTAGGGTGTAACTAGTCAACCCGGTTCCGGAGCTGTACCTTCACCATCGGTGCATTTTGTTCGGTGCCGCGCAGTAGCAGTCGCGCGGCGATGCAAAATGCAAATGGCTAGGTAGTTACGACCCAGCCGCCCGGATATTGGAGGAAAGCAATTAGCCCTGTAACTTATTTATTGTCATGGTATGTTGATGTACCCATCCAACGCCATCTATCCCCGCACGCAGCACATCTATCGTGTGTCATCAG
The DNA here is from genome assembly GCA_003117195.1 of Eudorina sp. 2006-703-Eu-15. Taxonomy (NCBI): domain Eukaryota; kingdom Viridiplantae; phylum Chlorophyta; class Chlorophyceae; order Chlamydomonadales; family Volvocaceae; genus Eudorina; species Eudorina sp. 2006-703-Eu-15. Next base: position 161,329 of record BDSI01000162.1, on the reverse strand, counting down.
CAAGCGGGCGCCAGGAGGGCCTGGTTGTTGCACGAGGTACGGCAGCCGTTGACGCACGTGCACGTTGGGCAGATGGTGCGGAAGTTCGCCGGGTCGTACACCTGTACGGCACCGGAATGCACAGGAACAGACATACAGCGGTGGTTGGTTGGTTTGGGTTTCGTCGGATCAATCCGCCGTGTTGGTCCGTCCCCGACTCTTCGTCATTCCGTTTACTTTCTCATCAGTAGCCTTATAATAACTTCCGTTAGTTCTATAGGGGCCTTATTAGGCTCGCGTAGACACGATTAAGACACCGCTGCTCCGCCGTCTATCTGGCCGTTGACGCCCTGAGGGGCCTCGCTGCTGACCCCTCCTGGCCCACACTGTAACTGAAATTACCGTTAGTGTACGGCAGCAATGACACATCGTCGAGCGACACGCGTGCCTAACGAACGACGGAACACGTGCCCCATCCATTGATCCGGATGCATGTGACATCTATCACACGCACCTAGCTAGCTACCTACCGCCCCCTAGCTACCCGCTTACCGTTGCCAGGCAGTTGTACGGGTTCGTTGAGAGGTCGGTGTAGAGCGTGGGGCAGGCGGGCACCGGGCTGGGGTACGACTGGCAGTTTATGATGGTGTTCAGGTAGTGCATGGCGTATCCGCCCGTACCGAACTCGGGAGAGGGGTTCACCGTGAAGCCGATGTCTGGCAGCAGGTAGGCCAGGGTGGGTGGGTGTGATGACAAAGCTAGGGTTCCATTATTTCGCGGGTCGCGGGGGCATTATTGCGCATCGGTCGGTGAAGAGGTGAAGAGGCATCGTTTTCTGCTGCTGCCAGCCGATCACGAAAAGGACCGACCCGTGGGTCGTTCGACGCCGCGTGGGCGGAAAAGCACCGATGTCCAACTTCGTTGCCTCACGTCATGTACAGCGCACTTGACCGTACGAAGTACGATCCGAACAAATAATCAGAACGCCGCAAAAAAATTGAATTGGTGCGTCTCTCCAATTACAAAAGCATGGTACAGTCAATGGACTCCGCGGGTCACGTGCGACAGCCGCCGGTGTGTTTTCCCTGGCAGTGATTCCCTGGTGCCCTGCTCCGTCCGCGTCATTCCTTCCATGAGTCCTGCCAAAGTCAGTTTACAAGGAACCCCGCCTAGGGTTCCGACTTCCGAGTTCGCGGCCGCATACGTACATGCATACATACACCGCAACCGCCGCCATAACCTTCCCGTACCGTACCGCACAGGCGGCGGCCCTCACCCGAGAATGTGTACTGGTTGCAGGTGGTCTCGGAGCCGGCGGGGCAGAAGGTGCCCGAATTGGCGCCAGGGAAGGGCCGCTGGAAGACCTGAAGGAAGTACACCTGCGCCGCCTCGTTCGGCCAGCAGACCTGCGCGCCCACGGGCATTTCGTGTATATACGGACGCACGGCATGTACGGCATGTACGGACGTCAGTTCCGTAGTCATCACCATCCACATACATTCAGCGAAGATCGGAAAGGACAGGTGGTAGGTACCCTCTCACATCTCACTCGCTTAACACAACAGTCAAATCCTTCCGTCCGACACACGAGCAGGATGGAGCCGCGCGGTCCGCCGCAACCGCTGCCGTCGTACATCACCTGTTGGTTGTTGGTGCAGCCCTGTACGATGACGGTTGCTCCAGGGGAGGTCGCGAACAGGCCGACGGGAGCGCGCAGCGCCTGCATCCGGTACAGGCTGAGACCTGCGGCACGAGAGACAGCGGACGGTGCGCGCGGCACCGTTGAGACCTGGCTGAGACAGGCTTGAGACCTGCGTGCGGGAGTAGGAGTAGTGCGCAGCGGACGAAGACGGTAGGCAGCGGCTAGCTAGGTGCGCGCGCCGCCACGGCGCGCGCGGTAGGTGGCGGCGGCGGCGGCGCTACAGAATTCACTGTACGACACCACTGTACGACATCGGGGCACGACATCAACCCCAGCGCAGCGTTGGGTATATATTATCACAGCGAGCGTGACAACGTGGATGTACGTATGTGCGTGTGCCATGCACGTGGATGCGGCTTGTGATACGGCAGATGAAGGGAATGTGTATGCATGTGCCGCAGCGCGATACCCTACCAACCACATAGGCTGCGTGTCGTACATACCCTACCAACCACATAGGCTGCGTGTCGTACACACTGCCGTACGGACGTACCTTGCAGCGTGAAGGTGGTGCCCGAGGCGAGCTGTATCAGGCCACCCAGATAGGCGAAGTCGAAGGTGGGCTGGCTGCCCTGTACGGCACCGTAGATGGTCATGCTGTGGTCCAGTAGGTACGGACCGTTAGTGCTGACCTGCCGTACGGAAACCGCCGGGCGACGGCGGGCGGCGGGCGGGACGTGTTGGAGTGATGGCCGGCAGGAAATCCAGGCGGGTAGGGTCGCGGCGCTGCTCTGAAACAGTTGCACAAAGTCACTCGACGATCGCCACCTAAGCCGCAACTCCATCTGAACAGAGATGAGAGGTGAGATGAGATGAGAGGTGCAAGTGATGGATGAACGTTTCAGCGGACCCCAAAACGGATCAACGGTGTATACCAGGGCAAGCCCCCGGACAAGTGATTGCGGTATGCACATTGCCGACGGACGGGCTGAGATGGCATGCCGGACTTAGTCGGGCGCATGCTCTACGACGCTCACGAATCCTAGTACAGTTACTACATAACAATCCTACTACATGTGTTGTGGCATGGTTTGGTTTGGATCTGTTTACTAGGAACACAGTACGGCACAGTCGCGTCATCGTACCCATTGCTGCAGCTGACTCGAATACCTCGCCAGACTGGCCCCCATGTAGGCCAGGCCGATGCTGCTGACAGGAGGATTCTTCGACGTGAATGCGTCGTACAACTGCTGATCGTTGTACACCTGGGCGTACGGCAGGAGGCACAAAAGGGGCAAAACCGCAATCGGAGGAGAGCAGGCAGGTCATGGATGGCGTACGGCGGACGGCGGCCGCCGGGCGCATGTCCACGTGCCAACCGATCGACCCGTGGGTCGCCGGTTGAAAACGTCCACACGCCTGCACGCGCCGCGCCGGCGGCGCCACTGACCAACGGAAAGGACCCAAGCATTCCTCCTCCTTGCTAATCTTCTCCGCTTTTATTTCCGCCCACAGGCTCAAGGAGCCGCCCGCAATCGCTCCACATGCCCGCCGGACGTACAGCCGCTGTGACTAACGTGACGCAATGTATGCCGTGCAGTCAGGCTGGCAGGGACCCGCTGAAGGCGAGAACCGCGGCGAGAGCGTCATTGACCCGCCCGTCGTGGGGCGAGCGACGGCCTACGAGCCATTTCAGTCCCCTTGGGTCCCTTTGGGTCGGCGCGCCCGGGTTCGTCTCTGGATTTCCAACTCGTTCCCTTGGGCCGCGCGCGGCGCCACCACGCGCGCGCGCAGCACACCGTCGACCCTTCTGTTCTGGAACGCCGGGACACATCGACGGCCGAACGAACGATGAAATAGTGGATGGATGGATGGAGGAATGATGAAGTTAACACACACATATGGCAACCCATATGGGTTGCAATTCTAAACACACATATGGCAACCCGGACATGTGCGGAGCGCGCCACTTGATGCATTCAAACGCAGGCGGCGGGGCTTGAAATCGTTCGCGGCGGCGCCCCTGATTCGTTTCCCACCGCGCTCCTTTTAATTGCGTCCTCCATTCCCACCACCGGCAACATTACTGCGCCCTCGCGTTCCGCAAAATAATCAAGCCCAAGGTGGCAATGGACCGCAGCTACTTGCCTGTCGGTCGACCTGCCCTTGGACCAGCAGCGGCGGCGGCAACAGAAGCAGCAGCAACGCCGCCGCCAGCACCCCAGGCACAGCAGTGTTGCTAGACATCCTACACGGCTCCTCCAGTTCGCAGTTCGCAGTCGCGCTGGCAACGAAAAAGGAAGTGCTTCGAGCCGGACGGTAGCGCTGGTGGCCTCCGGCGTGGTAGACTGCGCGAGGAATGATTTCCTGGACTTGTCCCGCTAGCTTGCACGACGAAAGCGCAACGAACAATCGCAACCGGGAGGGGACTTATGAATCTTCAGCAGCGGCGTTGAAGCGGCTCCGCATGCGTGATGCCCCGTACCGCGGTTAGTCCGCATGAATAACGCGCTTACGTAAGCCGGCGGAATGGGAAGAACGGAATGGTTTGCAGGACCAAATTGAACCGGCTCACACACGCTGTGTGCGGCTTTGTAAGCGGTGATGCAGCAGCACCAAGAGAAGCACGGCGGCGACGCATTTTGGTGTATGTTCCCTGCTGCTGGACCTCCGCCTGGTTCCGATGCGCCCAAGCCTGTCGCCAATGCGCCTCTTTCAGTCAGAAGCTCAGAATGATCCACGATGCGGCACATTGCCCTCATTACTGTTCATGAGGTATTCCAGAGATTATTCTCAAGGACCCAAAGTTGTTCTGTTTTAGGCGGCAGCACAGCAACGCTGCTCTCTCGTCGCAGCTGAACCCTGCCATGCCCTGGCCATGCCATCGGTCGGCGCTGCGGACGACGGCCGTCCGTCCGCGACGCGCCCCGCTGGCAACGCCCGTAAATCACCCCGCCGTACCGTGCTAAGGTGGCCACTGGAGACGCATTCTGTGCGGCACTGCTGTTGTCGTTACTTTGCTCGCTCGTGCATACATGATGCGGACGGCAGCTATCCAGCTGTATCCTCCGTGCGCTGAGGGGCCCAGGGCTGGCCGCGGGCTCACGCAGTCTTTACCCCTGCCCGGTAGTGCGTGACGGCGCGCTGGATGCGATCCCCTGCTGCGAGAGACCCTATCGGGCCCTCTTGCCTGCCTGCCTGCTGGCAACCCACCCATCGCAGCCCCGCGTCCATTCCACGTCCGCTCTAGACGGACTGCATTTCGATTTACACCAGCGCGTGTGTACAGGTGTATCGTGTGTGTTGCGATGCAGACATGCTTGCTTTTGAAACACACACACACACACACATGGCATGTCACGCCACACGCGACGCGCACCAAACTCGCTCCTGAGTTTGACGCGCCGCCGCGGGTCAAACAAACGCACAAACGCACAAACAAACTCGGAGCGCATGGCAGCGGCGACACTCTTCCCGGATCCGGATCCGGATCCTTCCCTTTGCTTACGTCACAGCATCCGACGCACCACGACGCACATTCTGATGAATGGCCGCGTTCCCCCCAAAACGTCCCGAAACCCAAAGTCCGTCGGAATTAATCAAGTACGACATCCAGGTCGGGGATGCAGTACAACCAGGCCGTACGACCCCGCCGTGCGACCCCTGTCGACTAAGGGTCCGACCCAACAGCCCCCGCGCCAAAGGATCCAGGACCCCCATCCCTGGATAATGACGGGGCCCATCCAACGTGGCCACGTCACACACATCAGGTTGGTTGGTCCACCCGCGCGTCGTTGCTGTGCACGCCTTCCTCGATCGCAAACCGGCCAGCTGCCACGCTGTACGGCGACACCAGATCTCCTTGGGCCCTTCGGGCGTCGTAGCTGCATGGGGCTTATGCGCAACCCCAACCATGGCACAGCACATACACGCGCACCCAAACACACGCACACACACTCATCGGCGGGCGGGTTTCATTTCTGAACACGCACACACATCGGCCCAGTTCCTTGACACATCGTCAGCTGGGCGGCATGGGCATGGGCGCACTTGCTTGGCATATGGGCATTTCCTGGGCTATGCCCATTGTTGTATGACCAGCACTCCTGCCTTGCCAAAACGATACACACGCCTTGTCAGCAGCGCCGGGGCACGCGGTCAGCTTCAGCTCTGTCCCCGCCAGCAGCCCCCTCCTCCCCGCACGACCAACCCACCGCGCCGCTTGACGCTCCCCCTTGGCTCCCTCCCTCCCACCATCGCCCCAAGCCGACCTTAGGTGGCCCCAAGAGGTGACCATTGACGGCCCAGGCCGTCAGGCGGCGTCCGGCCGCCTCCAGGACCCTCGCGAAGCCGCAACTTGATTGGTGATGCACATGCTCCCTCTCCACGATCTGCTGCAGCATCGTGCACACGATCTGCTACAGCATCTGCATCGCACGGGTACACCAGGCAACACGCCGCCGAAAAAGACAACCGCGCGAATTAAACCATACGAAACAAACCGTCGACCTCCGGTCACATATCCGAGGCCATGTAACCAGGCGCACATCCATAACTGATTCCATGACTGAATCCATGACTGATTCCATGACTGATTCCATGACTGAATCCCCGACGGAATCCACAACGGAATCCGTAACGGAGCCTGCAAGGGGGACCTCGGCCTCATTCGCCCACAGGTGCTTGGATGCGCGGAAGCTGGCTTGGCCTACTTCAGGTCGTTGCTCAACGCTGCGACACATCTTCACGCTGCTGTCCATTTCCGACTGCCGTACGTGCCGTACTTGCCCCGTGTCGAAAGGGCGGCAGCGACACCGCGTCACCCCCCCCCCCCACACACACACACCGACAAACATCCTTTCCTGAGCATCTACCCAGCACCATTTTTTCACCACAGCCACCACCACGGCCATATTTCGCTCTTCTATCTTGCTCGCCTGTGGAGGCGCTAACAGGCCCGACACTCGGCTTCTTCAGACGTCAGATTCTCGAAGGCAAACACCACACGCTTCGAGGCTCGCGCGGTACGAGACAGCCGCTCAACACGCGACACACACACACACACACACACACACACATTGACTACAGCACAAAACCGGAAGCCAGAACTTGCGGGGAGTCGTGGACAGGGAACTCCACACACCCTCGCAAGCACGACCATCGCGCCCCTCCGACCATGGGATATCAAATCCTGCCCGTGCTCGAAAAACCCTAGAGATGACAGCTGCACCAAGTCTTGGAGTCACCTGATGCCGTCCGTCCCTCTCCAAAACATCCGCAGCCCCAACCCAACCCTCACTCCCCCGCTTGTCCGCGTTCGTCGCGAGCTCTCACACCGACCCTGCATGGTATCACTCCGTACCCTCCTGCCTCTCAACCCGCTCTGCCCATCCCGCTTCGTCATGCTTCATCACCTCAACCCCGCGGCCTGCAGCGGCTGTTGCGAGGCTCCGCGCACGTGCCCGGCGCCGTTGCCGCTGTGCTGCCGCGCCACCGCCGCCACCGCCGGCAACAGCACCTGTCGCACTCCTAGTCCGCAGCTCCGCAGCGCCGTCGCGAGCGCGGCATCCGCCTCCGACCCCGACCCCGCCAGGGCCACCGACCTTACGCCCAGTGACCGCAGCATCTGCGCCGCCACCGCCACGTCTTTGAGATCCCAGGAGTACAGGTCTGCGCTGCTGCCCTGCGTTGCCAGGGCGGCCAGTTCCGCCGCGGGCCCCAGGCCGCGCGCGGTCTGGCCTCGAAGGTACAGCACGACGCCCGCGCCCGCTTGCGCGACGGCGCGCAGCGCCGCGTCCAGGGAGGGCTGCCCCGCGCCCGTGCCGCTGGGCCCCGGTGGCGAGTTGTCGAGCAGGTCGGCGACTGTCCGCTCCTGGTGGACACACACGAGTACCTCCGAGGCGGATTCGGCCACGGCCCCGTGCACAAAGGCGAGGTGCTCGGTGCCGCAGCCCAGGGAGGTCGCGGTGGTGCGGAAGCAGTGGGCGGTGAAGGCGGCGCCACCGGCGGCGACCACGGGCGTGGGCTGCGAGGCGGGCTCGACCAGGGCCTCGTGGCGCAGGCGGTACCGGATGAGGTCGGCGATCGTGATGCAGCGCATGCCGTGGCGCTTGGCCAGCTCCAGCAGCTGCGGGGTTCGCGCCATGCTGCCGTCCTCTTTGTTGACCACCTCGCACAGCACGCCCGCGGGGAACGAGCCCGAGAGGCGAGCCAGGTCCACGGCGGCCTCGGTGTGGCCGGGGCGGACCAGGACGCCGCCGGGGCGGTAGCGCAGCGGGAAGATGTGGCCCGGGCGGCGGAAGTCGCCGGGCGTGGCGGCGGGGTCGGCGAGGCGGCGGATGGTTTTCGCGCGGTCCGAGGCGGAGATGCCCGTGGTGATGCCCTCGCGCAGGTCAACGGTGATGGTGAAGGCGGTGTACATGGACTCCTCGTTCTCCGCGCTGCTGACCATGAGTGGAAGGCGGAGGCGGTCCAGGTCGCGCCCCTCCATGGAGATGCACACCACGCCGCTGGTGTACTCGACCAGGAATGCCATGGTCTCTGTCGTCACCTTATCCGCATTCATGATCAAGTCGCCCTCATTCTCGCGGTCTTCGTCGTCCAGTACGACGATGAGTTTGCCAGCCGCGAGGTCCTCCAGCGCCGACGCTATGGAATCGAACCCAGGTAGCGGTTGTTCGAGGTCCAGGTCCATGGGCAGACGCAGCGAGCTGTTAGCTTGGCCGCAGGTCAGCACAAGGCCGCGACCACAAGGGATGATAGGCTTCTCCACAGTGCGCAGCGTGGGAACGCCCATCGGCGCTCCGACTGTCCTCAGCGATGGCCCAAAGCGAGCCGGCACTGCGACCGACCGGGCCGCCGCAGAAGGGGCAGCTAAACATGGCCCAGAGGTAATCCGGGCAATCATTCTACCTTACTGACTACAATTGGCGAACGGAGTACGCTTTACACCCTTAAAGGTTCAGCCGCCACGTCTTTGCAGCACCCAATACAGAGTAGTTATAAGAAAAGTGGATTATGTTTGTGTGAGAAGCAGTTCCCCAAAATGCGTTTGCTGGGGATGAATTGAGACATGGGTTACGGCTCTGGTGGAGTTGGTTGACATCCACCCTCTTGCCTGTTATCCGAAGTTGTGTGGGACTCAGCTCTGTCACGTGTTACAATTGCTTATAGGAGATGTAAATTATTTTTATGATAAAAAGTATTACTTAAGCCCTTTGGGTGCTTGTCCTACTTTCCGATGTCATTTGCATGAGGCAAGATGACAATAACGATGGTAATAAGAAAGAATCCATGAGTTCTTACAAAGTGTGCCGCTTCACTGCTGATTTGTCGCACTTATCACTCAACGGCCATCGCAGGTCTTTCGCATGCACATGCACACGGGACATATTCCCAGCGAATTGACACCTTGCAAAGCCGAACGCAGCGACATCCTGTCGAGCTTGCGTTGAACACGTGTCCGTGCGACCCTGTGTTCCCACGTCGTGTTCCCAGACCAACGCCCGGGCCCCAGCTAAGCCAAGCCAAAACACCAAACCTCTGCATAGCCTGCACAATCCCGCACGGCCTCCTTCGCCCAGTCGATTTGGGTCGGAATCCACAGCCCGCCCACAACATGACGCGCACACAGAGCCCCTCGTGATGCACGGGCTGGACTCAGAAAATTGGCCCGCGCAAACAGCTCGCCCTCCCACACATGCCCGAATCACTGACCCGCTGACAAACCCGAACAAGCCACCTTTCCTCGTAACGGCTCAGCGCATCCACCCAGTCCAGACCCGTCCAGCAGCAACACCGCTGCGTAGCGTCGCTCTGCGCCTTTGAACTTGCTGCGCTGGTCAACGGCGTCCCTTCACAGCGTTTTGACAAAGTTCTCCACAATCTTCTTGCCGCTCTGGGTGATGATGCTCTCTGGGTGGAACTGCACTCCCTGGATGTGCGGGTACTTCTTATGCCGCACGCCCATAATGGTGCCGTCCTCCGTCCAGGCGGTGATCTCCAGGTCGTCGGGAATCGTGTCCCGCTTGATGACCAGGCTGTGGTACCGACACGCCTCGAAGGGGCTGCGCGCCACCCAACCACCAACCGTCAATCGCCACCGCAAAAGCAGGAACCAGATCGCACAGAGCGGCGCAGGTCAGCGGCGGGCGAAATGGAGGGTAAGTGTATATTGGGGGGAGAAGAAGCGTCAGCGGGCCCGCGACGTGGCACCCGTGTAACGTTGTGCAGGGGAGCAGGTATGAACACAGAATTGATCTGGGTCGGAGATCTTGCACACATGGCCAAGATCATGCGCCCTGCATCGCCCCTGAAGGACATGATGGTAACGGACATGGCGGTAACGGATATGGTGGTAACGAGGCAAGGGACATCCGCGCGCACAAATCATTTTATTCACATTTATCGCGACACATGTCACCAGTGGGACTCCGAGTAGAGCTCAGGGTGGATGGGACCACCTGACCCCAGTACGGCCCAGTACGGCCCAGCCCGCCCCAGTACGGCCCAGCCCGCCCCAGTACGGCCCAGCCTGACCCCGCAAGGCCCAGCCTGCCCCAGCACGGCGCGGCGGCTTCAGCACACTCACTTGGGCAGGCCCTCCAGAAGACCGACGTTGGTGTGGTAAACGGGGGACGTCTTGCCGTGCATCACGCCGCACGGCGCACGCACGACGTCACCTGCACACTCACATACACACATACATGCGGGGAGGAGACTCGGCCCACTTCACAGCACAGCAATACTTAAGCAAGGGCAATGCACTCGGGAGGGCAAGGTGCGTTGCTCCGTCGTCCCCCCCCCCCCCCGTGCGCTGGGGAGCGCTACTCAATTAACCCTCGGGATGCAGAGGGTGTCCACCGGCAGGCACTGGCGGCACCAGGGCGCGTCTCTACTCCGCTTCCCCTAGCTTCCCGCGAACGGTGTGCACCTCAGTACGCACCTCCGAAAGCTTCGCCGATGCATTGATGCCCCATGCAGACGCCGAAGAGGGGAAACAAGGGCCCGAGCTCCCGCACGGCTTGCAGGGAGATGCCCGAATCCACAGGCCGCCCTTTTGGGGGATCACGTGAATCAGGCGAGGGGGAGAGTTACACATAGATGAGGTCATTTTGGCCGGGTCCGGCAGGGCCGGGGCCATGCATCTGGGTCCTGAGATGGCATGTTTGGCCGAACCCCCACCTGGCCCGGGTGACACGAGGACGCCGCGAGGGTTCATCGCCTTAATTTCCTCCACCGTCTTCTCATCGTTCTTGAAAACGACATACTCACACCCCAAATCGCCCAAATACTGCGCTCAGTTCGCAAGAACTGTGTTAGCCGTGTGCTGATGGATAGCAATCGCGGCGGCTTTAACAAACCTGGCAAAGATTGTAAGTGAAGCTGTCATAATTGTCTACTACCACAACGGGGCCCTTTGCTGACGCCACTATCTGCGCTGGCCGGCTGCACGGGACTCTTCGGCACAAGGGAGTCGCCACGCGGCTGCAACCTGAACCAAGGACAGCATCTGAACCTTAGGATTATCCTGAAAGACAAATTCATGGATTCAGCTTCAATCATCCGTACCAGAACGTGTAAACGGAGCCCGGGCTTGCCGGGGAGCTAAACTCCGCATTTTCTCGAAGCACGTGGGTCGCCGACACTGCTGGAGAATTGAACGAACAAAACACCCTACTTCATCGCTACCATCATGGATCTGGCGGAGTTTGCCGAAAACAACATGTCGTTGCAATGACTCGTACTACAACGACATTCTCCTCTAAAGTGGACTCTTCATTGACCAAAAATTCTATTGTGCCGTGGATAAGCCTTAGCTTGCCTATTGAAACCCATTAAAGGCGAAACATCAGCGTTTCGTCTTTTTCCTTGCGCCAACTTCGTTCGGAAGAGTTTTCAGCATTTTAAGTATCCGTTGCAATGCGACTTGGATTTCGGCTATTTCATTGCCGGGGAAGGGTTGTCACTCAACCACGGACAGGTCCTCCCCGGCGCAAACCTCCGCGGCCAGTCTGTGCCTTGTCTGGGCAGGTGTGTTGACGTCCTGTGACTGGTATACATTTTTTGCTTCATGGAGGCAGCGTTACGACGTTCGCGAGGTGGGCCGCAGGCTGCAGCCCCGAGACAGGCCGGAGATAGGCAGGCTGCGTCAGCATGGCCCAATATCACTCCAGTTGTGAAGGAGAAGGTTGCTTTGTTTGAGGGCCTTGAAGGGGATGATTTTCGGTAAGCTCGACCTTGAACCATGAACCTAACGACAGAGGGAGCTGTCGGTTTGGGGAATGACGCTGGTGGCGCCGATGGGGTTATCTTTAACAAGAACCTTAAACACTTAGATGGATTTTGCGATTAAATTTGTGCCTGCCCGGCGCTCAGCGGCCTGGGGCGTCCGCAAGACGTGTGGACAGCTGTTTCACCGGTTATGCACCGTCCGCGTACGCTTCGGAAGCACATCGTGGTCAACCCCAGAGTGTCGGGTCCTTCCGAACTTTTTGGGTGCCCAACATCCGACCGCACCCACTTCTGCACCCCAGGTGTCATCGGGTGGCGTCACCGGGCATAACGCAGTCCCGTGACAGCTGTTCATGGGGGCAACCGAGCTGCTTAAAATTTTCCCCAACTCTGCATGCCGCGTTCCCTGTGGCCGAGATGCCCCTAACCAAACTCAACACGCTCGCTTTGAAAACAGTCGCCCCTTTGGCTGCTGCCGACGCTCTTTCGACCCATATTGCGTTGCACTTGGCAGGGCGGGTGCCAGGGAAGGGATGGGAAGAGAGAGGGAGGGACGGGCTGTCAACAATTTGGGGGACGGGTCAGCTGCTCAAGCAAGCCCGGGCGTTTTCAGGCCGCACTGGTCCTGCACCGCGGAGTGCACGACGTGCCATGCCCCCCGCTCCGGTCCGATGCCCCCTGACCGACCACCACACCAGCACGGTCACGACCCACAACTCCCAGTCCAACTCACGGACGGGCTGCACCCCGTCTGTCGACGCATACCCGGTCCCGTCTCTGCCGCCTGACTAGTGCCGACTGCCGACTGACGACCAAATCCTCGGTGCCCGCCGCAGGCACCCCCTCGACCAGCAGAACACCAGCATGTTGCGATCGGTGCCGGGGCTCGAGATGGTGGCCAAAGGCTTCATGGGTGAGTCCTTGCTGCACTGTCCGGTCCGTTCAGGGCCGGTGCGGGCCGACCCCCCCGGGTCAGGAGCTCAGGACACCCGGGGGCAGCTCGCTCGTCAGGGTGGCCGCGCGTGTGGTCGTGTGGCCGCGCGTGTGGTCGTGTAGACGCGCTCGCTCGCTCGCTCGGGGGGGGACGTGGAGCCTAGGGTCCCGGCGAGCCCGCGGTTCGGCGGGGGGGGGCGTGTGCGGCACAGCAAAGCTGCCGTTGTCCTTCCGCTCTTCACGTCTCCCGCACACCCGCGGCGCGGCGCGGTGCACTGTGCGCGGCCCGACGAGCTGCCGCCGGGTCTCTCCTCTCTCATCAGATACCTCCGCCCTGGCCGTCTACAGAGGCCACGCATCCCCCCTCCACCCAAGCAGCAGCGCAGCTTCAATAATATGTTTACCCTTGTCCTATACCCCTTCCCTCCCCCGTTGCTCTGGCAGCAGCGCAGTTTGAAATGTCTACCAATTTCCTATGCCCCTCCCCTCCACCCTGTATGAATATGTCTACCGACTTCCTGTACCCTCCTTCTCCCCTGCAGCATAAACATGTCTACCAATTTCCTACACCCTCCCCCCTTGCGGTGGCGCCTGCGCCCGTGTTGCCCGCAATCCGTGCCTCCCCGCAGGTCCTGTGGCGGAGCAGGTGCTGCTGCTGGAGAACATCTCCACGTCCATCAAGATCGGACCCGACCAACTGCCGTCCGTACATAAACTGATGGTGGAGGCGGTGAGGCAGCACGGGGGGGGAGTTGGCGCGGGTGTCAGCCAATAATCGGCAGCCGCATGTCAGCTGCGGTAATTGGTAGCAGCCAAAGACAGCTGCTGCCTGCGCCAGCAAGGATCCGGCGCAGCATAAGATCTGTACCAGGATCTGTACTGTACTTGCAGAAGGGGAGGCCGCTGAGCGCGAGACCGGTAAACGTCCGGGGCAGATGGCCAGCTTGAGTGATGAACGGCGGCAACGACCAGGAAGCAGATGGGGGGTGATGGGGCCACCGGGCGCGCGTCTGCTGGTTGCTGCAGGGGGCTAAAAACGAAGCAGCCCAGGCACACCCAGCCCGTCGACAAATACATGCCGCACGGGGCATCCCCGTGCCTTTCGCTGCAGGGACGTTCCTGCCTTCCCGTCGTCTCAATCGACGCTTAGCACTGGCACTCTGGCAGATGTTAGGCCGACGAGCCCAACGAGTGTTTGTTTGCGGGCCGCCGCGTCGCTCTACGTGGGCATTGCACAACCTGGGGGGGGGGCGGAAATCATATTCGTTTCTCTGGTATGGACGGGGTGTTCGAGCCGGCTGCCGGGGCAGTGTGGGGCGCCCGAGGAAGTAAGGGTTTCAGAACAACCACCCCAAACCTGCCTGACCCAGGCTGGGGTGGGGAGGCTGCCTGCCCAAGGCAGGTGCTTATTTCGGGGTGATCCTGGGTCGTTCCTCTGACCTCGCCCCTGCCTCCTGATCTGCCCAGCCCCCCTTGTGGCAGCAGCGCAGTTTGATTATGTCTGCCAACATTCCTATATCCCCCCGCCTCCCGCTGCAAATCACAGGCACGGATACTGCAGATGGAGGCCCCGGAGCTGTATGTACGGCAGGTGTGTGCGCGAGTGCGTATCGTACGGAGACTGCCTGTGTCGACCGATTTGCAACCAGCAGTTGTGTGTGTGTGTTTGTGGGCGGGTGGGTGGGTGGGTGTGTTCGGCGGGCCCCGCTGGGGTGGGTCGTGCGCCGGGTCGACGGCGGGCGGCATGCAGCGCTTGTCCCGGGTGGGCCGCTGTGCAGCTCACCACAGCTCACCACAGCTCACCACATGCAGCCCTACTGCAGCCAGGGTGCGTCATCGCGCAGCCCCGCGGCCAGTGCTGGCAGCTGGATCCGACAGCATCAGCTTGCAAGCGCTTTTCGTTAAGGCGGTCGTTGCGCCTGGGTATGGCCCTCCGCTGTCCCCTCCCTGAATCCCACCTCACCCCCCATGCCCCCATACGTCAACTACCCGTTTCCTGCCGTACACCCCGTTCACCCCCCCCCCCACTCACCCGCCAACAGCACCCAGTGCCCAACGCCTACACACTCGCCATCGCGGGTCACAAACCCTTCATCGTGATCCACACGGCGCTCCTGGAGCTGCTCACGCCGTACGAGCTTCAGGTAACAGGCAACACGCGTGTTGTGGTGCCGTACACCGCGCCGCAGGGGGTCCGGTGGGCGAACCTCGCGGAGGGGGGGGGGCTGGGGGGTTATAGGAAACTGGTAAGACATGTTTAATCTGCGGGGCTGGTGGGGGGCGGGTGTTGCGCCTCTCGAGGAGCCCTTCCGTGCAAAGATCCTACCCGGAGCCGCGCAAGGCCTACAATCGATCCGTGTGTTTAGAGAAGAGACCCAAACCAAGGACCAAATCGATCCGTGTGTGTGCGTGTGTGTGAGGGGGGGGGGGTAGGGTACTGGAAGATGTGCGGTATGACTGGCTGCGCTGAGGCCAGGGCTTAGCGGCATGTGCTCGAGCCGGCGGCCCATGGGGGTTTGGGGCCGGCACTGCAGGACAGAGGTGCAGCCAGCTCGGACAAGCACTGGACTGCCTCGAAGCCACAATCCATAAGAAAGTTGAGCTTCCGTGCCGCCCCGACCCGGTCAGTACGCACCCCCGCATGCATTCGTTTTTGGTACGCGCCACGCCCAGGGTCCGAATGCCCCCTGCCTCGCCCCCACATCCCCCAAACAGAGCCCCGTCCCGCCCGGAAGCCCCAACTCCCTTATGTCAACGAAGACAGTGAATACAAATCCTACCCCCACCAATTTATCCCAGTCGAACCGTTGCTCTGGCAGCAGCGCAGTTCGAAATGTCTACCAATTTCCTATTCCCTCCGTACCCCCCCCCTTTTTCTTTTTCAACGTATCCCCCTATTCCCGCACCGGCCCCCCGCCCCTCCGCCCGGCCCCAGGCCGTCCTGGCGCACGAGCTGGGCCACCTCAAGTGCGACCACGGGCTGTGGCTGACGGTCGCGAACGTGCTGGCCAGCGGCACGGTGTCGGTGCTGCCGGTGGTGACGGGCATGGTGCAGGAGGCGCTCATGCGGTGGCTGCGGGCGGCGGAACTCACTTGCGACCGGGCGGCGCTGCTGGTGGCGCAGGTAGCTGACCGGGGGGGGAGGGTAAATTGAAAAAAAAATAAACCCGAAGAACGAACCCGGGCACACCCGGGGGGGCTGCCGGGGGGAGGGGGGGTTGGCGGTGGCGGTGGCGGTGGGTGCGGGGGTTTGGGCGGCGGCGCAGGTGGCTGGCCGGGGGGGGGTTGGTTGGCGGTGGTGGGGTTTGCTCGGGTTGGGTGTGATGTTTAGGTAAGAGACCCGCCCGACCCAAACCAAGCACGCCAATATACTTGGAACCATTAACCTGCAAATCGGAAAACATGAAAACAGCAGCAAGGGATGTGTTAGTGTAGTATGGTATCGTTTAGGTATAGTATGGTTTATGTAGGAAAATGGTATCGTGCAGGTATAGTATGGTTTATGTAGGACGGCAATGCAGGGGACGTGTCAGGTCTTGGGCTGCCGTGGACATATCAGATGCGGGTTGGTGGAAGCCGGCGCGGGATGAGTTGGGGGTAAGGGCTGGGGGAGGGTGGTGGGCCCATGAGGGCGGCACAATACGTAGCGCGAGAAGTCATGGCGGCCCGGGCGTGCGGCCATTCACTGCGCCCTTGAGCAGCTTTACCTTTGCTCTGGTTGCGAAAGCGGAGCCTACGCACGCCGGCGGGCGCCGTCATCCCCTTGCATCTCGGTCGTCGCCATCTCGGCCCCCTCCCCCCCTGATGTCAATAAAGACAGCGAACCCTGGCGAAACGTCATCTCGTCCCCCCCCCTTGTATGCTTTTCCCCTCAGGACCCCAAGGTGGTCATATCGGCGCTGATGAAGCTGGCGGGCGGCTCGCCGTCGTTCGCGTCGGAGCTGAACGTAGATGCGTGAGTGCGGGTGCAGCCATGGGGCCAGCCAGGGGGGCTCGTAGGAGGGCCGCTTGGGAGGGGCTCTTACGTGGGGCTCTTTAGGAGGGGCTCTTTGGAGGATTCCCCTGTCCGGTCAGCGGGGCTGTGCGGGCGCGGGCGTGGGTGCAGCCACCTCGGGCCCAGGGTGCTTTTTGAGGTGGTGGAATGACCTGCGGGGTCTTGGGAGCTAAGAGCTCTGGGTCGGTCAACAGCGGCTTCCGTGACGGCGATTGAGGCGGGGGGTGCACGCGCGGGAGGGTGATGCACCGTGACAGGGATTGGGATTATTACGGGGGTTGGGGGATTGCATGGAGTGTTTGGAAACGAGGGGGAACCAAAGTGCGACCGGCCGCGTGGGCCGGACTCGGGAGGCCACGCCCTCGACCTCCTGGCTTCCCCTGGCTTCCCGCGGCTTCCCGCAGCTTCCTGCAGCAGAGCCGGTCCTACGAGGAGGCCACCAACAGCCTGCTGGGCTGGTACCTCCGGAACGCGCAGACCGCGGCGCTGAGCCACCCGCTGCCTGTGATGCGCGCCAGGGAGATCGACAGGTGGGGTGCGGCTGTGGGGGGCTGGGGGTGGGGGCTGGGGCATGAGGGCCATGGGCTTGAGGGGGTTGGCTTGGGGGGCGTGGGCATGAATAGAGGAGCTGGGGGGGACATGGGGGGGTGGCTTCGGGCCTAGGCACGGCGAATGCATGCGGGGATGCGGACTGGGCAGGGCGCCGGCGGATGGCGCCCTTTGCCCCTGGGAGCGCCTCATCACCTGGGGTAGCAAGCTAGCAAGGTGCTGCACGATGGCAGGCCGTGTGGCAAAGTATTTGTGATGGCGCGGCAGGATGGCGCGGTCTCAATCGCGCTGCAATACCGGACCCGTACTCAGCGCCTGTCTTCAGCGAGGAACCCGCACAACACGGACATACACCACTGGCGGGCTCTTGATTGAATAAATTCACCACTGCCCTGATACGGTAGTTCCATGCACTACTGCGGCACCGCACAACACATCGTCCCACAGCACCTCACGGCGTTGTCCCGTCCCTGCGGCACAGGTGGAGCCAGAGCACCCAGTACAAGAGCCTGCTGTCGAAGAACCGGTCGCACCGCGTGCAGTTCATGACCGCGCCCACGCCGGGGCAGCAGATGCAGCAGCTCGGGGGCGGCGGCCCGCAGCCGCCGTCGGCGCCGCAGCCGCAGCAGCTGGCGGGGCCGCCGCAGCAGATGCAGGCGCCGCACCCGGGCGGCTACGGGGCCGCCGGCGGCGGCGGCGGCAGCAGCGGCAGCGCGAACGGCGGCGCGGCGGCGCAGGCTGGCGTGACCGTGGGCGGGGTGGTGGGACAGGTGCGTTGGCAGCTTGGCACACCCCGACTGACCCTGACACATTGGCGCTTGGTTTGGGTCGGGCGGGTCTCTTATCTAAACACCCTGACTGACAAGTCCGGGGCGGCGCGGCGGGGGCCGGCCCGGGGGACCCGCGGCTTGGTGGTGGACGCGGCGGGAAGATCGCCGGGGGCAGTGCCTAAGCAGACGGGGTGTGGTCACCTCGGACGCTGGAGGTGCCATGCGGCGTCCGTGCGGTTCCTGGTGCACTGCCTGCCCACTGAGCTGCCTGACCCCGGCGGCGTCGATCTCATCACCAGTTGAGGATACGTGTACCCGGGGGGAGACGCCAATGGGCGAGGCCATGCCATGTTCTGACGGCCCGTTGCACCACCACCACCGCCATTACTGTCTGTGTGACGGCGCTCCGATGCCGCCGCTCCGTTGCCACCTCGTGCGACCACCGACCGCTCCCCCCGCCGCTCCTCACCGCCCATTCGCTGTCGCTGCGTGGCGGGGCCCTACCGTGTGTGCCGCCGCCGCCGCCGCCGCTGCGCAGGTCTACGAGATGCTGCGGCCCCCGGCGGCGCTGCACGCGGCCGCGCCCCCCTCGCCCCCCTCGCCCTCGCCGTCGCGGCGGGAGGCCGACGGCCGCACAGCACTTGACAGCACAGGAGGACGTGACGTGTCGCCCGCAGGTCGCGCCATCTTGAACAGCACCCGAACCCCCACGAGTAGCAGCACCGGCAGCACTGGCAGCAGCAGCAGCAGCGGCAGCACCAACACCAGCCGGGAGGGCTGGGGGCTTTGGGGAGGTTGGGGGGGTCCCAGCGGGCGGCGATGACGCGTCCGCGTTGCCTCCCCGGCCGCAGGTGATGCAGGGGCGGAGGCAGACCGCAGGCTTTCCAGGGTAGGGGAGTGAGGTTGCAGGGCGGGTCGGGTGGGTGGGAGCCAGGCCTCGCTGCGGTCGTCTGGCCCGGAGTCCCCCATGTGCCCCGGGGTGCGCCCCGCGTGAGGGGGGAGGAGCATGAGGCTGCATAGCATAGAGCGGCGGGGCGGAGTCGGCGCTGGGTGGCTAGCCCGGGCGGTCTCGCGGGAGGTCGGATGTCACCCAGTACGCGGCGGCCGCCCGTTGGCAGCCGCCCGTTGGCCCGTGGCCCGTTGGCCCGTGGCCCGTTGGCCCGTGGCCCGGTCGGCCTCGCTGGAGGTCGGCCCGTCACCCAGTCGGCCCTGCACTCGGCGGCCGCCCGTTGGCAGCGCAGGGACGCGGCGGACGGAGGGGGTATGTGCGTCTCCTCTCTCCAGTTGCATGAATCTCGAAGATGCTTTCTCCTTTGTCTCGCCCGTGGCCGGGGCCGGGCCGGGGGCGATCGGCCCGCGCATGTACCATATTTCGTTTGCATAGACCGGCGGTTGGGTTTGGTTTGCCTTGCCGGTGGACGGGGCGATTTGGACCCGGGTGTCCGCTGCTGTTTCCCTGCGGTGGTGGATCATCCGCGCAAGGGCAGCAGGCTGGTAGGGAGGTGCTAGGGAGGCGTGCTAGGGAGGTACTAGGGAGGGAGGGGGGTCTAGGGCTGGCTTTTGACGGGTGGTAAGGGTGTCGTGTGGGACGCGCGGGGGCGAGGGGGAAGAGGATGGAGTTTGCGTGTGCGTGGGGGCGCGGGCGGGCAGGCAGGGGGGAAGGGAGGGGGTCCAGCGGACGACGAGCGCCGAAAGGGCGGAGCGCAGGCGGGCCGTGGTGCCGCATCCGGGGAGCGCGGTCGATGCATGGCAACGATAATGCAGTGCAGCGCAGTCGCAGAGCAGGGCAGGGCAGGACATCCATACAGCACATAGCACAGCACGCGGCGCAGCACAGCACGCAGCGCAGCACAGCGCAAGGGGGGTTTGCATCCCGTTGGCCGAGGAGGGAGCACAGGCCGCCCGCCCTCAGCATGCTCCTCCTCCTCGTCGTCGTCGTCGTGGTTTTACGCTACTGTCCTGGTAGTATGGTGTGGTATGAAATCGCATGGCACTAGCGGCTGGCGGGGCAGGCAGGCAGGTCCATCGGCGCGGGGCCATCGGCCTTGCAGCGCCGCGGCCTCCTGGCGCCTGGCCCCCACAGCCCTTCCGTCTCGCCGGCGTCCCCGCCCAACTGTTGTGTCTTGTGAGCCACTGATGGTTGGTGAAGTGCCGGACACTTTGTTTTTTTCCCTCACTGCGTTTAATTTGAGTTATGAATTTGGCTGTGGGCAAAGGACTGTGCCGTGTGGTTCCTGTGGTACGGAGTACGGCAGTTAGTTGGCGGTCGGTTGTAGGGGGGGTCGGGTTGTCTAGAGAGATACCCACACTGCTGCACCCACACTGC
Organism: Eudorina sp. 2006-703-Eu-15; assembly: GCA_003117195.1. Lineage (NCBI taxonomy): Eukaryota > Viridiplantae > Chlorophyta > Chlorophyceae > Chlamydomonadales > Volvocaceae > Eudorina > Eudorina sp. 2006-703-Eu-15. The sequence continues at coordinate 140,903 of BDSI01000162.1, read as the reverse complement.
TCCTGTGTGCCGTGGTGCGGACTGGGGCTCCTTCCTGGCTTGTTCTACCTGGCAGCGTACACCTGCGGAGCTTTGCCCGCGGCGCGCGCCTGGTTTGGCCGTCGGACCGAGAAGTCAGGTCGGTGCAGCGACGGGCGGTGGCACACATGCCTTGGGTGTGGCGGCCGGGCTGTGGCCGCATCGCGGCCACCGCATCGCGGCCACCGCATCGCGTCACACCCGGCAGCTCCGCGCCGCAGCCGGCCGCAATGCCGATCGCGAACGAGACGAGGTTCATGTGGGTCGGTGCTGCTCGTGAGCGGTGGCGCGCTGCGGCGGTGCACGGTGACGTCGTGTAAAGTAAGGACAGGAGCGCAAGCTTATACATGGTGAAAGAACGCACGCTTGAGTGATTTGTGACGGTGCCTTGTCTGGGAGCGCTCGGAACCCCTGATGAGGAGTGCGTGTGCAGTGCAGGCGCGCGAGCGTTTCACTATGTAGGGTTCGGGGAAGAGGAAGATGATCTCGCTGCAAGGTTGTTTGGGCCTCTCCAGCAAGAGTCGATTGTGTTGGCCAGTTAGAGGCATGTGAGGATGATGAGCGGGTTAGCCGCACAGCGACAGCCATCTCCGGGGCCGAGGGCAGCTGACGGGCATGTAGGACATCGGCAACAATGGGACTCCTATTGCCTGATGTAACCGAGTGCTAGGCGGTTGGCTCTGCACCTTCCTACCTTATTATTAAGGATGTTGCAGCGGACCCCGCGGGTCATCGGTGACAGCCAACGGCGACAGCCGAGGCTTCCTCACCATACACTGCCTAAACGAACTGGCGCCACCATGGCGCTCCGGACAGGCTCAACAAGTGCACCGAAACACTCCCCGGGCCCACACTACCAGGGAACCACCCCGTTCCTGAGAACCAACCATGGCAAGGGATAAAGCCCGCTCAGGGGGAGTTAGCCACCAGGGCGCCGCTAATAGCAAACCACCACCCCAACCAAGGTGGGGTCACTTCTCCAGCGGTTGCCCGTAGTATTGGAGGGCCACGGGGGCTCGCGAGTCACCATCAGGGGCCTGCACGTACGGTCCCACCGGGCCGAAAAACCGCCCACACGTAGCTCCACTGGGCGTCAGTGCCTCGTCCACCCGCGGCCCACTACTACTGAACGCCTACAGGGCGTCGGTTAAGAACCTTGGCCTGACGGAACCGGGCCACGGCACACAAGACGACCATCCTGCATCTTCAGGATGGGGTGTGTCGCCCCCACAGCGGACCACCCCTTCATCATATCATTGGGACTCCCAGCTCCGCGAAGTCGTAGAGCCGGCTCCTTTAGTCCGCCACTGCCCGCCGGCATCCCCTGATGGCCGAGGGGTCCCGTCCGAGTTCCTGGACCTGTCGGCCCTCAGGGATCGCCGGCCTGTTTCCATGGCACTGGTTGCCGCCAAGAGGACAACGTCCCAGACCTACCTACGCTGCCGGCTCGGCAAGTGCTTGCACTGTAACAGCAGTGGTGTACGGTTAAGGGGAGTAGCGGGGGGCTGCTTGCAGCGTCCAGTCCCACGCCAGTAACCCCGCTGTCATGGTTTTTGTGATGAGAGTGGCGACTAGCTGACCCACTGAAGGTCAAACTGTCCGTAACGGGAAGAAAGCACATGAGACAATCTCCACCACTTTCGCCTCTGAAACAGAATGGGTTCATACAACGGAAGCAGAAGGTCTTATGTGTTCATAGGACGCATTGGTGCCCCATCCCAACAGGAATCCGAAACAACGGATAGTGGACAGTTCTCCTAACCACCGCGTGCCGGGAACCTGTTGTACCGGTGGATTTGGATCCTCTCTGCAAGAAAACTAAGTAACTGTAGATAGGACGCCGACGGATTGAAAGAGTATGACGTGATTATTATTTTATGATATTGTGTGCATCATCTACCAGCATACTCATTCCGCTTGGAGCCTACTGTAGACGGCGTTATGAGCCAAAGCACAGTGAACATCTCTGCATGCAGCAATACCAATAAAGGCGATAACGATCGTCGTCTATCTGATGATGTGGCCGCGAAAAAGCTTGTGGACAGTGTCGTCGCGGAGCTGCGGACGGAAGACCATTATGTCCTTTTCACATCAGGGGTTCTTGCGCTTTGCTTGCTCGTGAGCATTTTTTCATATTCTCCAACGCTATGTCCTCTCATGTATTTGGGTTTCGCGGCCGTGTGCCTGCCTTACCGTGTCGTCAGCTTCACTGCACGGAAGTGGACCTTCTTCCTGATCGACTTCTGTTACGTGAGTTGCAGTGTCGATCGCGTACCAAACGTTCAACCCATATCGGTTGGCTGGCAGGCGTGGTGCTGGGTCCAATTACTGGGTCGTTGAGTACAAGAGTGCCAAACAGAAAGGGGCAACATGGCCCTCCGGGCCTTTTGCCGGAGCGCAACCTCTGAAGCTTTGCCCCTGGCCCCCTCCCAAACTGCGAACGCCCGTCCGTCCTCAGTTTGCCAACTTGGCCTGCTGCGCTTTCCTGGTGCTCTGGCCCTTAGACGCGCGGCTCGAGGCCACGGTTTACGCTCTGTGCGAGGGGCCCCTTGCAGCCGCCCTCATAGCCTGGCAGTGCGCCTGGCTCTTCGGGTCGCCGGATCACAACATCAGGTGCGGTCGCGCCCACAGCGGGTGCCGCATTGAGGGCATTGCGGGGCGTTTGGCACATCGCAGCACTGTGGCTAGCGGCAAGCTTACGGCGTCTCTCAATTTCTCAGAAGTAGATCGGAAAACGCAACACCGGCCTGGTACGGACACCATGAAGGTGGCTGGCGCCCGGTGCCGGTGCCCCAGTCACTCTCAGTCACTCTCGCGCACCGAGGGGCCTTATGTGTTGGAGCACCGGCGGCCGCGTGCGACCCACATCGCTGAAACGCGCCGTTTGGGGCGCAACCCTCTGGGCCTCATGCCACAACCCGGCAGTGTATGGTGAGGAAGCCTCGGCTGTCGCCGTTGGCTGTCACCGATGACCCTAACGGGGTCCGCTGTAACATCCTTTATAATAGACCCGCCCTGTGTGAACTTCAGGTCTTCGTCGTTCTCCGGAAGGGCTCCTTCCGAGGGCACCTTGCCCCAGACCAGATCACGACGTCTGCTGCGCCAATCATAACTCGACAAGCTTCAAACTGTCATCTAACATACACAGAAATGTAGCCAGGCACGCCCCTTGGCGCGGCTGCAGTCCGCAACCACGTCCGCCGCCTGACCCAGATCGCCCTGGCTTCCCGCGTTCAAACATGCTGCTCCTCGATGCTGCCCTCATCAGCATCCTTCAGTATTGCTCCTCGATGCTGCCCTCCTCAGCGTCCTCCCGTATTGCGCCTCTGTGCTGCCCTCCTCAGTGTCCTCGTTCACCTTCTGCCCGGCCTGGCGCTCTACTGCCATCGCTTCCTGGCCTTCTCGCGCCAGCCGTTGGCGCTGGCGACCCAGATCGGCCTGGCGCTGATCGGCAAAGCCGACCCATGGGTCTTCTACCCCTCGGCATCAGCTTCAACCGCCACCGGCGACAGCGGAGGCGCAGGCGGCGGAGGCGGCGGCGGTGGCGGCAGGCAGGGCTCGGGAGGCCTCGGAGACAGCATCAGCGGCGGCGGAGCCGCTTTCGCTGCGGTCGTGGGCCGTCGGCTGGGGGCCGCGCTTGCGATCGCGCGCGGCCGCGTGCCCTGCCCCGCCACCCTCCCCCCGTCATCTCCCGCGTCCGTCTGGGCCACTCCATCGCAGCCTGGGACCCCACAGCCACCGACTGCCTGGGGCCGCCCTGGGTGGCCTGTCGGGCCGGCGGGCCGCGCCTGCCCGCTCGACGGCCCGGGCGTCGAAGCCCCGGCGGGCGGCTGCGCGGCGGCGGCCATGGGCGCTGGGCATCCATGGGCTGCGGAGGCGACGGCGGCGGTGGGGTGCTACGCGGGGCCTGTCGACCCGGCGCCGCCCTGCCCCGCCCCCGCGTGGCTGTGGCTGGGTGTGGCGCCGCTCGCGTTCTACCTGGCCTGGCAGCTGCTGTATTTCCTGGTCGTCCAGGTGGGGCCGGCGGTAGGGACTCAGGGCGAGCCCCCATGACGCGTTTCGGGGGGTATCTGTTTTCGACGCTGCCGCACCTATGGGATGTGGTATCGGGATGTTGATGGGTTCGGGAGCACCGTTGATTTTGGCGCGCCCGCGTGCCTTACCCGCGCCGCTGCCCTTTGCCAGGTCGCGTTCCGGCACTTCATCTTGTCCCGAGGGTACGACACGTCTTACCGCTCCCTGGCGCGGCGCGCGCAGCGCGCCGACAACGCGCTCAACCGCCTGGTGCGCCGTGGCAGCGTGGCGCGGCGGCTGTCCATGTACGGTAGGTGCCGTACAACATGTATCGGCAACGGTCCCACACAACTGCAGCGCACGCTTTCGTATCCCTGAGCTCCTTGTGATCCGTTCTACGCATTCGTATACGGTAGGGCCTACACACTGTGCAGCAGCAGTGTTGCCGTTGTAGAACTTCGCTGTCGAGGCCCCGGGCGGCAGGATCGGCCGCAGCTCCTTGCCGCCTTGCCCCTCCCAACATTCTGAACCCGCCACGCGCGACGCGCACATCCTTATCCACCCATCCGCTCATCCGCCCATCCACTCCAGGTCTGTTGCAGCTGCTCTTCACGGTGGTCACCCAGGCCCTGGCGGTCGTCACCTACAACAGCTTTGCGGCGGCGACGGTTTGGCAGGTGCGGGAGCGCGCCAGGGCCTGAGGGCGCGTGGGGGGCACGGGAGCGAAGCTGGGCATGGGCCCACGGGGCCATGCATGGTTTGGTCGCGGGGGGTGTAGGGCCATCCCAGCCCCGGCGGTGTGCCTGTGTGCCTTGGCGGTGTGAGTCGTAGCGCCGCCGTTCGATCCCCGGGCGCCTTTAGTGCGCCTTTAAGGAAAACAGAGCAGTAAATGCACAAATGAGAACCGCATTCTGGGAGGACAGCAAGTGTGCGCGCGCGCCTTGCGACCGTGCGCCGTACAGTACGACAAATAGGCGGCGCCACGGGTGGTTGACCTTTCTCCCTCCCTCCTTCGCCTCCGGGTCCCAAGGGCTCGGTGCAGCTCCGTGCCACCCGTTCAGCATGTGCCTGTGAGTGATTCGTGTACGGCAGCCCTCGGTCTCTCCCTGAGTACGGCTGCGTGGACACTCCTCACGCTGCTCGGCTCTCTCTTAGGAACAGCGCGGGGTCGGGTCGGGTGGGCTACGTTTTCTAAACACATGGCTGCCGCGCCGTCCGTCCGTGCCTCGCCCCCGCAGGTCATCAAGCTGGTGGTTCCGCTGTACCTGGGCGCTTGCCACCAGTGCCAGCGGCTGCCGGCGCAGCAGCTGCGGACGGCTGCGGCGCGGCTGGCCGCCGGGGGCGTCCTGCCCGCGTGTGGGCCCGTGAGTGGCGGCGGCGGCGGCGGCGGCGAGAAGGGCCCCGCAGGCGGCCGTGTGGTGCAGGCTCAGGCGGAGCCCGCGCGGTCGCCGGTGCGTCGGGCGGGTCGCGAGGCGGAGCCCGCCGACAGCTGCAAGTCGCCGTCGACGCCGCCGCAGTAGCGAAGCAGCAGCAGCCGCAGCAGCGGCGGTGCCGGTGCCGATGTTGGTGCCGATGTGGTAATCGAGGTCGCAGCTTGCATCACGCTGGGAGCGGTGAAGCAAAATCACGATCCGGAAAAGCCCAGGGCGTGTGGAGGGACCCGGGGCACATGCTCGGCGAGACAGCTGGGTCGGGTCCGCCCGCCCAGCCGCCCGCCCACCCACCGTGTGTGTGCCTGGCGAGGACACAGCCGTGTGCGTCTTGTGTCTCTAGGGTTTGCGTTGAGGGCGTCCGTATTTTCTGGAGGCGAAGCGGGAGTCGCGGGCTGTGAGTAAAGGAGTGAGACGGGTTGCGGGAGGCGAGTACCGAGGCGGCTTTCGGGGGCGGTGGACAGGGGAAGTTGGTAGACATGTTTACAGGTTCGGGGGCGGGGGACAGGGATGGCTGATTGAGGGTGCGAACGGCGAGGGGCGGGTGCGATGCCCTGGGTGCCTTGGGTGTGTCGCATCCTGGCGGGTTCCCTATCGTCCTATGGTGTCCCGAAAGGCCAACGCCGAGCGATGCACCTGAGAGAAACGGGGGGAGGAGGGGAGGGGGCTCGCCGTTCGGGAAGGGGCGGGGACGCGTCTGAGCCGCAAAACCCCCCCTCCCGGGGCATGTACCGCACACGGGGCAAGGGCTTGACTTCATTCGTCGGGACTTCGGCATCTTCGAGAGGCGTTGTTGATAGCCCGATGGAGGGTGCGGGTTGGGGGTCTGGCACGCGACCTCGACCTCGTGACCCCTGAAACGGTGTGTGATTCGTGGACCTGCAAATAAGGTTCGAAACATCGTGCGGAGCACGAAAACAGACCAACCGACCAACCGAGTGAGCAGGGACTAGGAATCTAGGAGGGTAGGGTAGGGTAGGATAGGGTAGAGTAGGATAGCACGACAAGACGACCTTGAGCGGAGTGTGGGACTCGCCGCCGTTACCCCCGCGCTGCGGCTGGGGGGCGGAAGCCACCCAGCCGGTCAGCGTTCGTTGGAGTGCTAGGCTGCGAAAGCGATGCGCCGGGCGGGGGCCGGAGCGGCGGGCGCATCTGAGGCGAGATAACCAGACCGGGTACGGGGGGGTACGGGGTACGAAGGACTCGAAGAGCGAGCCCCTGTGCTTCCCGCCGACAATGATCCAGCGCCTTTGGTTATCCTATTCGACGTGTATATGCGTGTGCATATGCGTGCGCATGTCCATGTGCGTAAATCTATCATGCTGTCCGCTTGCGATCCTTGCCTTGCCTGCAAGTACGGTGCTGAGGTAGTCGTGGTACGGCAGCCGAAATCGGGTGCTGCCCTGGCCCTCTGGAGAGGGGCCCAGGCAGCAACAGCCGCGCACCGCAATGTTTGTGCAACGCGCGTACCGTACCCTCCAGACCGGCAGTACATAGTTCGCGTGCGTCAGCGCGAGGGATTCGTGCAACATGAGGTCAAGAGGGCAGGCTGGCTCGCGCGCTGAATGAGGGATGTACGACACGGTATTGCATGGGCGGGCGGAGGAATGGAGGGTGGGAGCAAGGGGCGCGAAGGGTCTCGGCGAGGGGCGTTTAGCAGCGAAAGCACCCAAGGGGGTTACCCGCGCATCAGGGTCGGGTCATGGCCGGGGCCGGGCGAAGGCACCGAACGCACGCACGAAGGGTACTGTCGCGGTGTTTGGCGTCGGCGGCATGTTACGGTGTTGGCTTTGCGGGAGGCGCGGTTGGCGCAGCTGACCGCGCCGGCTGCCTGCATTGTCAAGGTTGATGGGGGGTGGTTCCTGGCCCAACCGCGGCGCGGCCACACTTTCAAAACGTTGCCGGGCGCGTCGATTTTTTATGGGCTCGGTGCGCGGTGCGCGGTCGCCTCGAGTGGCCCATCCGGCGGTGCCCCTGCTTCCTTCTCGGTACCGCAAACAGCTGCGTACATCCGCTAAAGGTCGCACCGAGTGGCGGAACAGGGAAGTCGCAAGCAAGGGCGTGGTTGGGAACTGGGGTAGGCCTGGGCAGCAGGAGATCTCGCGGTTTGACCTGTATCTTTGCCAGGGCGTCTACCTGCGCATCAACCTGTGGCTCGTCAGATGACGGGCGCGAGACGTGACACCGACGGCATCACCATTTGGGCTTGACAGGAATCTAACTCAGCAGTGTGGGCGACTTCGTCAAGTGCACTTGGATCCCTGCTCGTTGATAACATGGGGGCCGTGAGCAGGTAGCGAAGATCCTAGACCGTGTCGGACTCGGTTCATACCCGGTTCGTCGATTACCAAAAGCTCCCCAGCATGCCTCAACACGTTTCACTGAATACATCTAACAACGCGTCTACGTTTTTACGCTGGGACTTTGACCCAGAACCCAAGAAGTCAACGCCTGTCTAAGCATCGTCGCAGTCCTAGGTCTATAATTGATTTGGTGACTTCGCTTTTGAATGACTGCAATGTTATCATTAAGATCTACAATGCATACTGTGCATTGCCGAAGTGCTGTGCCCGTCGACCCGCAATGGCTGGCTCTGCAGCCGGTGCCACCTGATATGCAACGCATCGGGTCAAGGAAAAAGTATTTTTATTTTCATAAACAATTGCGACTATGCTGTGATATGATGACTTGACGATTGCTTACGCAAATAGCCGGACCCCTCGCTTTGGTTCCGCTGCCCAAAAGCCATAACATGCCCCATCTGTCGTGTTCCTCAGATTAAAGAGAAAATGCACTTTACGTGCCACTGGACATGACTCAGGCCGTGACATCAGCAAGTTCGTGCGATTTTTTCTTACGCGACGGACTTACTAAACCAGCAAAATTGCAAAATTTGGACGAGCATCAATTACGCTGTCTTGCCATACTTAAAGGCACCCGGCCACATCCTGTGACAGCAAGTCGCCAGGACAGTTTTAAATCTACTCATTGTGAGCCCCGCCTTGCGCATCAGCTGTGAAAGCCTGTTACAAACATGAAGATGGACGCTGCCAACATGCACGAGGGCGACGTCGAGTCTCTGAGCTCTGAGGAGCGTCAGAAGGCTATGCGCTCGCAGCTGATGGCGCCGGTCAGGGCGACCGATGAGTGGGTTCGCGGCGACCCTGGTAGGCATCGCGGATTCGTATCACTACATGTATGCATCACCGGTGTATGGCATTTCATGCCTGTACTGCGTGCTTATTCTGCAGGTCCTTTCGGCCTTCTGTGCTTCGGCATGACCACCTGGTGAGTTCTCGTTTTCACCGCAGAAAATCTTATTTTGGGGTTTCAATCCACTCGTTCCAGCATACTTGACTTTGCAATTACAGATTAGCAAGATAGATATCTGCAAGCATTCGTTGACTCAAATTTGTGGCTTTGTTCTGACCGAGCTCCGGCGTTCCCTCTTCCTTCCGACTGTTCGCATATCGGTGCTGGCCTAATCGACATGCATCTAGCATGCTGATGTTCATCACCACGAAGTAAGTAATTCGCAGTTCTGGTTGCGTAAATTTGTCATGTTCGTCATATTCGTCATAACGCTTATGACAGTACAACGGACAGTACAGTAACGGAACGGAAATTACGCTTGACTTATCTCCAGGTGGGCTGAGACCAATTTTCTTGGGACGGTTATGTGCTATGCCATGTTTTATGGAGGCTTTGGCCAATTCGTCGCCGGCGCACTTGAGGTACGATGTTGCGCAATGTTTTTCCTGCAAATTATCATACGTGTGTTTCAGGGTCGATTGAATATCACCGTTCTTGTAATGCGTCATGAAACTACGGACTATCCGTTGTGCTCTGTGCCGATAGTCCCGTATGCCTTCGAAGTCTCTTGTTGACATACACACTGTTTCTTATCTCTTGCAGCTCATCAAGGGTAACACATTTGGAGGCACCGCTTTCTGCAGCTATGGCGCTTTCTGGATGGGCTGGTAAGTTGGCACACTGTTCGCACTTCGACACCCTGCTTGCTGCGAGTGACGTATACAACAGCCTGAGCTGTCCGTGCTCTAGTTACCTGCTGTGTTGGCTGCTTGGCAGTTGACACAGCCTCAATGCAGTGCATGAAATTTATAAACGCGCGGAATTGGGTTGACTCTGAAGGCGTCGCTTAACTGCGCGCCTACTCCGCCTTGCTGCAGGTTCCTGCTCGAGTTCCTGATGAAGGAGCACAAGCCCCTGTACCCCGCCGCCGCCACCGGCAAGACCCTGTGGTGCGGCCTCTGGGCCTTCCTCACCGCCGGTAAGTTTTGCGCCAGTCCTCCAAATCACACAGCACATGCCGAGAAGCCAAGGTGCCAAGGTTTCTTGAACCCTGAGGGTGTACAGCACGCACGGGGCTGAATTCCATGGCTGCCGCCCACGCGGTTCTTCCGTCCGACAGCAGGGGAACAAGATGGCAAGAAGTGAAGGCTTGTCGGTGGCTGCGTTCCTTGCTGCAGCTGTGCCAAAACCTGCTGCTTGACCATGATTGCAGGGGCGTTGTAACGCTGGGTTACAGTATAAGTCCCTAACAATGACCCTGCACAGCATCTCGAGAAGCCTTTGGCCGCGCTGTGTTACAATTGGTATCGAGTATCAGTACTCTTTCCGTACGACCTCGGCAGGTCGTGAGTTCGATTCTGGATGGGCGCGCAAAGGTTTCCACTCCGAAAAACCCTGCTAGGGACGCATGTGCCGGAGTCGATCCGGGTGCAGCCGCATGACGTGACGCGAGGCCTGGCCAACCTCGTGGTAGGGTAGGCATGGCGGAGTGGACTGTGCACTGCGAGGACGCAGTGAGGAACGAGAACGTTCCCTTCAGGGGGGGGAGAATGTAACGCTGGGTTACAGTATAACTCCCTAACAATGACCCTGCACAGCATCTCGAGAAGCCTTTGGCCGCGCTGTGTTACAGGTGTTGCGTTTGCCCACTTCCGGTATCAGCGCCGGCATCATCGTTAATTCATGTCGCCACGCACCCAACCCCGTCCGCGCAGGATTCTTTGTGGTCACGATGCGCAAGAACGGCTGCCTCATGACCATCTTCTCCAGCCTGGTCGTTACGTTCGCGCTGCTGGCCGGCGGCGTCTGGGACGAGCGCTGCGAGCACGCCGCGGGCTACATCGGCTTCTTCTGCGGCTCCTCCGCCATCTACGCCGCCTTCGCCTTCCTGTACAAGATCGAGCTCGGCATCACGCTGCCCGGCGCGCGACCGGTTGCCCTGATCTAAAAGCCCCACTCGCTGCTGCAACCCAGCCGTCTCGGCTGGCGCTCTGGCAACTTGACCTCCCGAAAGGTTTGATTGTGCGTCTTCGGATGTCCGGGTTTAATATCTCTCTCGCACTCGGCCGCAACGTTTTGCTCTCGGCCGTGAAAAACAATTTTTGTGTTCGGAAATTTGTGAAACCATTCTGTGGCCGGAGGCGCTCTTGAGCATCTGGGGGCAAAATGAGCCGTGCGAGGGGACAGCGAGCGGGGCACGTCCGCGCTGTCCCCTTGCAGTCGTCATATCCTCCTCATCCTTCGGCATCGATCGTCGCGATGGATGGTCAGCAATAGCGCCAATTTTCCACGCGCGCGCCCAAGCGAGGCCGCCGGGTGTGTGGCGTGCAACCTAGCGTCCTAGGTTTGGAAGAGACTGTGGATGGCCAGCGAGTTTTGTTCGCTGGCGGTTGTTTTGTGTGATGGTGGCAGCAGCGTTGTTTCTTGAGTGTCGAGATTCCACCATGCGTCGCGCGATCTGGATGGGCGATGCCGGTGTACCAATCGTTATCAATGCTCGCGCTGGCTCCGCCGCTGGTCGCTCGGTGTTGCCCGGGCGCAGCGTCTTTTTCGGCCCGCCAGCGTGTACTGATGCGTGAAATGGTGTTGTGGCGATAGTTGAGGAAAATTGCAGGAAAATGTCCATGGATGGATAGATGGATGGTTGGTTGGTTGCGTGGTCGGTCGGTTGCTTGTGGTGCGGTGGACGCATAACCGGAATGAAGGCCATGCATGCAAGTAACACTACTTCCGAGAGCCTGGCGGGGAGTAGTGAGAACACTACTTCCGGGGAATCGCACAAACTCGGTCGCGGGAAGCGCTTATACGGCATGCAACCCACACCAAAGACACGGACGGTATTTTGGCGTGTTGCATGCTGCGCTTGGTGCAGGGTATGGACGTCGGATGTCGATGCGGGTGTGTACGTAGCTAGGACTGCACGTTGTTGGTGGTTGGTTTGGGGACGGAGTTGAAAGAATACTTGGTAGCGGGTACCGCACCGGTTTGTTCCTTCTTTGGGGGAGCGGGGCAGATCATGTTAAGGGGACGTCGACTAGTGCCTCGAGCGCATGTTATCTTTGCTATGATTGGGTGGGTATATGCGAATTGTTCCCATGGGTTGATTGTGTCTTGTGCAAAATTGCCCACGTCGTGCCGTACCATGTGGCTGGCTCTGGCGAATGTGTTTCTCCGTCCGTCAAGGGTGAGATTTGGGTCGATGGAGAACACCTCCGCCCATGTTATCACGACTGCTATGGGCAGGATGGAATCCTCAGCTGCCATGGCTGACAAATAAAACTGTAAAACGAATTGGAATGCCAGGGCACATCCCACTCGGGTGAAACCGAAAACGATGGCGAGTATTGCGGTCTGCGTCAGTCCATCATTGCTCGTGGCGCAAACCAAGTCATATCGGAGTCGGAGTCCACGGTAATATCATTCTTGTTCTAATGGTAATACCGTGCACCCTCCGCCTCGCTCACCACACGCGGCAACAACGAAACCGCGCCACCGTGGCGACCGTCCTTCATGAAGGTCCCAGCGCTCCGTGGATAGTGCGGCAGCTCATCACTGGGCTCTGGCTGCTGGGCTCTGGCTGTAGCGCTCGCGCCGCTGCCGCCTTCCCAAGCTCCCATAGCCGCGCACGGTACCTGCATTTAAGCGTGCGCCCGTGCTGGTCCTCCTGCACCGGCTTACGCCGTACCTCTTCAGCCTGTGTGCTGTCAAGTTGAGGTTTGCTGACATTTAACCCTTTGCGGGTTTCGGTCGGTGCACCTCCCCGCATGTGGCTGCTGGTGTCGCCACAGCCCGCACGGGGTGTCCCCTTGTACGTTGTCAGCTGTAGCTAGACTGTATTCCAAGAGCTCGGTGTCGGACGCTGCCCGGCGCTGCCCGGCGGCCGCCCCAAAACGGAAGCACGTTTCCTTATTCCAAGTTCCGACCAGGACGTACGACGTGTACAACCGGGCGTTCCAACGGCATGAATGAATGAATGTTGCAGCACGTCTGTCGTCCCCAGGGTGAGCGTGTGGACCATCCACTAACGCCAATCACGTGAGACAAAGGCGGCTTGTACGGTATGTGAGAAATGCAGTCCGCCATATCCTTTCCACATCTTTCCGTACCCAACCGTCACCCGACGGTTTCACCCTGGTGGCGCTGTGTTTTGGAGCAGTGGATGGCTGTCAAAGTTTAGGCCTCGCCTGCACGATTTTACTTTGTGCCGTCATCGCGTTATGTGTCCCAAAGTGTATGTGCGCATATCTGCGAATCGAAGGAAACTACCCTGCTACGATGTGTACGGATGGTGTGGCCCCATGCATTTGCCCCTGGGCGCCATCCACCATCCGCATCCACGGCAAACCTTCTGGGCGTGAATCGGACAACCGCAATGGCCCTTGCCCACTTGTACGACGGACCTCATCAATCCAATGTCCCTTTGTATGTACCCAACTTCAGCCGCCGGGATAATAAAGGGTTCGGCAATCACTGCCGATCGACCCAACGCGCACATCAACGAAGCCTCGACTTCGGCCGAGCGTCACAGTGCCGTAGCAGACTCACAACACGGGATACGGGTCCACCTTGTAACGGTCGCAAAAACACCAAATGCCAAACATATACGCCACTGCGCGCATTGTTAGTCGGTTGGTTGGCTGCAAAAGAAGTGACGAAGGGTATTACAACGGCAATACCCATGGCAGGAAACTCACTCCAAACAAGTTCCCTAGCCCGGCAGCCGGCAGCTGCTCCCCACCCGACGTCCGCCCTCCCGAACATAGCACACTGCTTAAATCGTAAGAGAGGCTTGCCAACACAGCGTCAGGCAGCCGAACAGGTCCGCTGTACGGCATGAACGGATGTACAACATGTACGACAGGTCCTTACCAACAGACAGCGAAAGGCACTCCGTGGGATCCGCATACGCACGTACGTCTGTGGATCTGTCTCCCTGAATCCTTGCAACATCGAAGGGCCGCTGATGCAACAACGCTTCGAAGAACCCCTCCTAGCCGTACATCTTCGTACCCACCGGCAGGTGCTGCCGTGCCCACCGCATATCGCCCGGCATGCCCACCACCACCGTCTCGCCCGGCACGACCTGCCTCGCGTCCGTCAGCAGCGTCGCACCCGCCAGCTGCGCGATCAGCGCCAGACCCTGCGCACCGCCCTGCTGGGAGCCCGACGCGGCGGCGGCGGCGGCGGCGCTGGCGCGGCCCCGCCGCTGGCCCGGCCGCCGCGGCCGCCGGCGGACTTGCCCGATTTGCCCTTGCCGCCGGCGGGACACAATTTGGCGTCCTCCGACGCCCGCAACGGCGCTGTGAAGTATGTACGGCCTGCAGCAGGGTGGCTCACATAGGTCCCGTCAGCCGCACTCATCCAACCATAATGGTACATACCACAATCGTACACCACTACGAGATCAAGTCTGTCGGATTGGTTGTCCTTGTGAGGAAAAAGACCCGACTGCGTGCGGCAGAAGGAAAACAACTGCCGTAACCCTCCCCACGCCCGCCCACGGCTCTATCCCCGGTACGATGCAGTACATTTCAGCATAGGCCCCTCCCGCCGCGCCGCCTGGTACGCGTCCCATATCCGGAACTTGCGGGCCTTCTCCGCCTTGGCATCCACAGCGGCGTGCTCCCTCTGCGGCTGCAGCCACCTCCCCGCCGCGCGGCACGCCTCCAGCCAGGTCGCGTTCAGCAGCGGCCGCCCTGCCGCCAGCGCCGCAAGCACCTTCATACTGGGCTGGAACTTGTCGCGCGCGAGCAGCAGGTGCGTGAAGCCGCCCGCGTCCGCCTCCTCGTCCTCAGCCACCCGCCCGCCGAGACGATGCACCGCCGCCGTCAGGCCATTGCGCTCCTGCTCGGGGATGTTGCGGCTGATGGACACCACGACGGCGGCGGCGCCGCCGCTGCCGGGGGCCGCGGCGGCGGCGGAGCCGCCGTCGGTCTGCTGGCTGCCGCTGCCGAGGCTGCCGCCCCGGCGGCGGCGGCGGGCCGTCGCCAGGCCGCCGAATGGCGAGGGCTGGCCGGAGGGCTGCTGACTGCGGCGGTCACGACCGTCGTCTTTTCGTGCAGTTGAGAGGCGGTGTAGTTCTTGGTGAGGTTGTTGCATATCGCGTAGTCCCACACCTACGCACGCACGGCACATATACCGGAGGGTAATCTCAAGGGCTGAGGCACCATGCCAAATGCAGAGCATGGATCACCGGAACCTGCTTTGACTATCAGCCTCATGGGTGTGACAAATCCTGGCCCCCAAAAAGCTGAGGATTGCAGCCCGCGTCAACTGACAAGACCACCGTCGAGCTCTGCGTGTTCGCACCTTGACCTCCTTGAGTTTCGGGTCGAGCAGCTCCAGCACAAACTGGGGTTCGCCATCCTTCACCCGATAAAGGAAGCCGCCGCCAGGCGGGCTGCATCTTCAGGGTGCTCATCCAGAGCTTTGGTGGCCTCCTTTGCCGCCTCCGTCAGCTGCTGCACGCTGGCTGCGGGTCGGCTGCGCCGGGTCTGAGCCTCACGATTCAGCTGCGCCACCTGGGCTGTGAGTCGCCGCTTGAACCCGGGCCACCAATCCAGGACTTCTTGGTCTGGTTGTTGTTCCACGATAGGTACAGCGTCAACCTGCTCGTCCAACCAGTCTCCCAGGGACCGTTTGAGGTCTGGGTGCGAGAGGAAATGGAGGCGAAGGCGACGGGGCACCTTCGTTCTGTATTGGGGGCTGCGGTCGTGCCGCAAGGTGCAGGAGGGTTTATTTAGGCAGGGAGGTTATTTAGGCAGGCAGAACAGGAGTTGAAAGAATACCTGGTAGCGGGTACCGCACCGGTTTGTTCCTTCTTTGGGGGAGCGGGGTCGACTAGCGCCTCGGGCGCATGTTATCTTTGCTATGATTGGGTGGGTATATGCGAATTGTTCCCATGGGTTAATTGTGCCTTGTGCAAAATTGCCCACGTCGTGCCGTACCATGTGGCTGGCTCTGGCGAATGTGTTTCTCCGTCCGTCAAGGGTGAGATTTGGGTCGATGGAGAACACCTCCGCCCGTGTTATCACGACTGCTATGGGCAAGATCTGCCTGTAGCGCTCGCGCCGCTGCCTCCTTCCCAAGTTCCCATAGCCGCGCACGGTACCTGCTGGTCCTCCCGCACCGGCTTACGCCGTACCTCTTCAGCCTGTGTGCTGTCAAGTTGAGGTTTGCTGACATTTAACCCTTTGCGGGTTTCGGTCGGTGCACCTCCCCGCATGTGGCTGCTGGTGTCGCCACAGCCCGCACGGGGTGTCCCCTTGTACGTTGTCAGCTGTAGCTAGACTGTATTCCAAGAGCTCGGTGTCGGACGCTGCCCGGCGGCCGCCCCAAAACGGAAGCACGTTTCCTTATTCCAAGTTCCGACCAGGACGTACGACGTGTACAACCGGGCGTTCCAACGGCATGAATGAATGAATGTTGCAGCACGTCTGTCGTCCCCAGGGTGAGCGTGTGGACCATCCACTAACGCCAATCACGTGAGACAAAGGCGGCTTGTACGGTATGTGAGAAATGCAGTCCGCCATATCCTTTCCACATCTTTCCGTACCCAACCGTCACCCGACGGTTTCACCCTGGTGGCGCTGTGTTTTGGAGCAGTGGATGGCTGTCAAAGTTTAGGCCTCGCCTGCACGATTTTACTTTGTGCCGTCATCGCGTTATGTGTCCCAAAGTGTATGTGCGCATATCTGCGAATCGAAGGAAACTACCCTGCTACGATGTGTACGGATGGTGTGGCCCCATGCATTTGCCCCTGGGCGCCATCCACCATCCGCATCCACGGCAAACCTTCTGGGCGTGAATCGGACAACCGCAATGGCCCTTGCCCACTTGTACGACGGACCTCATCAATCCAATGTCCCTTTGTATGTACCCAACTTCAGCCGCCGGGATAATAAAGGGTTCGGCAATCACTGCCGATCGACCCAACGCGCACATCAACGAAGCCTCGACTTCGGCCGAGCGTCACAGTGCCGTAGCAGACTCACAACACGGGATACGGGTCCACCTTGTAACGGTCGCAAAAACACCAAATGCCAAACATATACGCCACTGCGCGCATTGTTAGTCGGTTGGTTGGCTGCAATAGAAGTGACGGAGGGTATTACAACGGCAATACCCATGGCAGGAAACTCACTCCAAACAAGTTCCCTAGCCCGGCAGCCCGCAGCTGCTCCCCATCCGACGTCCGCCCTCCCGAACATAGCACACTGTTTAAATCGTAAGAGAGGCTTGCCAACACAGCGTCAGGCAGCCGAACAGGTCCGCTGTACGGCATGAACGGATGTACAACATGTACGACAAGTCCTTACCAGAAAGGCACTCCGTGGGATCCGCATACGCACGTACGTCTGTGGATCTGTCTCCCTAAATCCTTGCAACATCGAAGGGCCGCTGATGCAACAACGCTTCGAAGAACCCCTCCTTGCCGTACATCTTCCGGCAGCACCTGCCGGTGGGTACGAAGATGCAACGGCAAGAACCCCTCCTTGCCGTACATCTTCGTACCCACCGGCAGGTGCTGCCGTGCCCACCGCATATCGCCCGGCATGCCCACCACCACCGTCTCGCCCGGCAAGACCTGCCTCGCGTCCGTCAGCAGCGTCGCACCCGCCAGCTGCGCGATCAGCGCCAGACCCTGCGCGCCGCCCTGCTGGGTGCCCGACGCGGCGGCGGCGGCCGCCGCCGCTGGCCCGGCCGCCGCGGCCGCCGGCGGACTTGCCCGATTTGCCCTTGCCGCCGGCGGGACACAATTTGGCGTCCTCCGACGCCCGCAACGGCGCTGTGAAGTATGTACGGCCTGCAGCAGGGTGGCTCACATAGGTCCCGTCAGCCGCACTCATCCAACCATAATGGTACATACCACAATCGTACACCACTACGAGATCAAGTCTGTCGGATTGGTTGTCCTTGTGAGGAAAAAGACCCGACTGCGTGCGGCAGAAGGAAAACAACTGCCGTAACCCTCCCCACGCCCGCCCACGGCTCTATCCCCGGTACGATGCAGTACATTTCAGCATAGGCCCCTCCCGCCGCGCCGCCTGGTACGCGTCCCATATCCGGAACTTGCGGGCCTTCTCCGCCTTGGCATCCACAGCGGCGTGCTCCCTCTGCGGCTGCAGCCACCTCCCCGCCGCGCGGCACGCCTCCAGCCAGGTCGCGTTCAGCAGCGGCCGCCCCGTCGCCAGCGCCGCAAGCACCTTCATACTGGGCTGGAACTTGTCGCGCGCGAGCAGCAGGTGCGTGAAGCCGCCCGCGTCCGCCTCCTCGTCCTCAGCCACCCGCCCGCCGAGACGATGCACCGCCGCCGTCAGTCCGTTGCGCTCCTGCTCGGGGATGTTGCGGCTGATGGACACCACGACGACGGCGGCGGCGCCGCCGCCGGGGACCGTGGCGGCGGTGGAGCCGCCGTCGGTCTGCTGGCTGGCGCCGCCGAGGCTGCCGCCCCGGCGGCGGCGGCGGGCCGTCGCCAGGCCGCCGGATGGCGAGGGCTGGCCGGAGGGCTGCTGACTGCGGCGGTCACGACCCGTGCGTCCGTGGGCCTCCGCCGCGGGTGTCGTGCTCTTGCGCGGTTTGCAAACAGAAAACTTACGGTTCGGAGGGCTCCGAGTCTGATGGGGGAGGGGCCCCGGCGGCCGCCGACAGCCAGCTGTCCAAGCGAACCTTGGCATCCTCCGACGCGTAGCTTAGGGCTGCTGACGGCTTCCAGTCAGCCGGCAGCCAGCCCTCGCTGATGGCGCGGTGGGAGGCTTGCCGTGCGTGGAAGCTCAGGCACCGCTTCCAGGGATAGTTGCCATTCGTGAAGGTCAGCGGCACGCCCTGGAGCTGCCCGAATGTGACCGACGTCGCCTTTTCGTGCAGTTGAGAGGCGATGTAGTTCTTGGTGAGGTTGTTGCATATCGCGTAGTCCCACACCTACGCACGCACGGCACACACGGCACGTACACCGGAGGTACATCCAAACGGCTGAAGATGTCAACAGCTCCATCAACCACGCCAAACGCATAGCATGGACCACCGGAACCCGCTCGTTGCTTTGACTACCAGCTTTTATGAAGTGAGGAATCCTGTCCCCCAAAGCAGATGAGGATTGCAGTCCGCGCCAACTGGCAAGACCGCCGTCAAGCCCTGCTCGTTCGCACCTTCACCTCCTTGAGTTTCGGGTCGAGCAGCTCCAGCACAAACTGGGGTTTACAGTCCTTCCCCTGATAAAGGAAGCAAATGCGCGAGTCGTCGAAGGCGTGCTCAAGCGGCTTGAAGAGGAGCAGCCCGTTGCGGGGATCGTTGACGTTGGCCTCCTGCCCCATAATCACGGTCATCTTGGCGGCCCTGCACATCCATGGAAAAAAATCAGCTTGTCGGCGGTGCAACCTTACAGTCCAATCAATGAGTGCACAGTGTCGTGTGCCCAGTGGGTGAAATTTGGCGCCAAATGAACCGAAAGCGTGCCGACCGGGGAAACAATGCCTGTGCAGGCATGCCAGCACGCACAGTAATGGACGACCCGTCTCCTAGGTGTCGGGTTGCTAGCCGCAGGGGTGAGGAGTACAGTGCACGCTCACCAGCAGCGTTTCCTGACAGCAGTCATCACACGCACCAACGCAACAGCTAGATCACCTCAGGGCAACTGCAAACTGCCTCTAAAGGTTTTCGGAGGAAGTCCTTCGCGTAACACCTCCGCAACGGAGTCCAGAACCGCGGGGATACTCACCAGGAGTATTTGAACAGGTGCGCGCCTGTGAACAAATAGACCATACAGTTCAGGCAAGTCCAGACATGGTAACTTGCAAGATGACTGGAGCTCACCGGTAACAAGTCGCTTGGGCAGCTCGACATTCAGCAACATGCAGCGCAGCTGGTGTCTGTCATCATGAACGTTGTCGTAAAATGCCTCAAGGCCCTCCTTGAAGTCGTCGCTTTGCCGAGACGCTGACGCTTTGCTGGCTGTGTACTGGAAATCTAGGAGCTGCAGGCCGGCCGTGATGTCAAGTTTGTGCAGGAACGCCGTCATCGCCGGCAGGAACGCCGTCATGATGCGCTCAATGTTGGCAATCTTGGCTGCAGGCGAGATGCGGATAAAGGTCCATCCATCAAATACGCAAGGGGTATGTGCGGGGCTTTGCCACTTTCGCGCGTCCGTCGGCGGCATGCCGACGGTGCCCAGCCATTGAACTGTGTACATGAACAAATTATACCTGCAACAACTTCGTTTGGATTTTGGGTTGCATAACAACAATACCTCCGTACAAGCGCGGCTGTCCAGGCAAATTAGCCGCACAAGCCGCCAGCCGCCACCGCGTCACGCAGTTAGTGCATGAGTGGGACACGTAGTGCATGACTGGGACACACCATGCGTTGTTCGAACAAGCTGCATCGTGTATCACGTCAGAGGACACCCTGAACCCCACTCACCGAGAGTGGCCGACGCGCCCTCCGGCTCGGTCACTGTTCAGGTATAGCAAACCCAACCAAGTTAGTGAGCAGGTAAGGTTGGCAGCACTAGAGAACAATTGAGTGGGCGACCAGTGCGACAGCAGTGAGCCATGAAGCACTTCAACGACGGCTTCGCGGGCCAAAGCACATACATGCGGCCACACACCGTTCAAAGACACAATGGGAACATCGTCAACTTAAGTTTTCACGGACGGCAAGGACCCTGGACTTGCAAGCGCACGTTCCCTCACACGTTAGCAGCACACCAATCCGGAGACACCCACAGACCAATGCACATGATCAACTGCTCACGTAGAGATTTCTCCAAGAAGGCCTTCTCAAATGCTTGCAGGTTCGGATCTCGTTGAAAGATCTCCCAGCAGGCCCACAAATCCTGAGGAGCATTGAACACGGCAGACTGTCAAGGAACACATGTTGTCACGCCGAAAGCTGACGCGCGTTGTATCACCTTGAAATCCTTGTCCGACTTTAGACAGAGGGCGGAGGCCATTTTCCCCACTTTCGTAGGATCTATTACGGCTATGTCCCTGTACAAGCTTATGAGCCTCTCACAGGCTGCAATGCGGTTTGCTTCGTTGTCGGCCATTGTCACCGTCAGTTGGCGCCGAGAGTAACTTGTTACACTAGGGCCTCGTAAGAAAATAGTAAGACAAATTCAAGACGAATTTCCGATGGTAAGCAGCCACCAGCAGCAGTTGGGAATGTGTGATGTGATGTTAAGAAGCTTCTTGAGCTCGTAAGGCCCATTAAACAATCACAGAAAATCAAAGTAAGAGAAAGCTTGTATAGAAAACCATTGATTGAAGAAAACAAACAAGAATAACAACTAACAATGTATGAATACTGCCGAGAGCCCAGCCCGAGGCCCAAGACTGACGTACCGCTGTGGCGCACTTCGCAGCCGACGTGCTGCATGCAGTGCCTTGGCAAGCAAACATTGATCTCCCATCATCATGACAGCAATCATGTTTTGGGACCAACAGCAAAGTTGGTCGCTCGCCGTACGGACTGTTTATTCCACCTAAACCCTAGTGCTAATTGAATGTCCGGTTTACGAACCGCTACGTCGAGCGGTGGATCTCCCTGATGACTCGGATATGTTCGGAATCATGTTTTTGTTTGACCAGTGCAAGCTTGGTCATTTCTTATATGAGGTGCAGAAGTTGCGGAAGGAAAAGCTGCAGAGATGAGAGACTCAGCTACCTTTTGTTCTTTTGGTCTTTTGTGCGCCCTTTGACGGATGACCGTTGTGGGGGAACACATGTTTATAGCCGTAAGGCCTGTACAACATGTAACAACCAACCTACCTAAGCAGAGAACCATGCCAATGATTTATCTTACCACAAACCATCACACAAAGGGAGGGACCGGGGGGAAGGGTCCAACACAGACGACTGAACCGATGCGTGTATGAAATGGGTCTACCATGGACAAGGCGAAAACATAACAGACTGAAACCCAACCGGGGGTACTAGCCGTCCACATCAGACACCACCAGTGTTGCTATCTTCCAAAACGGGGAAATAGAATTCCGCAGGTTTCCGGCCTGTCGCCAGTAGCCAAAAAACCTTTGGCAGGGCAGATTTTGGGGGGCTTCCTAGGTGCCAGGAAATAAAAACCTCCGAGGCAGGGTCTGCGAATTTCGACAGCAGGGCCACTGTTACCACAGCGACAACAGGGATTCTAAGTCCATGGAGGCCTGAAGCGCGCTTTCCTTGCGTCGCGGATGCATATGGGAGGGTAACCAGGAGTTGGGGACACGGCATTCGAGTGTGTTTTGGTGGTAGACAGGTGTACGATGCAGGATTTTTCCCTGCGCCTGCAGATTTCCAGGCCTTTTTGGTAGTCTGGAAAATAGTTGGCAGGGCAGATTTCCGGCTCTCCACAGCGTCAAATAAATGAAATCTCGCAGGTTTCTTGGGGGTCTGGGAAATAGAAAATTTCCGGCTTTTTTGCCCGTAAATATTCTTTTTATTTAAGATAGCAACACTGGACACCACCAGCACCAAGGCCCGTCGTCTACAGGGCTGACAGATCGACTCTAAAAGACCCCAAAATGTCACGGGACTCTCATCTGGGGGCCCGCCAAATTGCACACGAATGGTTGGCCGGGCGGCGCGGAATTCCAGTTCCGCGGAGGCAGTCCGAGCGCCGCCCGAGCGACCCGAGACGTGTACCCCGATTTGCTGTATCACTGCCTGAGCGACTGGGCATGCCCAGAAATGGTGTGCCCGTGGTGAAACCGGGTGGGGCCCCGCCCCGCCGTACTCACCGCACCCGCACGCCTCGGGGTGGGCGTTGTGGAGGTGGCTGTTGCCTGGCAGCGGGACCCCGCCGACCGCCCGGCGCCACAATGTTTCTTTGTGCTCCCGTTCCCACTTGATGGCCCAAAGCCGCTGTAGAGTGGCACGCATGCTGGATGCCGGGGAGTGTGCTGGAGGGCCAGCTACTCCGGCTGCCTCAAGCTGTCCCCAGAGAATTTTTTTTAAGGAATATATTCCTTTTTCGGAATAAATCAGGGTTTTCGGCTGCAAGAAAAAGGAATAGATCGCGGCCTGGACGTACGTTTTCATTCCTTGGGCCAATAATGTATCCCCTTAACCAGCAGTTCCAAGATTCATAGGTCTTATCAATATTTCATCATATAATCTCATGAGTAGTACCAATGGATTCGTCTAAAAGACCAAACCCGTAAGTCAACGGGGCATATTAGCATTTCTGACCGGGCCGAACGCAGCAAAATGCTCCGATCCAAAGTTGCCAAGGCGTGGAAGACCTTATAAAAGCAGGAACTATCGTTGGAAACCATTACTGAAGACGGCACAGTACTTGTTGAGCAAGTCGACATTCAGTCCGCAACATCGCAACCGCAAGCTGTGGAAGGTACTCCCATTCTTCGGAGTAGTGTTGCAACACGCAAAGACAGCATGCTGGATGCTGATGACAGTGATGCCGGTAAGCAGTCGCCATCCAAGCAGTGACGGCAGTAGCGGTCCCTGCTTATGTATGCGGCGGGCTTGCAGGGCAGACATGCATGCGCACAGTGACACAGGTATCTGGCATGAATCATCAAGACGCCGAAAAGCCCGGGCATTTTTTCTAGAGGCGTATTCCTGAGCTGACGGTTTGTTTGTAACTCATCGGGGGGGTCTGGGGGGGGGCGGAGCTCCCCCAGCGGCTCCCAGATAAGGAATAAATAATAATGTCCGAGGCCCAAACTCATTCCTTGGTACGGAATGAACATTCCCAGGCCAAAACGGAAAAAAATCACTGGCTGTCCCCGGGCCCCCTGCTCGTATTCAGCGCGCAGTCGTGCCCGGGCTGCCACCACCTCCTGCATCTGCAGCTGTGTCGCCAACCGGACCGTCAGGCCACTAAGCTTGACCGTCAGCGAGCTGGCTAGCCGCCAACCCATCCGGTCCACAATCCGCCGACGGGTCTCTTCCTCGGACTCCAGGTACCCCGCCCGCTCGGGGTGGTTCAACACAGCTGTTGCAGCTCCCCGCCACTCCTCGCTGATGTCGGCGAGCAGATGGTGGATGGCCGTCAGGGTCGGCCCCCGCCTTAAGGTCATGGACCCCTGTGGAGCCAGGTGGTCGCAGACCCACTCATCCCATCCAGCACCGGCTGCGGGTGCCTCGCCGGCTGCACGCGCGCGTGACCCGCACTGCGTCCCCTTCTGTGCGAAGCTTCCCGCAGGCCGCCAGTCGTGTGTGCCGCCTCTCCAGGCCGGGCCACGCTGGCGGTTCCGCGGTGTCCCGCGTCTCCGCCGGCGTGAAGTCCGGGTCTGTGTCGCCTGTGTGGTCCTCCATGCCACCTTCCGCTGCCACCGGAGTGGTGTTGGGTAGGAGTGGGTTCCCCCACAATGGGGATGTTGAAGCACCAGTCTCCGGCCACCGGGAGGTGGGGATGAGTCCACATCTTGCACCGGCGGGATCCCGCCTCCGGAGGCGGCTGAGAGCCCCCATGATTCTGCGGATGTCCTGCGGCAGCGATGCCAGTCCAGGCAGCGTGTCCGCACTGTCTGGTGGGCCGGCCGTCAGGACTGAGCTGGGGCTAAGATTCGGGTGGTGGTGCCGAAGGTAGGTGGCCGTCACCTGCGCCCACGGGTGGCCGCGAGCCCCCGGCGGTTGGCCCACCGACCGGGCCAGGCGTGTCGCGCACACAGCCTCCCGCGCGCAGCAGTGGGCTTTGAGTGGCAAGAGTCCGAAGCCGCCCGTGGCCGGGTGGCCATAGAGCAGCTGTCGGGGGACGCCCGTTAGGCGTTGGCAAGGCGTCACCGGGCTGACCCGCTGGTCCCCGACGGCCGCGGCCCAGCTCTCCAGTTGGTCCTCCTCGCCGTGTGTGGGGAGGCCGCCATGCTCCCAGTGGTACGTATCCAGTTGGAGTGCGTAGGCGGAAGCCCCCGCACATACAGCGACCGAATACTGTCAGCGGCGGCCTGGTGAGGCTGTCCATGCGTTGTCGGGCTGTCGATAGGGACTGCTGACGGGTGGGGGCAGGCTTGCTATCTTAAGAACAAAAGTTCGAACGGACAAAAAAATTCAAAATCGTAGAACTGACTCTGCAGTCAGGTTCTGACAGTATAAGAACTAATACGCATACAGCTGACACCATGTTTTGACCATTGAAAGAACTTAAATACACTCCGGGTCGAAAAGATCTTAGGGTGTGGGTTCGAACGTTCGATTCTGATCGCCATCGGTGATGCATTGGCTGTACTTGTGCCCGTGGGTGTGGTGACAATCCTCTCATTTGCGATCGGGGCATGAAGGATGCTCAGTAGTGGTAGCGGCGGCGGTGGCTGGCGAGCTGGTCGCAAGCTGACAAGAACGTTTTGGGCTGCCGCAGCAGAAAAGATCTGACCATCCATCGAACTTTCCTGCGCGTTTGAGAGGAACATATCTAAGCTTGTAGAACCTCCCGCCAAGGAAGATAGCAAGCCTGGGTGGGGGCAAGGAGGGCTGGAGAGTTCGAGAATCGGATACCGAGAGCGGTGGCTGCCGAGACCTGTCGGAGCCCTGCAATCATGGCGGGGTTCGGTTCCGGTTGCTGCGGTAGCTGCGGCTGCTAGGATCCAATCTTCAGGAGTTCCACCTTGTCTCGGTTCAACTGTTGCCCAGCTGCTTGCGCGAAGGTTTGCATGGCCTCAAGAAACGCCGGGACAGTCGCCTCCCCTTCCAGGAGGACCTGGCTGTCGTCTGCAAACTGTACCGCTGTCATGCGGTCCTCGTCCGTGGGGCTCATTCGGATCCCGATGTTGTTCCGCTGCAGCCATGACAAAAGGGCTTGCGCTACAGAGAGATACAGCAGGGGGGCCAAGGGGCATCCCTGTCGTACGCCCGCCGCCATGTGGACCGGATGGGAGAGCCGGCCCCCCACCAGTGCCTGCACCCGTGTGTCCGACAGGAGAGTTGAGACCCACTTGCGCAGGTTCTCCGATGCGCCCAGTTCCCGCATCGCAGCCTCCAAAAAGTCGCGGTGGACGGTCTCATGCTTTGGTGAAGTCCAGGAAGGCGAGGATTGCTGCGCACCCTTGCCGGCGGAGGAGATGGGGGAGGTGGTGGAGGGTGAAGATGTTGTAGCCAATCAGGCGGCCCGGCAGAAAGGCTGTCTGCTTGGCGGAGATGGTGGTGTTGAGTGCAGGCCCCAGGCGCACTGCCAAGATTTTGGCGAGGGTGCGGTAGTCGGTGTTGAGTAGGGTGATAGGGCGGTAGTTTCCCGGCTGCGTGGGGTCGCCTTTTTTGAACAGTTACCTTGATAATGCCGTCTGTGAACCTTGCAGGCATGCAGCCAGTCCTACCGATGGCTGTGTATACGGCGGCCATCAGGGGAGCGCACTGCCTGCTGAAGGCCTTGTAGAGCTCAATGGGCAGTCCATCCCAGCCCGGTGCCTTGCCCCGTGGCGTGGCCTTGAGGGCCGCCAGTACCTGCTCGGTGGCGACCTCAGGATGGCCGACGGTGTCCTCCGGGTCCTCCGGTAGGCGTAGGCGGTGGGCCTGTAGGGCCTCCAGGACCTGTGCCTGTGCTTGCTGCTTCACTGCCGTTGGCAGCTTGGCCTCTGATGGCAGGGCGCTGACCTCCCGCCAGTAGTCTGCAATGATTTGGGCCACTCACGCGGGGTCGCTGGCGAGTTGGCCCGTGTTGGGGTCTCGCAGACCGGAGGGACCTGGACCGCCTGCATCTCCTCCGCTGCCGGTGTCATGGACAAGCTTAAGTGAGCGCCGGGGAGATCGATTTCCGCCTGGCTGCGAGCACCTCGGCCCCCCCTGCGGCATGCATGCCTTTCTGTACGGCTACTTGGGCTTCCACGGCCGCCGCCAGGCGGGCTGCATCTTCAGGGTGCTCATCCAGAGCTTTGGTGGCCTCCGTTGCCGCCTCCGTCAGCTGCTGCATGCTCGCTGCGGGTCGGCTGCGCCGGGTCTGAGCCTCACGATTCAGCTGCGCCACCTGGGCTGTGAGTCGCCGCTTGAACCCGGGCCACCAATCCAGGACTTCTTGCTTGGTCTGGTTGTTGTTCCCCGATAGGTACAGCGTCAACCTGCTCGTCCAACCAGTCTCCCAGGGACCGTTTGAGGTCTGGGTGCGAGAGGAAATGGAGGCGAAGGCGACGGGGCACCTTCGTTCTGGATTGGGGGCTGCGGTCGTGCCACAAGGTGCAGGAGGGTTTATTAAGGCAGGGAGGTTATTTAGGCAGGCAGAACAGGTGTGCGTGACATGCGAGGGGCCGATCGGCGCCCGATAGTTTGCCCGTATGCGTATATAGTATACCCATTGCCTGAGCCCTAAAAAGAAAAGAAGGCTGCGGTGTCGGAAGAGCGCTGTTGATTTTTGGCGCGCTTTTGCGCGCTCGGAATACTACACTGGGTGTGTGTGTGTGTGTGAGTGTGTGTGTGTGTGTATCGTTACATATCTGCCGGGCCGACACTGGCCGGGGGCGCTAACCCGCCCCATACGGGAGACCGCCGAAGCACTCTCCCCGGATACGGGGGAAAGGGGCGTAAGGGGCCTCTGTCCCCTCGCTCTCAACCAAGGGCGCGTGCCCGATCCCCGAGGATCGGTGACCGCTGTGCCCCCTCAAGGGAGTGGGTGAAGGCCCATCCCAGGCGGTCTGCGCCTCGCAGTCCGCTGTTCAAACTCCTCAAGTCCTTGCAGCACCCAGGGCGCGTTTCGGAGGCGCGCCCCTGCTTGGTGCGGTAAAACTAGCCTGGTCCCGCGTCCCAACCTCATCGTACTAGCTAGGGTTGCACCCTTCCGGCAGGCCTGCCTGCCCAGCTGAGCCAGAGCGAGGCGTCTCGCACGCGTCAGGCCTTGCTGGGTCCGGGTATGCAGCAGTCGGGCGCTCCATGATGGGGCTATGGTTCGCACAAGGCAGCACATCACCACCTAGGCTTCCCTGTCGTACACCCTTTCCCGTCGCAAGCGGCCCTCGCCTACACGTCCCGCTCGCTGCCAACTCCGGCCCGACCCTCCTCGGGCATCCCCGGATCCCCATCGTGCCCGGAAGTGGGCTTCCCTAGTCCCATTCCTTACACCCTAGCGCCCAGCGCTGCTGTGTGTGTGTGTGTGTGTGTGTGTGTGTGTGTGTGTGTGTGTGTGTGTGTGTGTGTGTGTAAAAGAGAACTGAACCGCGAGAAGTGAAGTGTGTGTGTGTGTGTTTGCATCCACACTCTTCTGGGCTGCATGGTGCAGCCTTGTTTGAGTGTCTTGTGGACTCACTGCTAGTCATATCCTGCGTATGGCCGTTGATGCTGCTTGCACTGAACTTGCTTGCACTAGCCTCTGGCCGCATAATGTGCTGGGGTGGTCAGGTAATGGCGTTGGTTTAAGGGAGGACCCGGGAGGACTGAAGTTCACAAGGGCTCACACTGGAATACTACACTGGGGGTGTGTGTGTGTGTGAGTGTGTGTGTGTGTGTGTGTGTGTATCGTTACATATCTGCCGGGCCGACACTGGCCGGGGGCGCTAACCCGCCCCATACGGGAGACCGCCGAAGCACTCTCCCCCGGATACGGGGGAAAGGGGCGTAAGGGGCCTCTGTCCCCTCGCTCTCAACCAAGGGCGCGTGCCCGATCCCCGAGGATCGGTGACCGCTGTGCCCCCTCAAGGGAGTGGGTGAAGGCCCATCCCAGGCGGTCTGCGCCTCGCAGTCCGCTGTTCAAACTCCTCAAGTCCTTGCAGCACCCAGGGCGCGTTTCGGAGGCGCGCCCCTGCTTGGTGCGGTAAAACTAGCCTGGTCCCGCGTCCCAACCTCATCGTACTAGCTAGGGTTGCACCCTTCCGGCAGGCCTGCCTGCCCAGCTGAGCCAGAGCGAGGCGTCTCGCACGCGTCAGGCCTTGCTGGGTCCGGGTATGCAGCAGTCGGGCGCTCCATGATGGGGCTATGGTTCGCACAAGGCAGCACATCACCACCTAGGCTTCCCTGTCGTACACCCTTTCCCGTCGCAAGCGGCCCTCGCCTACACGTCCCGCTCGCTGCCAACTCCGGCCCGACCCTCCTCGGGCATCCCCGGATCCCCATCGTGCCCGGAAGTGGGCTTCCCTAGTCCCATTCCTTACACCCTAGCGCCCAGCGCTGCTGTGTGTGTGTGTGTGTGTGTGTGTGTGTGTAAAAGAGAACTGAACCGCGAGAAGTGAAGTGTGTGTGTGTTTGCATCCACACTCTTCTGGGCTGCATGGTGCAGCCTTGTTTGAGTGTCTTGTGGACTCACTGCTAGTCATATCCTGCGTATGGCCGTTGACGCTGCTTGCACTGAACTTGCTTGCACTAGCCTCTGGCCGCATAATGTGCTGGGGTGGTCAGGTAATGGCGTTGGTTTAAGGGAGGACCCGGGAGGACTGAAGTTCACAAGGGCTCACACGACCACGGAGCATGATGCATGTAATGCATGCGCGCCCAGGTTAGTGTATGTACTTTGTGCATGTGACGACACCACAGGGTCCCTGATGGAGCGTCGCGCGCGATTGTCATGTCCGTACGTCCCTAGATGCGCCAACAGGGACACGGGCATCATTCGCACATGATTCGTGCTTGTGACCCACTGCAGCATCCCGTCATTCAGTCACGACAGTCACAGTGCCATGACCTGTCGGATGCTCCGAGCACGGCTATAGGTTCGTTGTGCGGATAGTTGTGTAAGGCTGACAATGCTGTGGCTGCTGCCGTTACATCGCTGCGGACACTCCGTCTCTCTTATAACACAGCCCAAGACCTCATACTATGCCCCAAATAAACCACGCAGCAGAATGCCCAAACCACAGCAGCAACCAAGGACGGCCTACGTCCTGCCGAACATATGAGCTCCATCAACGTGAATGTCTTGTCTCAAAACAGACCTGCCATGCTCTCCCTCGGCTTTGCACGTGGAAGCAAGCGTCGTTCAGCAGCGCTCTATTGAGTGCCGTTCTTACCAACTCAATCTTCGGAGGGCTCCGAATCCGGTGGGGGAGGGGCCCCGGCGGCCGCCGACAGCCAGCTGTCCAAGCGAACCTTTGCATCCTCCGACGCGTAGCTTAGGGCTGCTAACGGCTTCCAGTCAGCCGGCAGCCAGCCCTCGCTGATGGCGCGGCGGGAGGCTTGTTGCGCTTGGAAGCTCAGGCACCGCTTCCAGGGATAGTTGCCATTCGTGAAGGTCAGCGGCACGCCCTGGAGCTGACCGAATGTGACCGACGTCGCCTTTTCGTGCAGCTGAGAGGCGGTGTAGCCCTTGGTGAGCTTGTTGTCAGTCGCATAGTCCCACACCTACGCGCACACAGCACATACACCGGAGGGTAATCTCAAGGGCTGAGGCACCATGCCAAATGCAGAGCATGGATCACCGGAACCTGCTTGTTGCTTTGACTATCAGCCTTATGGGTGTGACAAATCCTGGCCCCCAAAAAGCTGAGGCTTGCAGCCCGCGTCAACTGACAAGACCACCGTCGAGCTCTCCGTGTTCGCACCTTGACCTCCTTGAGTTTCGGGTCGAGCAGCTCCAGCACAAACTGGGGTTCGCCATCCTTCACCCGATAAAGGAAGCAAATGCGCGAGTCGTCGAAGGCGTGCTCAAGCGGCTTGAAGAGGAGCAGTCCGTTGCGGGGATCGTTGACGTTGGCCCCCTGCCCCATAATCACGGTCATCTTGGCGGCCCTGCACATCCATGGATAAATCACCATGTCGGCGGTGCAACCTTACAGTCCAATCTATGAGTGCACAGTCTCGAGTGCCCAGTGGGTGAAATTTGGCGCCAAATGGACAGAAAGAGTGCCGACCGGGGAAACAATGCCTGTGCAGGCATGCCAGCACGCACAGTAATGGACGACCCGTCTCCTAGGTGTCGGGTTGCTAGCCGCAGGGGTGAGGAGTACAGTGCACGCTCACCAGCAGCGTTTCCTGACAGCAGTCATCACACGCACCAACGCAACAGCTAGATCACCTCAGGGCAACTGCCAACTGCCTCTAAAGGTTTTCGGAGGAAGTGCTTCGCGTAACATCTCCGCAACGGAGTCCAGAACCACGGGGATACTCACCAGGAGTATTTGAACAGGTGCGCGCCTGTGAACAAATAGACCATACAGTTCAGGCAAGTCCAGACATGGTAACTTGCAAGATGACTGGAGCTCACCGGTAACAAGTCGCTTGGGCAGCTCGACATTCAGCAACATGCAGCGCAGCTGGTGTCTGTCATCATGAATGTTGTCGTAAAATGCCTCAAGGCCCTCCTTGAAGTCGTCGCTTTGCCGAGACGCTGACGCTTTGCTGGCTGTGTACCGGAAATCTAGGAGCTGCAGGCCGGCCGTGATGTCAAGTTTGTGCAGGAGCGCCGTCATCATGCGCATAATCTCGCCTGCAGCCAAGATGCATAAAAAGGTCCATCCATCACATGTGCGAGGGGTATGTGCGGGGCTTTGCCACTTTCGCGCGTCCGCCGTACCCAGCCGTTTAACTGTGTACATGAACAAATTTTGCAACAACTTCGTTTGGATTGGGTTGCATAACAACAATACCTCCGTACAAGCCCGGCTGTCCAGGCAAATTAGCCGCACAAGCCGCCAGCCGCCACCGCGTCACGCAGTTAGTGCATGAGTGGGACACATAGTGTATGACTGGGACACGTAGTGCATGACTGGGACACACCATGCGCTGTTCGAACAAGCTGCATCGTGTATCACGTCAGAGGACACCCTGAACCCCACTCACCGAGAGTGGCCGACGCGCCCTCTGGCTCGGCCACTGTTCAGGTATAGCAAACCCAACCAAGTTAGTGAGCAGGTAAGGTTGGCAGCACTAGAGAACAATTGAGTGGGCGACCAGTGCGACAGCAGTGAGCCAGGAAGCACTTCAACGACGGCTTCGCGGGCCAAAACACATACATGCGGCCACACACCGTTCAAAGACACAATGGGAACATCGTCAACTTAAGTTTTCACGCACGGACGGCAAGGACCCTGGACTTGCAAGCGCACGTTCCCTCACACGTTAGCAGCACACCAATCCGGAGACACCCACAGACCAACGCACATGATCAACTGCTCACGTAGAGATTTCTCCAAGAAGGCCTTCTCAAATGCTTGCAGGTTCGGATCTCGTTGAAAGATCTCCCAGCAGGCCCACAAATCCTGAGGAGCATTGAACACGGCAGACTGTCAAGGAACACATGTTGTCACGCCGAAAGCTGACGCGCGTTGTATCACCTTGAAATCCTTGTCCGACTTTAGACAGAGGGCGGAGGCCATTTTCCCCACTTTCGTAGGATCTATTACGGCTATGTCCCTGTACAAGCTTATGAGCCTCTCATAGGCTGCAATGCGGTTTGCTTCGTTGTCGGCCATTGTTACCGTGAGTTGGCGCCGAGAGTAACTTGTTACACTAGGGCCTCGTAAGAAAATAGCAAGACAAATTCAAGACGAATTCCAGACGGTAAGCAGCCACCACGGAATAAGTTGGGAAGATGTGTGATGTGATGTTAACAGTATGTTTCCAATCAGGAGCCTCTAAGTTGACCTCCCAAATTTTGGTGGTACACTAGAGGTGCTCTAGTGGTGCGCATGTTTCCAATTAGCGGCCGCCCCGAAACCAAATCAGGGCGCGAAGTGTAAAAATATGCACCAAGTCATAATTCTTTTATTACAAGTAACAAAATGCGCAGACTCCAATTGCTTAAGCTCCTGTCGGGCCTGCCTGCGGTCCTGGTGGCCGTTCTTTTGGCCACACAGAGCGGCCCACTATCCAATCGCGAGGCTGACTTTTTAGAGGTCATAGTTGGCCTCTGCGCAAATGTTATCAATGTGGTATAAGCAATCTGAACCAAAATGTTGTTGTTGGCCATGTCGTCACAGATGTTGTCTCGGGTCAGCGGTCTGCCTTCGGCGGTCAAGCCAGTGAAGTCAAAGGAAAAGGGAAAAACACTCCAACAATGACTGTGTCAATGAAATTT
Organism: Eudorina sp. 2006-703-Eu-15; assembly: GCA_003117195.1. Lineage (NCBI taxonomy): Eukaryota > Viridiplantae > Chlorophyta > Chlorophyceae > Chlamydomonadales > Volvocaceae > Eudorina > Eudorina sp. 2006-703-Eu-15. The sequence goes on along the minus strand of BDSI01000162.1, from coordinate 108,252 downwards.
AAAATGGACGTCCTACAATTTCCGCGCCAAGGAGTTAGAGGTCAAAAAAAATTTATGGGCTGGTCCGGGGCATCCCATAAATATGGACGCAGTTAGAGGCGCACTAGTGGTCCGACGTTTCCAATTGGGCCTTACGATCTTCCCCGATACCCATGCTTTCAATAATACCTTGAACCCGGACACCCAGACTTGCAATATGTTATTTATTCCTCAAATAGAACTTAATTACGCTTTGTCTGCAACAAACGACACGTGTTCCTGTGAGATATTTCGAATGTGGACTTAGTGGTAGCTGATTGGAAACATACTGTAAGAAGCTTCTCTGGAGCTCGTAAGGCCCATTAAACCTGAACAAACAACCACAGAAAGTCAAAATAAGAGAAAGCTTTTATAGAAAACCATTGATTGAAGAAAACAAACAAGAATAACAACTAACAATGTATGAATACTGCCGAGAGCCCAGCCCGAGACACAAGACTGACGTACCACTGTGGCGCACTTCGCAGCCGACGTGCTGCATGCAGTGCCTTGGCAAGCAAACATTGATCTCCCATCATCATGACAGCAATCACGTTTTGGGACCAGCAGCAAAGTTGGTCGCTCGCCGTACGGACTGTTCATTCTACCTAAGCAGAGAACCATGCCAATGATTTATCTTACCACAAACCATCACACAAAGGGAGGGACCGGGGAGAAGGGTCCAACACAGACGACTGAACCGATGCGTGTATGAAATGGGTCTACCATGGACAAGGCGAAAACATAACAGACTGAAACCCAACCGGAGGTACTAGCCGTCCACATCAGACACCACCAGCACCAAGGCCCGTCGTCTACAGGGCTGACAGATCGACTCTAAAAGACCCCAAAATGTCACGTCAATTCATGGGTGGCGAGACCCGGGCGGGGACTCTCATCTGGGGGCCCGCCAAATTGCACACGAATGGTTGGCCGGGTGGCGCGGAATTCCAGTTCCGCGGAGGCCGTCCGAGCGCCGCCCGAGCGACCCGGGACGTGTACCCCGATCTGCTGTATCACTGCCTGAGCGACTGGGCATGCCCAGAAATGGTGTGCCCGTGGTGAAACCGGGTGGGGCCCCGGCCCACCGTACTCGCCGCACCCGCACGCCTCATGGTGGGTGTTGTGGAGGTGACTGCTGCCTGGCAGCGGGACCCCGCCAACCGCCAGGCGCCACAATGTTTCTTTGTGCTCCCGTTCCCACTTGATGGCCCAAAGCCGCTGTAGAGTGGCAGGAATGCTGGATGCCGGGGAGTGTGCTGGAGGGCCAGCTACTCCGGCTGCCTCAAGCTGTCCCCGGGCCTCCTGCTCGTATTCAGCGCGCAGTCGTGCCCGGGCTGCCGCCACCTCCTGCATCTGCAGCTGTGTCCCCAACCGGACCGTCAGGCCACTAAGCTTGACCGTCAGCGAGCTGGCTAGCCGCCAACCCATCCGGTCCACAATCCGCCGACGGGTCTCTTGGTCTCTTCCTCGGACTAGGTGGCTAGCCGACCGGCCGCGAAAGATCCCGCACGAACACCCTGTGAAGTGGAAATAAGTCAGTCGGGGCCTAGAACGCGAGCAGAAGGAGAGGAACCGTGACAACAGACGCGTCTCACCGATGCAACGCACGGCGCAGGGCCCGGCGCAACCACCGGAGTGACGGGCCCAAGCAGCGGGGCAGGCAGCGCCAGCGGAAGGAGCCGAACAACCCCCAGACCAGAGGACGGATCCACGCAAAAGAGGTGATTACCAACCTACAAATGTGTTAACACAACGCGCGAAGAGAGCCGTGATGAAGGTCCAAGGGCCGGAAAAGTGTAAACAGTTAGCGGTCATCAGCTTTAAACTCACGATGGGCACAGTTCGTAGCCGAGCAGGAAAAGGCGACTGTTGAGACATGTCAACCGTCAAGAGACGTGAGAGTCGTTCGCTGGGCCCACCCTCCCACCCAATGACAATAATGGGTTGGTTGATTCGATTTGAGTCGACAAGAGGGAGCCAAGCGGGCGGAGCCAAGCGCCGCCGCAGCTGCGGGTCCAGGTGCTCGGGCAGCAGTGGGTCCGCCGCCGCCATCCCCTTCTGCTGGCGCAATCGCCGTCCGTGCCGCCGCCTCTGCTGCGGGTCCTGCTGTGCGTGCTGCCGGCGGCCCGCCGCCTCCGTCCACTGCTGCATCGCCGCACGCAGGGCAACCATTGACAGCACCCGACGGCCAGTCAGGCAAGCCCTCGGGGTAATCCTCCACGAGGCCCTCTAGGAACTGGAACGCGAGCAATCTGATCCTCAGCCCGTCAAACGTAAGGGTCCTGGCTGCGGGTCCAGATGGACAGGCGTCGTTCTTCTCCCAGTTGGATAGCATTCCAGCCGTGAACCGATGGAGGCTGACGTGACGGGTGAGAAAGCAAGGTAATCCACCTGCTGCACCAGTGTTGCGTGCCACCATAGGACGTTCTGCCCGTCACGTCGGGACCATGGCTGCCACGAGGTTACCGTGTCCGGCAAGCAATCGGCGACAGTTGGGCGGATAGGTGAATGGCGTGCGACAGCGCTGGCAAGTCAGCTGTGGGAGGGATATACTGATCGGCTGGTCCCATGTCACAATCGTGACTGGGATTGCGGGAAGCCCAGCACGACAGCCCACCGTACCACAGTTGGGACACGCAGCTGTGTCGCTGTCCCTTTCGACAGCTGCCTGCATCGTGGACTGAACCGCAACCAAAACCGATGCACGCGTGGTCGTGGCAGCGGGTAGGTGGCGGAGGCAGCTCTCGGCAAGCTGAGGGTGGAAAGGTAGGCCATACTTAGTGTCGTCGCCCCCATCTGGCTCAGTATCAGTACCATCTTCTGAGTCGTCAGCCCAGCCATCGGAATCCGATTCTTGCCTCCCTCCATCCACCTCGTCGGGATGCATGGGCGGCGGTTGGCTGTTCATCGGGAAGCCAGTCCAAGCCGTAGGGGAGGTGGTCATCGTTGTTATCTACATTTTCTTGCAGATGCAGGCCATCAGCGGTATTCTCTCCATCAGGTGCGTGCGGCTCACGCGGAACGACATTTGCATGGCCGCGATCAGCGCGAGGTACACCGACTTCTTTAGCCCTTTGCGCTTTGTTCCGAAGGGATTGACATTTCGCACTCTCATTGCATACTGCAGCTCTTTCAGTATTCATAAACTATAGAGGTTTCGGTGGCTATGTCCACAAGCTTGGTGTAAGCGCAGGAACGCGGGATGTCTGGTGGGCCTTGTCTACCAGGTATGCGGTAAGCGTAGGCAAAAGTATGCATGCGTTCTCATCTAGTTTGCTAATCTTATGATAACAGTTGATTATGCAGGTGGGGAGGAAAAGTGTTCCCCACTTAAGCGTATTACGCTCACTTGGTGCCTCCCCAACATCTAAGGAAACGTTGGGTGGGGATGCGCGCTTAGCTCGAGGGTGAGTCGTATTCTGCGTATTGCCGTAGACGCTGCTTGCACTGAACTTGCTTGCACTAGTGCTGCGTGGGCCGGTCAGGTAATGGCGTTGGTTTAAGGGAGAATCCGGGCACAACATGATGCATGTAATGCATGCGCGCGCAGACGCCAAGCCGTTCGGATCGTGCTCATATTATGCCACCGTAGATCCTGGGTAATGTGTCGCCGCCGGAATCGAATCTAATCGACGACCAGGTACTAGTACAGCCACCCCGCGGGTGCAACTCGAAAAAAAGGATTATGACCCGTTCACACCGCGAACTCTCAGCCATGAACTATCTTTTGCGCAAGAATGTGCCGTTCTTCCTCGCAAGCCATGTTGTGGGAGGCAGTATGATCTCGTAATCTAACTGTATCGTAATACCAGCATGCCCAACCCGATTGTTGAGCGAAGCAAAAACATCCATCCAAAATCACAAAAATATGCTATTTTGTATGACTTCAATAGTTTGCGCCAAGATCATGAACTGCTGGCTTGCATCCGCCACGCGTAACCGTGTCATCGTTGGGAGTTGTCAATGCCAGGGTTATGTGCTTACTCGGCATAAAATTCCTGATATATAAAGATAGCACAGGTTATCTTCTGCAAGCTGAAGTTGCTCCGTCGTCCTTAAAGACGACGTATTACGTTTCGAACCCACAGTCGTTCTGTTCTCCACCCGCAATCATGCCTCGCGCAAGCCTCGACATGGCAACCGATCCTGAGGCCTTGAGCCCGGATGAGAAGCAAAAGACTGTGCGTGCGGAACTCATGGCGCCCGTTCCGTCAGTGAACGATGAGTGGGTTCGTGCCGACCCAGGTATGCACAAGGCGCTGCTAAGAAATACATGTTTTGGAAAGAGAACTTTTCAGTCTGTAAGTTGTTAATTTTGCATACAATTTCCTCCTCTCAGGTCCATTTGGTCTCCTATGCTTCGGCATGACCACTTGGTGAGTCAGGAACCTCTCATGTATGCCACCGCTTCTGCGAGGTCGCGCGCGATTGTCCTCATATTTATAGAATCCATTTCGCCAAATGTCCCGCCTTCTTTTACGCAGTATGCTTATGTTCATCACTACCGGGTAAGCACAGAACACGTCGCAGTGATAAAATCCCACTGCATCGAAATACACGATAGTAATATCTTAAGTTTCGCCGCTGTATGAACAGATGGGCCGAGGCGAACTTCTTGCCAACCGTCTTCTGTTACGCGATGTTCTACGGCGGCTTCGGGCAATTCGTTGCGGGCGTTCTTGAGGTAGGACGGCATGGAAGCAATGTTAATATTGGAAACATGCGCTTGATTCATCCTGTAGTTCGGTCCCATCGATTGCGGGTTTGGTCGCGCCGAATCGTGCCGTCAGTTAAGCGCAGGGCTGCCGATGAGCGTCAATGGAATCACCGTCCCATGCTGACCGTGCATCATGCTTGCTAGTATTGCGCCCGCTATCGCCTCAGATTTACAGTTCTCGTCCCCCCTCTCTGCACGCCGGCTGCGTGTCCACGTGTCCCGCAGCAATCACTCAGGGTCTCCATGTCCGCTCGCACCATTTCCCCCGTGATGCGAAGGGCGGCACCCATGTTGACTGTTTTCTTTCCGTGATATGTCCTTCACACGTCACGTCTTCTTATCCCTATGCAGCTCATCAAGGGCAACACATTCGGAGGGACCGCCTTCTGCAGCTATGGCGCTTTCTGGATGGGCTGGTGAGTCGTTCACGTCGTGGCCCAGGCGGTGGTGGGACAGATCGGACTAGGGACGCGGATACGGAGGACGCATGTATGGCTGGCGGAACCCCCGCCTCCCGTGGAGCAATGTGTGTGGGATGTGGTGGTGTTGGCCGCGATCGCGGCCATGGAGACTGGTCGCCGGTTCATGGCGGCCACCCTGCGACGGTCAGCACCTGGTCCGGGCCCGATTGTACGGCCGGGACCGGAACTGGCAGAGCAAGGGGAGCGGCGCGCAATCGCTGATATTTGGGGGCGCCTTCACGGGTCTGCCCAGTTGGGGCTCCCAAGACGTGGTTGGACCTCGGTGGGCCCCTTCCACCCTTTTTTGAAAGTTTCGGGGGGAGTGATACGTTGTGCGGGACATGTTCCTGATGAGGAATGAGGCACGGGTTCCCCGACCTCTACCTGGTTGTGTTCGGGTTCTCCGACCCGGGGCGCAAGGTGGGGGCCTGGCCTGCCCTTAGACTGGGTAGGAGGCTGGGATCCCGTTGGTATATTGTTGCTTGGCCAAGGTAGTTCTTTGGATGCGGGTTCCTCCACTAGCGGTCGCTGGGCAGTGTCACGAGCCAGGCGTGGGTCTTCCAAGACCTCGAGAGCGTGCAGCGATGGGTGCCTCAGGGGTGGTGGTAGCTGGGTAATGGGGTGCCTGTGTGGGCGACCTCCCCTGTGCTTGGCTTTATCCACTTCTGGGGTTTCTGCCCTTGGTTGTGCCTATCCCTTCGGTAGTGTTGCCCCGCTGTGTGCCTCTGCTTGCCTCGGTGTCTGTCTGGATGGGGTTATGACCCGGTGTGTTTTTTGGGTGCGGCGTTGAGGTGTGGAGGTGTCCTGCCGTCTTGGCGGTGGGGCCTGCTGGGGCTTGCCCTGGTATACACCGGTGATCCCTCTGGGGTCCGCTGTAACGTTCATTCATTCACGTCGATCGATGGGTGCATGAGTTGGCTGACTGCCCCCTAGCTAGCTACCCCGCAGGTGTGGGGTCTGTTTAGTTGGTTCCTTGCTGCCTTGGGGCTCGATGGCCAACCTCCCGACCATCCGGGTTGGGGATTTGGGCTTTAAGGTTCCGGGTCGAAGGTGGCCTGACTGCCAGTTGCCATGCACTCATAATGATGTTACAGTGGACCCCGCGGGTCATCGGTGAGAGCCGTAGCGTGGTAATTTTTGTGTGCTCTCCCCCCTCGCGCGGGCTCGCCGCAACGTCTGACCAGCCAGCCGCCCACCGCCCGCCGTCATTCGCTCCGACCCGCCGTCCGCGCACCTGCTGCTGCAGGTTCCTGCTCGAGTACCTGATGAAGGAGCACAAGCTGCTGTACCCGGGTGCCGCCACCGGCAAGACCCTGTGGTGCGGCCTCTGGGCCTTCCTCACCTTCGGTAAGTGAGCCGCGTGGAGGCGGGAGCGGGTGTGCACCCCGGATGCGTCCGGGGGAGTGTTTTTTTGTATAATTACAAGGTGGACCCGAGTCCCGACCGGGTATGCCAACGAGCCCAGATAGCTCGTAGGCGCCTCATCTCATCAGCCCCTACCAAAGACTGCCCACCCATCCTCCATAACCCGCGGGGGGTCATGCAGCCAACCGGCCAACACACCAGGTTACCAGCGCGCCAGGATCTCCTGGAAACCGCGCCAGACCCGCCGAATCACATGGCGGGGTTTGTTGCTGTTGTTGCTGTTTTTGACTTGCCATCATACACAGATAGCCTTACCACAACAGTGAGCCCATGATGTGAATTGGCGGCCGCAGCACCCTTATCAGAGTCGTTTGCTGACACGATATCGACCTCCTCCTCCTCCTCGTCGTTGTACCGTACATACATCCTCAGGTTTCTTCATCGTGACGATGCGGAAGAACGGCTGCCTCATGACCATCTTCTCCAGTCTGGTGCTCACCTTCATGCTGCTGGCGGGCGGCGTCTGGGACGCCAAGTGCGAGAAGGCCGCCGGCTACATGGGCTTCTTCTGCGGGTCCTCCGCCATCTACGCCGCCTTCGCCTTCCTGTACAAGATCGAGCTGGGCTTCATGCTCCCCGGCGTGCGGCCCGTCAACTGGATCCCAGCGTGCCGCGTGCAACGCAACGGCGCGTAATAAGCGCAGACTGACACCAGGGGCTTCTCTCACAGCCTTTCTCCACGTCTCTGTCTGCCGTCTACCCCTCCCGGCGAAACGTTACGCACGTTTTGCACGACTGACGCTGCTGCTGCGGAGCGGAAGCGTCAAGCAAAGCGCTGCGGTCGTGCGGTGTTTGCTGCCAAGCACCGACGTACCTCGCTGTCTGGAGATCGGGACGAGGGAGGTCTGCTCCCTGCTTGGCTTATCCTGTGCGAGTGAAGTGGGCGGTAATAATGCTGGAATACATACTGGGGATGCGGCGCTGCGGCGCTTTATCATGGCACCCGTTGCGGGTGAATGGGGGCGGTGGACGACTACCGGCGGCGTGGGTGACGGCAGCAGCACCTGACCGCGCTTCCAGGGGCGTCGCGGCGTCCTCGTCACCCTCTGTGGCCTGGGCCCTCAGTTTTACGAAGAGGAAGCCTCATGCCGAGTTGCGAAGAAGAAATGCCGTTGGGCGTGCGTGCGCCTGGATCATCTTACGACGATGCTGCCAGTCGGCGAGCCGGACGGCACGCAGGGAATGAATTGACTTAGGATCGGCGGCATGTAGAACTGCAGATCAGACAACGGCAGGTGTAGTAATGCTCTAGATCAGTGCGTGTAGGCCAAAGCAACAAGCAAGCACTTGACGGCGGGGCGGTCGGCTCGTGCGGAGGGCGGAATGAACAAATGAAGCAAGTCCACACCATCGGATTGCCGCCATCAGCAAGGGCGATATATAGATGCTGTGGGAGGCTCAGGACAGGACGAACCGGGTTGGTGAATGGGTCGTCACTGATTGTCATGTCATGGCACCGTGCCGTGGTAGCTATCTAGGCGTCCGCATGTGGGCTGCTGGTTTCGGCGCCTGTGGCCGCCGGGCAGGGGGAGCCGCGCGCGCGCCCGGGGGCGGGGGCACGCCCAAAGGACCCCTGCCTGTACGCCGCGTCCTCGCTATGTCGTACTGCGACCATCGATAAATGTACGGCATGTTTCGGGAAGGACACGTCAGTTGGCCCGATAGGATGCGCGGCCCCTGTATCTAACTAAACCGGCGTGCAGCCTTCGCACGCCCATGCAGCTGATGCCCAGCTTAGTGGGTTATGTGTGGTGTCCTTTTTTGCAAGAGGGTGTCGTACGTCACATGAACGGCAAGGTATGGTGTGTATTGGTTGGTTAGGTTGGTTGGTGGGTGCTGCTGAACCGTATGTACCTGCTAGAGTCCCCAAACCGATCTGGCCGCAACAGTCGCAACGCATGCTTGCCCCGATGATGATACAGTGGGGTGTGATTCGAAGGGGTCCGCGCGGCCGTGCGGATGGATGGCCATGTGTTCGTGTTTAAATGGCGGCTGTTTCAATCGCGTCGCAGCGCATGCTGGCATGCTCAAGGGGCGGGCTGCGCGGAAGTGCGGATGGCCGTGCTTTTGTGTTTGTGGTGTTGGTGTCCGGCATTGGGGGAGACCCCAACTTTTTCGCCCAGTCGGGACTACTGTTCCTTTTGAGGTGGCGGCGGGATGAATGGTGAAATAAGGGAAGCCAACGAATGTCATCAAGTTGCTTCGCGACCGGCGGCAGCTATGGGATTTTGGAGGTCCGCCCGCTTGGGGCCGTATCTCTGCACGGGGTAGGCCCAGTCCTTTTCTTCCACAGGCCCTGCCTGTGCAGGAACCGTTTGTGTATTTCATTCCAACCACCGGCGCACCGGGCCGGCGGGCGGCCCCTGCGGCCCCGAGGCGTTTGAGCTTGGGAGTGTGTGTGTGTGTGTGTGTGTGTGTGTGTGTGTGTGTGTGTGTGTGTGTGTGTGTGTGTGTGTGTGTGTGTGTGTGTGTGTGTGTGTGTGTGTGTGTGTGTGTGTGTGTGTGTGTGTGTGTGTGTGTGTGTGTGTGTGTGTGTAAATCGTTACATATCTGCCGGGCCGACACTGGCCGGGGGCGCTAACCCGCCCCATACGGGAGACCGCCGAAGCACTTTCCCCCGGATACGGGGGAAAGGGGCGTAAGGGGCCTCTGTCCCCTCGCTCTCAACCAAGGGCGCGTGCCCGATCCCCGAGGATCGGTGACCGCTGTGCCCCCTCAAGGGAGTGGGCGAAGGCCCATCCCGGGCGGTCTGCGCCTCGCAGTCCGCTGTTCAACATCCTCAAGTCCTTGCAGCACCCAGGGCGCGTTTCGGAGGCGCGCCCCTGCTTGGTGCGGTAAAACTAGCCTGGTCCCGCGTCCCAACCTAATCGTACTAGCTAGGGTTGCACCCTCCGGCAGGCCTGCCTGCCCAGCTGAGCCAGAGCGAGGCGTCTCGCACGCGTCAGGCCTTGCTGGGTCCGGGTATGCAGTCGGTTGCTCCATGATGGGGCTATGGTTTGCACAAGGCAGCACATCACCACGCAAGCTTCCCTGTCGTACACCCCTTCCCGTCGCAAGCGGCCCTCGCCTACACGTCCCGCTCGCTGCCAACTCCCACTGGTCGGGCCCGACCCTCCTCGGGCACCCACGGATCCCCATCGTGCCCGGAAGTGGGCTTCCCTTGTCCCAATCCCTACACCCTAGCGTCTCGCGCTGCTATCTATCCATCACGAGTCTACGTCTACTGGCTGCACGCAGCGGATCCGGCCGTCCACCACCGAGAGGATTGGGTGGTCCGGTCCCACCCCCTCCCATCCCCGTCGCGGTCGGCCCAGTTCTGCGAAACTGGCCACCCGCTGCCAGAACTCCATGACTGCGCGCGCCTTAGCTACATCAACCGGCGATGGGGCAGCCGGCGCCCCCGGCATGGGCTGTGCGCCGCCGTGGAGGGTCGCTGCACGTAACCCCACCCTCGCCCGCTCCATGGCCGTCAGCGCCGCCAGGGCAACGATGTCCCAAACCCCTTGCTGTACCCCCTGTGGCGGCTCAGCCAGCCACACGTTGGCTCGGGTGATGGGGCCCGGAACGTGTACCCCGATCTGCTGTATCACTGCCTGAGCGACCGGGCATGCCCAGAAATGGTGTGCCCGTGGTGAACACGGGTGGGGCCCCGCACCGCCGTATTCGCCACACCCGCACGCCTCGGGGTGGGCGTTGTGAAGGTGGCTGTTGCCAGGCAGCGGGACCCCGTCAACCGCCAGGCGCCACAGTGTTTCTTTGTGCTCTCGTTCCCACTTGATGGCCCAAAGCCGCTGTAGAGTGGCAGGCATGCTGGATGCCGGGGGCCCAGCCACTCCGTCTGTCTCAAGCTGTCCCTTGGCCTCCTGCTCGTATTCAGCATGCTGTCGTTCCCGTGCTGCCGCCACCTCCTGCATCTGCAGCTGTGTCGCCAGCCGGACCGTCAGGCCACTAAGCTTGACCGTCAGCGAGTTGGCTAGCCTCCACCCCATCCGGTCCACAATCCGCCGACGGGTCTCTTCCTCGGACTCCAGGTCCCCCCCCCGCTCGGGATGGTCCAGCACCGCTGCTGCAGCTCCCCGCCACTCGTCGCTGATGTCGGCGAGTAGACAGTGGATGGCCGTCAGGGTCGGCCTCCGCCTTAAGGTCATGGACCCCTGTGGACCCAGGTGGTCGCGGACCCACGCGTCCCATCCAGCACCGGCTGCGGGTGCCTCGCCGGCTGCACGCGCGACCCGCACTGCGTCCCCAACTGTGCGAAGCTTCCTGCATGCTGCCAGGCGTGTGTGCCGCCTCTCCAGGCCGGGCCACGCTGGCGGGTCCGCGGTGTCCCGCGTCTCCACCGGCGTGAAGTCCGGGTCCGTGTCGCCTGCGCGGTCCTCCATGCCATCGTCCGCTGCCCCCGGAGTGGTGTTAGGTAGGAGTGGGTTCCCCCACAAGGGGATGTTGAAGCACCAGTCGCCGGCCGCCGGGAGTGGGGATGAGTCCACATCTTGCACCGGCGGGAGGCGGCTGAGGGCCCCCATGATTCTGCGGATGTCCTGCGGCAGCGATGCCAATCCAGGCAGCGTGTCCGCGCTGTCTGGTGGGCCTGCCGTCAGTACTGAGCTGGGGCTAAGATTCGGGTGGTGGTGCCGAAGGTAGGTGGCCGTCACCTGCGCCCACGGGTGGCCGCGCGCCCCCGGCGGTTGGCCCACCGACCGGGCCAGGCGTGTCGCCCACACAGCCTCCCGCGCGTAGCAGTGGGCTTTGAGTGGCAAGAGTCCGAAGCCGCCCGTGGCCGGGTGGCCATAGAGCAGCTGTCGGGGGACGCCCGTTAGGCGTTGGCAAGGCGTGTGTGTGTGTGTGTGTGTGTGTTTAGAATTGCAACCCTCGGAAGCTGCGACACGGTGGTCAGGGGTGGTCAGGGGCTTTAGGCGTTGGAAGGCGGTGGTTGCGGTAGCCGGCCGGTCAATGGCTCATACCATATAGACGCTGATGATGCCGAGCTGGTGGCGGCGCCGGCGGGCAGGATTTGGTGAGAAGCCCACTCGGGCAGGGTTACCTCCCATCTGCTGGCGATACGGTAACTCGGATAACGTAACAAGATGTACATACGGGTGCCGATGTACGGATGTACGGATTACTTATAAGGTGAGACTACACAAGCACCGGATGCCTCGGAACCCAAAGCCAGAAGTGGGGTCAGTAGTGGGGCCAGCTCCGGCCGTTTCCATGCAGCCGAGTCGGCACGCCGGCCGCGACCGCCCAGCATCATCTCCCAGCAGTAGATAGGCTGCGTTGTCCGTTGCTCCTGAAGACCGCTGACAACATCCATCAGAGGATCGCCTCCAGTAGAGCCCAGCAGGATCTATCGGAAGGGCGGGGTGCCAAAGGGCGTACCGTGAGATGGGCTCATGGGCACATGGGCATGCCGATGGTGCTGTCTCCTGGGCCGCATTCCGGCGGTAGACAGGCACGGCGGAAGCGTCACGATGAGCACAGAACCGGGCAGCCCCGCGCCCCGTCCTCCGTGTCTCCGGGGTGGGTGATTAGCGCATGGGAGATTGGGGACACGGATGGAAGCAGCACCAGCAGCACCAGCAGCACCAGTAGCACCAGCAGCACCAGCAGCACACGTATACCACCGCGATTTCCTCCTGACGTAGTCGTGCCGATGATCCATGTCGGGGCGGGTCAGCTGCCCTGTCGCCTGCAGGGCTGCGTCGTATCGCCTGCCGCATTACTCAGCATCAACTCTTACTCCCGCAAGATTGGGTTCTTTCTAGATGGGCACCGGTCTCGGTGTCTAGATCAATGATTGTTGATGGGACGGTGACACATACATGGTTGGTGGATTGGGGTAGGTGGGGAACGGAGGCCACGCCCGGTGTATGAGTGGAGACAGGCAGGCGGTTTCCGGCGACCGCTGCGATGTGCAGGAACCGGGGGCCGGGGGCTGGGGTGTCCTGGCCGGATGGTGCCGGCACATTTCTTCTGTACGACCTAGCACGACACTGCTGGCCGCACGTGCCGGCCGTGAGGGTACATCATACAGCTTTCCATGACAGATGCCACGAAGCTTGTCCGCGATCTGGAAGCTTGATTGGATTAGCAAGACATTCACGCGCAGGTTCGCAAGTCAAAGCTTTCCCACTCAAATCTCAATTCATTGGGAGAATAACGATGCGCTGGAAAATTTAAATTTGCTACAACATTACAGCTCAAAGCATGATTGACTTTCCCCTAGTATGTTGCTTCAGTTCTATGTAGCCGTCCGACTAGTTCCGTTATGACGGCCGTTACGACAGCCTTTATGACCATCCTTTCCTGATGATGTTTGGGAAACATAGCTGAAATACCTTGATGCTGGTGGCGCCGGCGGACGCAGGAAGGTTCTGCCGGCAATAGGCAACGGCATAAACGTGCAACGACAACCGTGCGGAGAGGCGACTGTTCTTGACTGGGTCGGACGCACAACAGGTCGGTGGCATCAACGTATCCGGTCCGCAGAGGCGGCCCCAGCGCTGGCCAGGAATCCGGACCCGGCATGTCGACAACATGCCACGGAGGCGCTGCCCCTGCACTGGCAGAGGCGAAAGAGGAGATCGCGGCCTCTGCGGAGGAGGCCGCCGCACAGGCATTGGCCGCCCTAAAGCTTGATCCAGAGGCCCCCGAGTCTCAACCGCCGCTGTCGCAGCCAGCGCAGGAGCCGCCCCAATCGCCGACCCCGTCTGGCAGCGGAGCTAGCGGTGACGGCGCTGCCGAAAGTGCCGCCGCCGGCGCGGCAGCCGCCACGGCGGCGGAGGCGGCGGTGCCGCCACTGCCGCCGGCGGGCGCGGCCGCCGCCGCCGCCCGCGTGGCGGGAATGTCGGCGGCGCTGCAGGCGGTACGGGAGCTGGTCAGCTGGCCGGTGCTGTACGGCGAAGAGGGCGCGGCGCTGGGTGTACGGTGGCCGCGGGGGTTGCTGCTGCACGGCCCTCCGGGCTGTGGGAAGACTCTGCTCGTACAATCCGTGGCAGGCAGGTACCTTCGGGCTTCGGATTGCGCGGGGCGGGGCTGTGCCCGCGGGTTCTATGGTGCGCGAGTACGGCTTCGTGGTGGATGGTACGGCACTGAGATACGGTATCCCAAACCCTACGCCTGTCGGAGCATGTGCCACCGCTGTAAGGCTTCCTCTGTCCTTTCGCGGCCGCCTCCTAGCTGCAAGCTCCAATCGCCTAGCGCCTGCTCCGACACCCTAGCTCCACGCACCCAGCGCCTTCTCCTCGCTCTTAGCTCCCCACCCTCATCCCCGCCTTGTAATCAAGTGTCTTTCATCACATGCGTTCCAACACCATTCTAGTGAAGCCATCATCAACATCACCGTCACCATCCCCACTGCGACGCATCGCTCTTCCTTCGTCATCCTTACCATCCACCATCAACCACCATCCGAATCCGCCGATTCACCATCAAACACCACCACGTCGTGCTGTCTCCGCCATCCTTTCCTCCACCTTCCTGCCCTAAACCCTAAAACCTTAAAACCCTAAAACCAGAGGAGGCTGGCGCCCGGCTGCACATCGTGACGGCAGCGCGGGTGACGGGCGCCTTCACGGGCGAGAGCGAGCGCCGGCTGCGGGAGGCGTTCGCGGCGGCGCAGGCGGACGCGGACGAGGGTCGCGTGGCGGTGGTCTTCCTGGACGAGGTGGGTGGGTGGGTGGGTATCTGCGTGATCTGCGAGAAACCCTAAAGCCCCAAGAACCCCGGCCCGGCCCAAGATACTTGCCGGCCTGAGGAGGCCCACACGAGTGGTCTTCCTGGACGAGGTGGGGCTCACCCTCAACCCCTGACACCCACATCAGCACCCTCACTACTCCAACACCGCACCGCACACCTCCACGGTGTGTCACCGCCACCGCCACCGCCACTGCCACCGCCACTGCCAGGTCGACGCTCTCTGTCCGCGCCGCGACGGCGGCCGCGCCCATGACTCCAGGGTGGTCGCGCAGCTGCTGACGCTGCTGGACGGGGCCGCCACCGGCGGAGGTGGAGGCGGCGGAGGCGGCGGCGGAGGCGGCGCTGGTCGCCGGGGCGGCCACCTGGTGGTGGTGGGCGCCACCAACCGGCCCAACGCGCTGGACCCCGCGCTGAGGCGGCCGGGGCGGCTGGACAGGGAGGTGCTGGTGGCACTGCCGGACGCGGAGCAGCGGGCGGAGATACTCGGGTGCGTGTGGGGTCGATGGGGTCGGTGGGGAGGTGGGGAGGGGCCTCTGGGCGCGGCGCGGAGAGGAGGAGTCAGCCTGGGGAGGGACTGGGGAGGCGAGGGTAAAGGCCAGGGGAGGAGGCGCGAAGGTAAGGCCGGGCGCGTGGGCAGGGCGTGTGGGTAGTGCCGGGGGAGGGACGCGGGTAGGAATCCTTTGGCGCGAGCGGGGCCGGGGGCGGGGTGGGTGGGGCGTGGAGATCAGAGGGCAAAACGACATGTGTTTGACACGCGTGTACGTACGACATGTCGCCGTACTTCAGGCTCCACACGCGCGGGCTGCGCCTCGCGCCCGACGTGGACCTGGCGGCAGTAGCGGCCTCGTGCCATGGCTACAGCGGGGCGGACCTGGCGGCGGCGGCGCGGGAGGCGGCCATGGCGGCGCTGGCGGAGGTGGCGGCCGACGTGTACGGCATCGGTCCTGCCGCTGCCGCGGCCAGAGCGACGGCGCTGGCAACGGCGGAGGCGGCGCAGCCGCCGCCCGTGCTGATTGTACGGCAGGACCACGTGGCGGCGGCGCTGCGGAAGGTCCGGCCGTCGATCATGCGCGGCGCCGAGGTGGACATCCCCCCTGTCAGGTGTGGCGGGCGGTAGTAGAAACTGCCGTACCATCGTACGACTGGGCGCAAAGCACGCACCTTGCTGTCTCGCGGCTCAGTCGCCCAATAACTTGAATGACAAGGCGCTGTGGTCGCCCGGAAGGCATCGTGGGCCCAGGGTGGTTTGGGCGTGGTTACTCGCTCAACACACGGATGGCCGCCTGTGGGCGTCGCGCGTCTTCGAAGTGAACGAAATCGACAACATTCGAGTGCACAGCGGCGGAGGAACGCGCCCCGGGGTGACGAGGAGGTTACTGTTGCACGATTCGCTCCAAGCGAGGGAGGACTGGCGGAGGACGGTCAGTCGTGCCGTACAGTATGCCGTACAGTATGCGGCGCGGATGCTTCCTCGCCTATCGCTGTGGCGGCGCGCTGCGTGGCTTTGTGTGTTTGGTTTTTGAGTTCTCTGGATGCGGCGGCCGCCGCCTGGACGCCCTTCCCTGGAGGTCATGACAACGGCGACCACACACACACACCCAACTCCTCCGCTTCGTTGCGCCCACCATCGCCGCCATTGCGTCATCGGATCCCCCCGCTCTGCCCCATCCCCATTGCCTCACACCTCAAAGGAAAACCCACATCAATTTCCTATTCAACGTCACCCCAACCGCCCGCCTCTCCTCCCCACCACCCTTCTGCCTGCAGCTGGGATGACGTGGGGGGCCTGGAGGACGTCAAGCGACGCCTGCGCCAGGCGGTGGAGTGGCCGCTGCGCCACGCCGCCGCCTTCGAGCGCCTGGGCCTGGAGGCCCCGCGAGGGGTGCTGCTGCACGGCCCGCCCGGTGAGAGATCCGTACTGCCGTACTGCCGTACTACTGGACAACGACCGGCAAGGTGTCAACATCTTTCCATCCGCTCTAACGGGCATTGGCCTGCTGACTGCGGAACCTGCCGGCTCGGTCACTGAAACGGCCGTACATTCGTGCATCCGTACATCCGTACGTGCATCCAGGGTGCCGTCTTCGGTTCCGTTATGCCCGGATCTACCAGCTATATGCTGGCATCCACTGGCAGTTACGTCCTGGCAGCCACTGGTGGACCTAATGTGACCTCTAGAGATCCGTGAGGCCAATATGACGACGGCAGCTACCGCCACCGCAATCGTCAAGATCAACCTCTTTCCCTATTCTTCCCACACGCACGCACACACACACACACGCGCGCGCGCGCGTAAACACAAACACGCAAACACACAACCCGCAGGCTGCTCCAAAACCACGCTGGCGCGTGCCGCCGCCACCGCCTCCGGCGCGACCTTCCTGGCGCTGTCCTGCGCGCAGCTCTTCTCCATGTACGTCGGGGAAGGCGAGGCGGCGCTGCGGGACACCTTCAAGCGCGCCAGGATGGCGGCACCTGCCGTACTGTTTCTGGACGAGCTGGACGCCGTGGCGGGTGGGTGGGCGGCTGGGTGGGTGGGTGGGCTACGGCGCGTGATGGCGCGGCATTGGGGGGAGGGTTGGAAGCTGTGAAATCCTGGATGGGGGTGCGCCGCTGCCAGTACCAGAATGCTAGCTGAACGGCGCTGTAGAGTGGCTGAACAGGGGCTGAACAGGGGCTGAACAGGGGCTGGACCGTGCCTGGGCGCGGATGAATATGGCTGAGTGATTATCAGCGCCGCTCACGGCACATGAACCTTACCCGTTGAATGTTACTCGACGCTTGTTGCACCCCTATGCGCTTCTGATGAATCCGCGTGCCTTATCCGGTATCCCCGATAGGCCGCCGGGAGGAGGGTGGCGGCGGCGGCGGCGGCCCCGACGCGGGTGTACGGCTGCTGACGACGCTGCTGACGGAGATGGACGGCATCGAGTTGGCGGCGGGTGCGAGGGGACCTCCGGGCGGTTGGGGAGCGTGGCGGTGGTTGGAAACCGTTGGAAACGGTTGAGTTCTGTTGGGACGCAGGCCGCTGAGGAGCTGATGTGGTCCCACCACCGGCTCTGCCTCGGGTCGCTGTCGGGCAGCTCGTGAGACAGCTATGTCCTCAACCCCCAAGGTGTGCCCCTAGTCGCCTGCCCGCCTCCCCACCCCGGAGAGGCAGCGTCCTCCAATGTCCTACACCCTTCCCGCCCCCTCCCGCTGCCTATCTCCCAATCCCCGTTGCCCCCAGGTGTATTGGTCCTGGGCGCCACCAACCGGCCCGGGGCGGTGGACCCCGCGCTGCTGCGCCCCGGCCGCTTCTCCTCGCTGCTGTTCGTGCCGCCCCCCGACCCGGCCGGCCGCCTGGCGGCGCTGCGGGTGCACTGCCGCCGGACGCCGCTGGCGGCCGAAGTGGACCTGGCCGCCATCGCGGCGGACACGGAGAACTACACGGGTAGGGACGGGGGGTTGTGTGTGTTTGGGTTCCGGGGTTGCCGGCCCTGGGGTTGTGGGATATGGGTTCTGCGGATGTGGATATTGCGGATATGGGTTCTGCGGATGTGGGTTCAGCCACAGGGCTGGCCCGTCGTGTTCCAGGTGCTGTGTGCGCTGGGCCGCGCCGTGGAAGTATGGACGGACAGCCGCCCATGGGGCCTTCACGGGGCGTCTTCTCCATTTGGGTTCTGAAAAGTGCGTAACGGTGCCCCGGATCGGCATTGCCGTGAAAACGCGCGCATTAAAGCTTGGGCCCGAGCCTCATGGCCGTACCGTGTCTCTCTCATTGTACATGTATTTGTTTCGCCGGTAGAGTGGGTGGGGGTTGCGTTTCGGTGCACTTGCGGAGCCTGTCCGGTCCGCCGAAGCGGCGCGGTGTCGTCTTTCTTGCAATGTGTGGCGAGGAGGCTGTCCACGGCTGTCACTGATAGTAGTTATTTGTTTGCTTATTACCGTAATTATTTAATATTCCTTATTAAACATATTCATTTATTAATACATATATATATTTATATATTGTATTATAATATAATATATTATGACATATATAATTATATATATTATATGTTTATTTATTGACACATGTTTAGTTATAGGTATTCATTCTCGCCCCCACGTGCACAGGTGCCGAGCTGGCGGCGGTGTGTCGGGAGGCCGCCCTGGCTGCGCTGCGCGAGGACCTGGAGGGCGCGTCCGAGGTGGCGGCGCGGCACTTCGCGGCGGCGCTGCGGGCGGTGCGGCCCGCTATGAGCGCGGCGGAGCTGGACGAGTATGCGGCCTGGGGCCGGAGGCGCGGGCTGGGAGCGGCGGGTCTTGGTGGTGGTGGTGGTGCTGCTGCTGCTGCTCCTGCTGCCTCTCAAGGTCCTTGTAGTGGTGATGATGATGATGATAATGAATAGGATAGTGAGGAGGAGGGGGACAGCCGACAAGCGAGCCCCGGACGGATACCGGCTGACATAGACGATCCGGGAGGAGATTGGTGGTACATTGAAAAAATGCGCGGACTACCAGAGCAAAGGCCCGGTGAAGAATGGACCAAATGGACTGCACCAGGATCTCCAGCGATTTGACGACGTCCACGTTGTAGGCCTTAACCGTTTCATGGCTGGAGTCGAGAGCACCAAAAACCATTTCATGGATGGAGTTCCTCACCGAAAGGGGGGAAAGTGTGAAGTGGGGGTTGGCGGCAGCGTGGCTGCAGCTGGCTGCAGCGGGCGCGGAAGTGGGGCTCTCGGGAGGTCCGTCCATGTCCGTCCAAGCCGTACTAATCCGGAGGCGGCTCATGGACAAGGGGGGGGGGGAGACATGTGCTGGTTTCCCCAAAACATCCTTCTACCCAGCGGTTGGCAGCCGACCCCCTACTTGCCCCTGCTGACGGACGCGGAAACGTTGGGGGGCTTTTAGACAAAAAGGGGGAACGAATCTGTGGCATCGATTGGCATGATACACGCCCGGCCGCTTAAGACGGTGAGTCAGCAAGAAGTACGACAGACTTTGATTGGCTCAGGGCCATAATCAATTTCCTTCCAGCAGCAATCCATGTGCAAGTTTGTCACGATTGTTGCTACGTATGCTTTACAGGTTACAATTTTCAAAAGATTTTGTCGGCAACGAGCAGCTGGACGGTGTTGCAGAATTCTAGCCAAGGTTCCTTGATCGATGGTGCATCACCTTTCTAATGAAGCCATCAGATTGTGTAACGCTTAGCGCGGCACTGGAAGTCCTCCGCGATGTCGTTCTTTCCGGCAACGCAGCTGATAGACGATTTCATCCCCCCGTCTCAACCCGATATCGATGGAGAAACAGAAGAAGATCCCAATCAAACTATTATCCTACCGCCGCAGCAGGTGCGGTTTTGTAACTGTCGTGGGAGCTGTCTTGCTCAAGGTCATTGACTTGGACTATGCCCCCACCACCAGGTTGGAGTGATTGTGGTGGATACGGAGCAGCAGACCGAAGTGGCGGAATACCCGCTGTTCCTCGGTGAGTTGAGAGCGGACGAAGCGTGCGATGCAAGCTTATGTGAAGACGTCTTAGATGCGGATGCTGCAACTAGCAGGTTGCAACGTGATTGGTCGCCGGGGCACACAAGAAGAACAGGAGGAGCGGCTTCGATTGTGGAGGAACGAAAACGTTGAACTCCATGTCGAGGGTGAGCTGGCTTGGGGCTGCAGTGCGTGCCACCCATTTTTGCTACATCTCGCAAACGGGGACTTCATGGTGAAGGTCGTCTACAAGCAAGCAAACGGGGCATTCGCTGCATTGCCCCTGTGTGGGCCGGGTTGCCTGTGCATACTTTTGAGTGTGTCCGCCTATCCATTTCACACTCCCTGACGGTCCCTCCACTCCGCTGACGGCCGGTACCTTCCTTACCTTCACACCTCCCCCGGCCCCTCCCCGCTGTTCCCGCCACCACTGCCACCACGTTGGATGTATGTCCTTCCCCAGCCATCTTCCTGGATGACCTCACCATCTCAAGCGCGCACGCGCACCTCTGTAAGTACGCGACCTGGTGCCGCCGAGAGCGAGCGTCTACGCCAGAGGCCCGGGCTGCGACCCACCGCAGACCCGCACGACCAGCCCCCTGCCACGCAATACACAACTCTGTTGGAGGCCGCCTCGACTTGGGGCCGCCGTGCAAATTTGCAATCCCCACAGGCGCCTGCGGGAATTTCATGACTTAATCCTAAGGAACAACGGGGGACTGCACGGTGATCACGTGAAAGCATATGGCATGGGCTGGGTGCATGGGCCGCTGTGACCTCAGTCCCTGTCCCTGAGGAGAGGCTGTATTTCCGCGATGGTGTGTGCCAACCGCCCGCGCTGCACTCCACCTTACCCACGTAATTCTCGGAAACCAGGAAACCCCAGGAAACCCAAGTGCGAAAATCTGTGTCTGGAGACTGCTGTCCCAGAAACCCTAAATCCAAACCTCAACCCAAACGCGCCCCCACGACGCAGACTTGGAGGACGGTGGCGTCAACTGTTTCGTCACCGCCCTCAAGAGCACCAACCCGGTGGGGCATGTGTCCCGGTGATGCGGTATTCCGTGGGGGGCCACGTGCTTCGATCCTGATGTGTGGGTTCCGTTGAGCCGGGTCTTCTTCGCGTTCGAGGGCCGCGTAGGGTTGCTCATGCATTCGGTCGCCTCCTCGGCGGTCACAGCGCAGCTGATGTACAGCGCAGCACAGCGCAGGGTACAGCACAGTACAGCGCTGCGGAGGTACAACGCAGCGAAGGGCGGCCAGGTGGCCCCCCTGTCCTGCATTTCTGCTTCGCCATGAGATTTGAGACCTGTGGTTCCTCTCACCCATTCAACTGTGGTGCTCCCTTGCTGCCTGGACCAAACCCTGCGTCGCTGCCGTCCCCCGTCGCAGAGCTACATGGTCAGCCCGGGGGGCGGCCGCCCGCACCTGCTGTCGGCGAAGGCGCGCTACCACGTGCGGCCCGACGACGTCCTGCGCTTCGGCCGCCTCTCCTGTCGCGTGGTGTACGGCGAGGAATGGAAGGAACGGCAACACCAACAGCAGCGGCAGCAGCAGCAGCAGCAGCAGCGGGACGGAGGGCGGGCCGCCGGTTCGGCGGCGCCGGCGGCGCCGCCAGCGCGAGACGGCCGGAATGGGGCGGTCTCCGTGGCTGCGGCCTCGCCGCGGGATGAAACAGACGGCGCGGCGGCAGCGGCCGTGGACGGGCGGCGGCTGACCGGCGGCGGCTCGCCCCCGGCTCTAGCGGAGCTTACGGAGCCGCAGCAGCCGCAGCTCATGCCGCCGACTCAAGAGATCTTTTCAGACCTTATGCCGCCGCCGCCGCCACCGCTGCAGCACCGGCACCGGCACTGCCAGCACGAGCAGCCCCAGCACGAACAGCCCCAGCGCATCGCACAGCATGTGCCGGTGGTGCAGCTGATCGCTTTGATGCCTCCGCAGGCGGCCGGGTGCACGGCAGCCGGAGCGGCCGGGGGGCTGGGTGGCCTCGCGCTGGGGCCAGGGCCGCCAGAGACCCACGGGACAGTCCACGGCCAGGGCGCCGTGCTCGTCCAGCTCCCCGGCGGCGCCACCACACTACTGCCGGCCGGTGCAGCCGCAGCAGCAGCTGCGCTGCTGCCGATGCCGATGCCGCTACAGCTACCCCTACAGCTGGCTCAGCCCGCAGGGGCGGTCGGGAGCGTCGTCGCCGTAGGTCAGGAACAGGCGGACGAGGAGGAGGAATATCAGGCCGATGAGGAGGAGGAGGAGGAGCAGTCGGACGGGCAGCCTACCAGGGAAGCTGACGGCGGCAGCGTTGCCGCCGCCATTGGGTGCGATGGTGCAGGGCGCGGCTGTGGAGCAGCAGCCGTTGATGACGGGTTGGGGCCCGCCCCGGTCGTGGCGCCTGCGGCCCCCTGGTGGGAGGTGGCTGACAGCTTGGACGACACGCATGACGGGTAAGGGGGGCCTGGGCTTAAGCGCGGGGGGCTGTAGCACGGGGGGCTGTAGCGGCAGGAGTGATGGTCGGCGGCGGACGAGTTGAGGCGTGTGGAAGAGTCACACACGCCACGGAACGGCAACGGCGGTCGCTTCCGGGTGGTTTGTCCATGCACGATCACCCTCTTCGTCCCCCCGACTGCCGACACGGCGCGTGTCTGCCCATTTTCTCTGTACCCCTGAAAGGCGCCCCTTTCGTTCCTCCCTGTCTGCGGCCGTTCCCTTGCGGCCCCCCGCCGCAGGGGCACGCCGCAAAGCGACGGTCTGCCGCCGCCGCCACCGCCGCCGCCGCCTCCGGCGGAGACCTGCCCGCTGCTCCTGGCGGCTGGAGACGACGACGCCGCGGCGCTGTGTCAGGTGTCCGCGGCCGCGCAGCCGCGTCACCCCCCGCACCCTCAGCTCCATCAGCACCACCTCGCATCCGGGCTCTTATTGCACGTAAAGCTGGAGCCGGACGGTGGGGCCTGCGCGGCACTGATGGCGCCGTACGGGCGCATCAGCGCCGCGGCCGTGCCCGGCCTCGCACGTGGCAAGTACGACGGTGACGACGCGTACGGAGGGCACATGGGAGGGGCGGCGGCGGCACCGGAGGCACGTGCCCGGCTTGTCGCAGATGATGAGACATGTGATCACGCGGCGGGCTGCGTGGATGGCGCCGCCGTGGGTGATGACGTCACGCGGTCGCAGTCGTACCCGCCGGCGGGCCAGGGGTGTACGGCACAGCTGCAGATTGCCGCGCAGGCGGCGGCGTGCGTCGGCGACAGCGGACGCGAGGGCGGCGACGGAGCCGGGGCCGGGGGCGATGCTGCCGCCAACGGTGTCAGCGAGAGTGACGAGGAAGTCTTGGGTCTGGATCTGACGCAGCCGCCGGACGACGTCCTTGACAACGGCGGCGGGGTTGGGGTTGGGGTTGGGGCCCACGTTGTTTTCGGCGGCGTCGGCGGCGCCGGCGCGGGTACCGGCATTACGGGTCCCCAGCTCCCCACAGATTGGCAGAACCAGCCGCAGCAACAGTATCCGTCGCCACAGCAGCAACGTCAGCATCATCATCAGCAGCAGCAGGTGGAGCAGCTGGCCCCGCCGGCGCGGCAGGGCGGCGAGGACCCTCCCCTGGCCGATCACACGGCGCCGCCCGCGCCGACCCCCCGCAGGCCCCCCGAAGCCCCTCGACTGAGCGGCGGCGGAAATGGCTCCCGGCTTGATCCTGCCACGGCTTCCCCGGCCGCCGGCCCGGGCGGCACGGCGGGGTTCAGCGACGGCGAGTTGAGAGCGCGTGCCGACAGCGGGCTTGGAAGCCGGCCGGCAGGTACGGCGGCGGCGGCGCCGCCACCAACCGTTAACCTGATGGCGGCTCTGTGTTTCCCGACGCAGCCCGTTGACGGTGGGTTCGGATGTGACTTTGCCGTACAGCCGGGGACGTCGACCCTCCCTGGCCCTGGCTCGATCGACGGTGGTGGCGACGGCGACGAGGAGGAGGATGTGGCAGCGGCCGCGCTGGCCCGCGCCGGCGGCGCTGGCGTGCCGCCAACCATGGTGGTGGGGCTCGAGGAGGGACTGTCGCCCGGGGCGGAGCCGCTGCGGCCGCCCCAGCCGCGGCAGGTGCCGCCTCCGCTGCCGCCGCTGCCCCAACCTCAGCCCGGCGGGGCGCCTTGGCCGCAGCAGCCGGACGGGGCCCGTTGCAGGTCTTTGCCGCAGGGGGAGGAGCGGGCACCCAAGGGTCCCGCGGGTCAGGCGGGTCAGAGCCCTAGTCAGGGTCCGGGAGGGGGTGGCTTCCAGGAGGTGGACACATCCGGGTCGGGAGAGCTGCAGCAGCAGCGGCAGCAGCAGCAGCAGCACTCGCCACCAGAGCAGCGGCACCCGCCTCCGCAGCCCCAGCAGCGACCAGGCGGGTCAGCCTCCTATCCTGGGCCAAGCGCAGGCAGCGCTGGCGGAGATGACGGAGGGGAGGCGGCTGCGGGGCAGCCGCTGCGCAGGGATGTCGGTGACGGCGGCGGCGCCGCCCCCGCCGGCGGCGGCGGTGGCGGCGACGGCGGTGGCGGCGGCGGCGGCGGTGGCGGCGGCGGCGGTGGCGGCGGTGGCGGCGGCGGTGGCGGCGGTGGCGGCGGCGGCGCGACCCGGAGGCTGCTGCTGGGGCTGCTGTCCGACGCCAGCCCCCTCTCCAGCCCCTGCCCCAGCCCCAGCCGAGGCGCTGTGGGAGAGGCCGAAGCTGCGCCGCAGCCGGGTCCCGCCGGGCGCAGCCAGGACCCTGGCCTGGATCGCCACAACGGCCACGGTCAGGGCCACGGTCAAGGCCACGGCGATGGTCGCCCTCAGGTCCAGCAGGGCCAGGGACCCGGTGGGCACTCCCAGGTGCAGGCCAGGCCGCTGCCCGGGGAGGAGGGCGCACCGAGCCAGCCCTCGGAACACCACCAGCAGTTGGCCCGGCAAGAGGCGCCAGCCTCGCCGCCGGAGGAGCAGCTGCAGCAGCAGCCACAGCAGCCACAGCATGAGGTGCTGCGGCCGCTGTTGCCGCGGTGGCCAGGGGCGGCCTCACCCAGGGAGCTGCGTGAGGGGCTCCCTGGACCGGCGCACGGCAGCCCCGGGTCCGCGTCGGCAGGAACTGCATCCGGTCCTGCGCCCGCGCTACCACCCGGCGCTTCGGCAGGTGCAGGTGCAGGGGCTGCTACAGCGGCAGGTGCAGCGGCTCTTCCTACAGCGGCAGGTGCAGCGGCGCGTCCTACAGCGGCTCCTGCTACAGTGGCTGCGGCTGCCACTCCGGGCTCTGCATCCGTGGGCCCGGCCTCGATCCTGGCGTCCCAGGGGGCCAGCCCCTGGGATGCCGGCGCCGCACAGCAGCGGGTTGGGCACCTAGTGTCGCTGCTGGGCTCCCTGGAGTCGTCGGGGCCCTCGCAGTCGCAGCAGCAGCAGCCCCAGCTGCCGCCGCTGCACCTGAACCTGCTGGCGGCGGCGCTGCCACAACAGCCACCGCCGGTACCGCAGCAGTCGCTACAGCCATTGCTGCCAGTCGGTGCAACGCATGCTACACCTGCTTTGGTATCACCGCCGCCGCAGCAGCAGCGGCAGCAGCGGCAGCTACAGCAACGGGTCCTGGCGGCAGCAGCGCCGGAGCCTCATACCGTCCCGCCGCAATGGCCGGCACCGGCCGTAGCAGCAGTAGCAACTGCAGCTGCAGCTGCTGCTGCAGCGCCGCCGGCGCCGGCCAACTCCCTGGGCAGCCCCACCGGCTCCGTCCGATCGTTCATGATGCCTGGTTTCGGAACGCAGGTACGGCATTGGGCCCGCCAGTCGCCACCAGCACGGCTGATGGTCGCAGGCCTGCAGCGGGGAGCGAATGACGGTGCCTCGGGCCGCGTGTTCCCCGCTTGTCGTTTGCCCTTCCTGACTCCCCGTAGCGCACCCCGCCTCTTACCGTGTGCCGGCCTGCCAGGCCCGCGTCGAACAGTGTGCCGGCCTGCCAGGCCCACATCTTATACCGTGTGCCGGCCTGCCAGGCCCGCGTCGAACAGTGTGCCGGCCTGCCAGGCCCACATCTTATACCGTGTGCTGGCCTGTAACATACGAGCAGCTTCTGCCGGCCTCTCCGACCTATACCTTACTGTGTGGCGGCGCATGCGAGTCACGTGTGGTGGTGTCGCATGCGGCGACCTCACGCGGTGTGCTGCCGCAGATCGCCGCGGACGCGCTGCAGGAGCTGATGATGATGGCGGAGAGCGCGCCGGCGCGGGTGGGTCCCCTGGGTGGGTCGCGGGGTCGTGTTTGACGGTCGGAACACACACACACACACACACACACACACACACACACACACACACACACACGCGCGCAGATCGGGCGGGCGGGCGGGTTGCAATTCTAAACACACACACACACACACACACACACACACACACACACACACACACACACACACACACACACACACACACACACACACACACACACACACACACACACACACACACACACACACACACACACACACACACACACACACACACACACACACACACACACACACACACACACACACACACACACACACACACACACACACACACACACACACACACACACGCAGATCGGGCGGGCGGGCGGGTTGCAATTCTATACACACGCTTGCGGTGCGAGGGCTAGTGGTTTGGGCCGGGGCGTCTGTCCGAACTGAGCCCTTTCCCATGGCTCAGCTCCTTGGCATCTATCCAGTGTTCGCCGGGGTATTGGAGTTCGCGCGAGGTTCAGTTCAGCCCCGCCTGCCCCTGCTTGCTCCCAACCTCCGCAGGTGGCGGCGCCCTCACAGCTGGAGGCGGAGGACGCGGCGGCGGCTCTGCGCGGCGCGCGCGACGCCTTTCCGCCGCCCGACGGAGGCGAAGCCGCGGCGGCGGATGAGGACGCCCACGAGCTGGCGGCAGCAGCAGCAGCAGCAGCTGAGTTTCACGGGGCGCCGCTGCGCGGCCGCGGCCGCGGCGGCCGCGGTCGTGGCCGCGGCCATGGTGCCGCCGGTGCCGCCGCCGCTGGCCAGCAGCTCCAGGGGCAGTACGGGTACAGCAACGCCGACTACGAGTACGAATTCCCCGGGGACGTGACGGACGATGGCGACGACGACTATGTGGCGACACCTCCGCGGGGCCGGGGAAAGGGAGGTCGGGGTCGGGGAGGTCGGGGCCGCGGCGGCCGGGGCCGGGCGGCGCGAGGTGGCGGCCGCGGCGGCGGCAAGCCGCCGCCAGCGGCGGCGGCGGCGGCTTCACGGACCGCCGGGTCAAAGCGGCGCGGCTCCGCCGCCTCCGCCGGCGATGCCGAGGAGGAAATAGGGGCGGCGGCGGCTCCGCCGCCGGCGAAGCGAGCACGGCGTAGCAGTAGGGAGCCTTCGCCGCAACCCGGTGCACTGCAACACCCATCGCTACTGCCGCTACAGCCTCCGCAGCAGCAGCAACAGCTACAGCTACACCCAGGTGCTGTGTTTGTCGATGCCGTGCCGGTCGATCGCCTCCAGCCGCCGGCCCAGGGGTACCCGTGCACCGCGGCTGCGGGCGCCGGGCGCGACGGTGGACGCGGCCGCGGCGGCGCGCCGGGCCGGGGCCGGGGCCGCGGACGTGGCCGAGCCAACTCCCCGTCGCCGGGCCCAGACGCCGACACCGCCGCCGCCGCCGCCGCCGCCGCCATGTACCCGCAGGATCCGCAACTACTGCCGCCATCACCACCGCAGCAGCTACAGCAGCAACAGCCAGCTGGGGGACCACCTGACGGCGCACCCGCATCCGAACACGGGCCAGCGACGGCGGCGGCGGCGGCGGCGGATGCCGAGGCGGCGCGGCCGCCCTCGCCGCAGCTGCAGTGGGCCAGGCGCCGGCCGCGGACCTCCGCCTCGTTCTCCAGGGAGGGCTCTACAGAGCTGCCGCCGGGAGGCCTCTCCTCGCTGCCGGGCGCGGCCTCGCCCCCGCTGCCGCAGCAGCAGCAGCCCCGCCCGCCGACATCCCCCACGCCACCGCCTTCATCACCACCGGCGCCGCCACCTCCATCAGATGCGGCGCCGGCGCCGGGGCCGATGCCACGGGTCCATCGCATGCCTGCTACCGCTGTTGGGGCTGGGACTGGGACGGCCGCTAGGGCTGGGGCTGGCGCTGGCGGTGGGGTTGCAGCGCTGCCGGCGGCGGCATCTCCGTGCCCGGCGTCCGCGTCCCCGCCAGCGCCGCAGGCGCAGCCGCTGGGGCTGCCGCCGCGGCCGTCCCCGCCCGGTGTGCGGCGGTCAGCCCCGCGACAGCCGGCGGCCCCGGAGTGCCCGCCGCTGCAGGGCCAGGTGCAGACGGAGACGCAGGCGCAGGCGGTGGGACAGGCGCAGGCGCAAGAGAGGGCGCGGGAGCAGCAGCAGGCACGGGGCCCAGCACATACGAGGATGAAGCAGGAGCCCGCGGAGCAAGCACTCGGAGCCGTGGTGGGGGCGCCGCCGCCGCCGCCGGCTCGGCGGGACGAGCTGCCAGGCCGGGGACGTCCGTCGGAGGCGGAGGCGGACGAGGCGGAGGCGGCTGCACCCGACCGGCCCGCGTGGCAGGAGGCGCAGGAGCCAGCTGAAGCACACCAGGCGCAACAAGAGGAACAGGGTACGGAGGAGCAGCAGCAGCAGCAGCAGCAGCAGGAGGAGGAGGAGGAGCAGGAGGAGGAGGAGGAGGAGGAGCAGCAGCAGCAGCAGCAGCAGCAGCAGCAGCAGCAGGAGGAGGAGGAGGAGGCGGAGGAGGACCCGGGGCAGCAAAGGCGGCAGCGGCGATTTCCTGAGGACGGGCAGAAGGCGGTCGGGGGTGTGTGCCTGGGGCCAGCCGGATTCGCCGCCTCCAGCCCGCCGCCTCCAGGCCCCGATGGCGGCCTGCACATGCGCCCAATGGTAGACGTGGAGATGGAGCAGCCGCCCGCACCAGATTCGCCGGACTGGGGGTCGGCGGCTGGGCTTGGGTTGCCCAATCAGGCCGCCGCCGCTCAGGAGGCCCAGGAGCCTATGGCGCCGGACCTGCCGGGCGCGGAGCGATTGGTACGGCCGCTGCCGCCGCCGCCGCCGCCGCTGCCTCCGTCAGCGCCGCCATCACCGGGCGATGGGGACAGGACAGGCGGAGTTGGAGCCGGTGGCTCCGGAACCGCCGCCGCCGCCGCTGCCGCGACGGCGACGGCGGCGGCAGCGGCGAACAGGCCCTTCAAGCGGCCGCGCATGTCCGCTGCCGCTTCGGGCGCCGCCGGGGCAATGGCCGTCCGGCGGCCCGCGCCCGCGGCGGTCGCGAAGCCGGCGGCTGCCGGTGCCGCATCGGGCCTCGCTGCAGTCGATGAGGCATGCACCGCTCCGCCGCCTGGAGCGGAGCCGGCGGCATTGCCGGAGGCGGAGCCGCAGCCTGACCCGCAGCTGCCGTCGCAGCCGCAGCTCCGGCGGTCGGGCGCCGCCGGAGGCCCCAGGGTCGGGACCCGGGTGAGCGGCGGCGCTGGCGGCGGCGGGGGCCGGACAGCAGTGCAGCGGGGGGCTACCAAGCTGTCTGGGAAGCGCAAGGCGGCCGCTCTGGAGCAGGACGAGCCACCGGTGTCCGCGCCTGAGAACGAGCAGCCGCCGCCGCTGAAGCCGGAGCTGGCGGAAGCTGCGGAGCAAGGGCCACTCCCATCAGAGCGGTCGGAACCGGACCTAGGACCTAAGGTGCAACAGGAGGAGGGAGGGCCTCTAGGTGCAAAGAGGCGGGGCAAAGCGGGGAAGCCTACAGCGGCTGCTCGCCGCTCGGCCGCCGCGGCGGCACCGCCGGAGGCGTCGGGACCTGCGGCGGCGGTAACGGAAGAGGAGGAGGAGGAGGAGGCGGAACAGCTAATGCGCACGCCGCCGGCGCGCGGCCCGGCGGCGCGCGCCGCCGCCGGCGGGAAGCCGCCGCTGCCGCCGCCGGCGATCCCCGAGGGCGCCTTACCCCAGGAGGCACCCACGCAGCGGACCACGCGTACGTCGCGCTCTCCCAGGGAGGGAGGCACGGCCGCCAAGCGCGGCGCCGGAGCCGCCGGCGGGCGCAAACCGCGCAAGAGCACGGCAACGGCTGCGGAGCCGGAACCGGAACCGGAAGCAGAGGCCGACGGACCCACGGGTCGTGACTGCAGCGCCAGTGTCAGTCCGCAGCCCTCCGGCCAGCACTCGCCGTCCGGCGGCATGGCCACGGCCCTCCGCCGCCGCCGGGGCGGCAGCCTCGGTGGCGCCAGCCAGCAGACCGACGGCGGCTCCGCCGCCGCCGCGGCCCCCGGCGGCGGCGGCGCCGCCGTCGTCGTGGTGTCCATCAGCCGCAACATCCCCGAGCAGGAGCGCAACGGTCTGACGGCGGCGGTGCATCGTCTCGGCGGTCGGGTGGCGGAGGACGAGGAGGCGGACGCGGGCGGCTTCACGCACCTGCTGCTCGCGCGCGACAAGTTCCAGCCCAGTATGAAGGTGCTTGCGGCGCTGGCGGCGGGGCGGCCGCTGCTGAACGCGACCTGGCTGGAGGCGTGCCGCGCGGCGGGGATGTGGCTGCAGCCGCAGCGGGAGCACGCCGCTGTGGATGCCAAGGCGGAGAAGGCCCGCAAGTTCCGGATCTGGGACGCATACCAGGCGGCGCGGCGGGAGGGGCCTATGCTGAAAGGTACGGCACCGTACCGGGGACAGGCCGTGGGCGGGCGCGGGATGTCGCGAGGGGTAGTTGTTTATCTTCCGCCGGCACTGTCTCTCACCTGGACAACAAAACTTACCGACATTCGTACTACACCGTTGATCCCTTTTGGATCCGCTGTAACGTTCATTCATTCATTCATTCGCACTACGATGTACGACTATGGGATGTACGATTGTGGGATGCGTGAGGCTGACGGCACATTGGCGCTCCGCCCCTGCTGCAGGCCGTACATACTTCACTGCGCCGCTGCGCGTGTCGGAGGACGCCAAACTGGGCCCCGCCGGCGGCGAGGGCAAACCGGGCAAGTCCGCCGCCGGCGGCGGCGGCACCGGCCGGGCCAGCGGCGGTGGCCGCGCCAGCGCCGCCGCCGCTGCCGCCGCGTCGGGCTCCCAGCAGGGCGGCGCGCAGGGTCTGGCGCTGATCGCGCAGCTGGCGGGTGCGACGCTGCTGACGGACGCGAGGCAGGTCGTGCCGGGCGAGACGGTGGTGGTGGGCATGGCGGGCGATATGCGGTGGGCACGGCAGCACCTGCCGGTGGGTACGAAGGTGTACGGCAAGGAGGGGTTCATCGAAGCGCTGCTGCACCAACGGCTGGACGACGTCGAGCCGCTGTTTGTGGTCTGACGCCGACACCTGGCGGCGGCGATGTTGCCCCTCTTACACGGTTCGTTCAAACGTGCTTGGTTGGATGATGGGCGGTGGTGGTGCTTACCAGAGCGCTGGTGATTACCGTCTAGGGGCTGTGTTGGGGTGGGGCTGGCGGATCAAGGACTGAGGATCCAAATCCACATACGCATGTGCATCTCTGTCTCTTCCATGCATGAGCGCAACTCATCGGCATAGCTGTGCTCGGCCGAGGTTGGTTGGTTTCCCAGCCGCTGTTGTCGGCAATACCGCCAGAGATGTCGCTAAACTGCCTCCATTTTATGTTCTGAACAGATGCGATCAGCACTTGAGTATGTTATTGATGTTATGTATATTTTCGTTAGTTTATGTTTTCGGCTTTGCAACTGGCCGTGAACGGACGTTCGTGTCCGCTTAGCACTTCAAGTATGGTTATTATATGTGACATCTATACGCAAAAGGGTCGTTGCATCAGGAAGGTTGGCCATGTTTGGTCATTGCTCGAGGTCGCTAACTGCACCTTACGCCATTCGGAGTCAACATCAAATTGCTTCACCGATACAGGAAAGGTTTTTATACAAGGTTGCAGTTCAGAAAGCTGCGAAGAGCGGCGTTTGTGCTCACCGGTTCTGTCTTTCCTGATGTCGTCGTACGACGACGCACTCACGCCTGCACGCGTGCGCAGCAGGAAACCGGCCACTGGTTCCGGCCAGCTTGCCCGGCTTGCCCCATTGTAAAACCTATCAACGGTACATGCCTCAGTCCTCAAGCCACTGGAAGCCGGGATGACGGACGCTGGTTCGTCGGTTGGATGGGGAGTTAAGCTGTACAGCCTGAACTTGTCCGATGAGGAAAAGGGTCGAGCTGCAGCAATCCTTGCGGGCATGCCGAACGCTGCGCTTCTTTTTCTGCACGATGCAGAGCAGGCCGTGTTCATTGATTTGCGTTTTGTGTGTGATCAGCGTCGGTGGGGCGCATCTGCTGGCCACCCATCCAGCAGCAGGGACGCATCGGAGGGCTTGCTTGCGGGTGGTCCGATCCCTACATCAACGAAACCGCAAATGGGATTCAGCCATTCAGGTAGTGTACGACATCCACCACAGATGTGATAGTCCGACATTGGGTCCGGCCCTGATTCAGTGGTCGAACGGGGCCAGCGACACAGCGGTGTAGGTGGTACAACCGTGTAAAACAGCGTGGAATACGCTTCTGAGGGCGGCCCCGGTGGTGTATGTAATAAGTTGCGATCTACCAACTACCACTAGATACTGATGGCCGGGAGCATTAGATAGTAAGCAACTACCCTAGTCCTGTAAGGTGGTATTAAAAGATACCGAGAATGGCTGACGGTATGTAGGGACTTACTCAGTAGTCAGGGGGTCTCCAGAGAGGTAGCACGTGTGCGGCCAGGTAGGGCCAAGTGCGGCTGAGTGCGGTTGCTTGAGCCGGCTCCCGAAGCAGTACAGACAGAGAGTGCCGGCAGTACAGGTGAAACCGGAAGTTAGGAATGGCACATTAAGATAATAAGATTGTGTAAGGTGCGATCGAGGCCTTGTGTTACAGTGTGGCCATACGTAACTGCGTGGACAGAGAGTGAATGTATGAATGAACAAACGTTACAGCGACCCAGAGAGTGTGTCCCAGGGTTTGGTGACGCGTGGCACGCTTGCACGCACGCACCTTGCTTGTAGCAATTACTGCGGTGCTCATTGCTTGGGGCCAGGGTGGCTATCTTATTTTGCAGAGTATCTACGGCCGGAGATACTCCTTGCCCAATCGTGCTGAAAGTATCTGTCGGAGGGAGCTTTTGCCGGCATTTTATCTACTCAAAGGGGGCTTTTCCCTGTGCGAGAGGCCATGAGTATCTAAAACCCCATTTTCCCACCGAGGGAAAGTATCTATCGAAACGCAAGGTTTTCGGCCGAATATGTATTTATATCTTAAGATAGCCACCCTGCTTGGGGCCCATCTCGCCCGTTTTGCGGCGTTCGAAATGCCTCCGCGGTCCGTGCCGCCCGTCCAACTCTTTCTGTGCGATTTGGCGGGTCGGCCTTTCTCGTCCCCCGGATGTGAGTCCTCTTCCGGGTCTCGCCACCCATGAATGACGGATGTACGACATGCCTTGGAATGCACGACAGCGCAACGTTCATCGTACACGGACTTCACCACGCGCGCCATCCCTGACCAGCAGGTTTGAGCTCCAGAGCACCGCTGCTTGTCGACCGCTTGATTGCGTGAACAAAGATCCGGGCCGGGAGCTGTGCCGTACAGGTTGCTGTCTACGTGCACGATTTGCTCCCCTCCCTGCCGTACAGCCCTGCCTTGATCGCTATGTGCTAGGCTTCCGCCGTTATTACGCGCGATACCGATTACCGTTGAGCCACATTGCTGGCTGGCTGTCGCCTACGCAGCGCCGGCCCCCGCCGTCAACCCTGCGACAAACCCTCGAATCAGATCAAACCCTGGAATTAAAACCCTAGAATCCAAACCCTCAAACCCACAGGCAGTCAGGACGACCCGTGGCAGAACCGGCAGAAAACCGTCCCTGACGCCGTCGCCCGCGCACGCAGCACACACCCCCTAACTAACCCCACCCACACCAGCCACCGCGCGCCGCGCTACCCCGCCACCTTCTAGCACGCCGCCTTGTGGCCCGCCTCCCAGTCCTCCTTCTGGCATTCCACGCAGCAGTAGAACCCTGCCTTGCAGCGCCCGCACCGCTTCCACGGCACCCGGATCCCGCGCGGCCCCGCCAGCGTGTTGCACTCGGCGTTGCCGCACTGCCGCAGGCCCCGCGCCTCCGCCGCCAGGCGCTCCACCTCCTGCGGCGGCGGCAAGGAAGGCAGCCGCCGCACGTCGTGCTTGGCCACCAGCTCCCGTCACAACGCGTCCAACGCTGAAGACGGCGCCCCGCCGCCGCCGCCGCCGCCGCCTCCGCACCCTCCGCCGCCGCCGCCGCCGCTGCTGCTGCTGTTACCGCCGCTTGCACCGCCGCCCGGATCCTCATCCTCCGCAGCACCCCAGGCATCATTCAGCTCAACCAGCGCCGCCCGCAGGAGGCGGCCGGAGGTGGCCGTCGCGCAGCAGGAAGGCATCGTCCACGGTGATGCTGTCCGGCGCGACGGTCACGCCGGTGCCGCCGGATGACGTCCCCGTCGCCGTCCCCGTCGCCGTCGCCGTCGCCGTCCCCGTCCCCGTCGCCGTCGCCGTCGCCGTCCCCGTCCCCGTCGCCGTCGCCGTCCCCGTCGCCGTCGCCGTCCCCGTCCCCGTCGCCGTCGCCGTCCCCGTCCCCGTCGCCGGCGCCGCCGGAGGACGTCCCCGTCGCCGTCCCCGTCGCCGTCGCCGTCGCCGTCGCCGTCGCCGTCGCCGTCGCCGTCGCCGTCGCCGTCGCCGTCGCCGTCGCCGTCGCCGTCGCCGTCGCCGTCGCCGTCGCCGTCGCCGTCGCCGTCGCCGTCGCCGTCGCCGTCGCCGTCGCCGTCGCCGTCCCCGTCGCCGTCGCCGTCACCGTCACCGTCGCCGTCGCGCCGCCGCCGGAGCCCGCCGCTTTGCCCTTGCTTTTGCCGTTGACCGCCATGGCGGCCTGGGTTGGGCTGGGCGCTGCTGCCAGCTTGACCCACCCGTCCCAGACATCCGGCAGGCACGCCACCATGACCTCCAACACGTCCAGCACCGCGGGGATGAACTCGGGCCAGTCCCGGACAAGCCGCCCTTACGCCAACAGGACGTCGCGCACCCACAACCTGACTTTCAGACGGTCCAGCACAAAGTCGTGCCACTCCTCGAATTGCCGCACAACGTCTGCAACGTCGCTAGGCGGCGGCGGCGGCTCCGCCGCCACCGCGTCCAGAGCAGCGCAGCGCGCCCGCAGGCACTGCAGCGCCGCCGCCAGCACGAAGCGCGCCGCCGTGTTGCCCATCGCCTCGCACCCGTGGAAGTCCGTCCGCGCGAGGCGCTGAACCGTCGGCAGCCACTGCCCGAGCACCAGCGACGCCATCAGCTGCTGGCGGCGCCAGGCGTCCGAGCCCGCCCGCGGCCTGCCGCCCACAAAGGCCAGCCACTGCACCGTCATGTAGTCCTTGGGAGATGTCTCAATCGAGTTATTCAGCGCGAGCCGCTGCTTTCGCTTTGCGCCCGCGGCTCCGCCGCGGCCGCTGGCGTCGCCGCCTGCAGCGCCGCGGCCCTGCCGCCGCCGCCGGCCGCCGCCGGCGTTCTGCTGCCCGCCGGCGCCGGCGCCGGCGCCTCCGCGGCCGCTGCCCGCCGGCTGCCGCGCCACCGCAACCACCTGCTCCAGCAGCGCGCCCAAGCACGCGAGCCAGTTCACCGGCTCTGGCGAGACGACGTGGACGTTGACCAGCCGCAGCAGCGGCTCCTGCTGCTGCGGGTTGCGGGCGGGCGTGTTCTCGCGTGTCTGCTGCGCGCGCACCATGGCTGTGGCCGCCTTGCGGAGCGTGACGATGAACGACGCGAGCTGCGGCGTGTGACCGTGGGCCAGAAACGCGGGCCACACGCCCGACGCGCGGAGGACGATGCCGGCCACGGGCAGGAACTGCGCGCTGCCGCCCGGCTGGAACGACAGGCGGCGGAACTGCGCCTCCAGCGCGGGCACGATGCCGCCCTCCAGCGCGCCGCGGACGGATGCCGAGCACCGCCCGGGGTCGCCTTGTCCTGCAAGGAACGCGAGGAGCGTGTGTGTTATAGATAAGAGGGGTGTGCGTGTGTGTTTGCCACACCGAGCGGGGACCACCGGTAGGGAGGTACGGCACACGGCAGCACGACCCCACGGCCCACGGTCGATCGGAACGAACACGATAGGCGAGGGGCGGGCAACCCTGAATGGGGTACATACAGCGACGGACATCCCGATGGGCGGCACCCGGCACGTACCCACGGGCGCGTCCCGGTGGCAACGAACCGTGGCATCCGACGCAGGGGTACACCGGAGTTGCGGAGTTGCGGACTTGGCATGCAGGCAAGCAACGCTGCGCTTCCAACGCGCCACCGCACGGCCCCTCCATGAATGCTTCCCTGGATGCCTTGCTGCCCCCTCCATCCTTGCTGCCAACACCCCCTGATGAACGCCCGCCCTGCCCCTCCATCCTTATTCCCAACACCCCCGCCCGCCCTGCCCCTCCATCCTTGCTGCCAACACCCCCTGATGAACGCCCGCCCTGCCCCTCCATCCTTGCTCCCAACACCTTCTGATGAATGCCCGCCCTGCCCCTCCATCCATGCTCCCAACACCCCCTGATGAACGCCCGCCCTGCCCCTCCATCCTTGCTCCCAACACCCCCTGATGAATGCCCGCCCTGCCCCTCCATCCATGCTCCCAACACCCCCTGATGAACGCCCGCCCTGCCCCTCCATCCATGCTCCCAACCCAGTCTACGCACCCGGTCCATCCGAAGGCAAGACGACCTGAACCAGCGTCAGGAACAGCCGGCAGTAGGTGTGGGTCAGCTGCACGCTTCGGCCCAGGAGCACCGGCGTCAGCTGGGTCAGGGCGCGCCACAGGGGCGCCATCCGCGGCTCGGCTTGCCGCGACTCAAGCTCCGAAACCAGCCGGATCAGCATCCGCAGCACGGCGACGACGGCGTCCGGGTTCGTCAGGTTCTCGGCCTCAAGCCGCGCGCTGTGACGGCCGATGACCTCGACGGCCTCGCGCGCTAGGTCGAACACGTGGTGCGGCTTGAAGGGGATGCTCGTCGGCAGCGACACGGGCAGCAGGGCCTCGGGTGCGCTCTCACGCTTCAGGGCGGTTTGCGGTGTGGGCGGCAGCGGGCCGGATATCGTGATCTGCAGGCATGGGTGGGACGCTAGGGGAGCGTGGTGGTGGGGTTATAAGAAAAACCAAAACCAGGCGTGAACGCCCCTGGGATGGGACGGACGGGGGTAACAAAAACCAAACCCAGGCACGATACGCCCCTGGGATGGGGACGGGGCGGCACCGCCTGTTGGTTGTTGTGCGCACGCGCGTCGGCCAACTGCTGGCCATCTGATGAACATGTCTCGGACGTAATGGGCCAGAGCCCCGGCTCGACCCCTTGCTCGACCTAGAGCACTCGCGCGTCCTGGAAGGGGTGTGTGTTATTTAAGCAGGCAGAACAGGAGTGCGTGACATGCGAGGGGCCAAGTGGCGCCCAATAGTTTGCCCGTATGCGCATATAATATACCCATTGGCCGACCCGTATAATAAACAAAAGGCTGCGGTGTCGGAAGAACG
This sequence comes from Eudorina sp. 2006-703-Eu-15, assembly GCA_003117195.1. NCBI lineage: Eukaryota > Viridiplantae > Chlorophyta > Chlorophyceae > Chlamydomonadales > Volvocaceae > Eudorina > Eudorina sp. 2006-703-Eu-15. The sequence goes on along the minus strand of BDSI01000162.1, from coordinate 71,002 downwards.
CTGTCGATTTGGCGCGCTGTTAGTTGTTGTCGCGGCGTCGCGGAAGACTACCAGCTGGTGCGGGTCGGCTGCCCTGGCCACACAGACTCACACCACAATGCTGTGCGTGCGTGCGATCCTCGCGTTGTTACCCACCTGCAAGCAAAACGCCGTGTAGTCAGCACCGCCGAAGACGATCCGGAACGATGCGAAATAACGTAATCATGTGTGCGAGCGAAAGAGCGTGCATGCCAAGGCAGCAAAGGGGATGGAGTGCGGCGTCGTTGATGCATTAGTAAGGCGGCAAAAGTCGTACGGCATACGAAGAAGGACATGTGGGCAAAGGCAAACCTGGGTAAACAAAGCAGGTAAAGCAATTAACGAGCTGTGTGCTCATCTTTGGGGTGGTTAGCTGGGCTGTAAACGTTGACAGTGTCAGGCTACCCGTGCGGGGCTACCTAGCCAACAATGATTCGCGCCAATATAAACGTTCCTTAGTAAGCTAGGGTAAGCTCAACTATAAAGGCGGCCAAGCAAACATCACACAGAACATCCATCGCATATCATCTGCCATCCAGTGTGGGCCGCGGTAACAAAAAATGTGTTGATAATTGCTGTTCAGTAATGTTTGATATGTGATTTCTTCTACCTGCTAAGCGTTGCCGGACAGAACATATCCGACCTGTCGAACGACCCTTGGGTCGCACAACCACCGCTGCCGCCGCGACTCATGCGGACATGCAACAGCGCACCCGTAGCGGTGCGCTCCATGCACATTTCAATTTAGACTTGCATTACATGGATGGAGCATGGAAGGAGTTCGGATAGAGGGACGTAGACGGTTTTTGCTAAACACACTCTTGATTGGAAATACAGTTGGCATATTGGAGACTATAACAATATTATTTGTTAACCTACTTGTCCAAAGCGGTCATGTTGAATCTTGAATGAAACGGACATCACGTACATCGAATGCGGGAAATTACAATCTGCCGCGGAAAATTTTCACAGACATTGACATGGACATTGTTGACCTTATTCTGTAGCCTTGCGGCCTAAGCTTCAATACATGCTGCGCTGACTATACACGACTGAAGAGAGAAATGAGTTGATTTGCTTTGCTGGCTTCCATGAGTAGCTTAGTTACGCCAATATGTTGATAAATTGACTAAATTTTGTCGGGTCGCTTGGACTTTGTGGACCATGCCGGACCCGTACACACACCCGGGGCGCGTGAACCGGACCGGACGGCGTGGCGGGCTGTTGTTGGAACATGTCAATGCTTGCCATTGGCGCCGGCGGGACCTTTGGAGCTTGCTTCTGGTCCTGTGGATGGCCAGTTCCGCTGCACTCGGTAAGCTGAATCGACCCAGCGCGAGAGAAGCCGCGCGCATTCCGGGGTCAGCATGGCGGATGCGTCAGCGGCCAGTGTTTCAGCATGCCTCACCAGACCTATTGCCGTTCGTTTGACTGATGGCGAGGTCGTTCGTACACGACTGACTGACTGACCGCGCGGCCCGCCGATCCAGCGCTGGGCACCCTTCTCGCTGCCCCTCTTGTCTCTTCCCTCCCTCTCCCTCTCCCCCCCCAACCACACACAAATCCGTGCCCCAATCGGGTGGCCGCCTAGCCTTCACGACCGTTGAGAGAGGACAAGCTCTGGGGCGGGCGAGGGGATCGCGCGGAGCACCCCGGGGCGGGACGGAAGTGGTTGAATCGGGCCTCTGCGGATGTGCACCGGGGACAACTGGTGACGACCAAGTTAATTCATGGGTGGTCAGATTGGGTGTCCGCATTCGAGGTGCCCGGGCGGCTCCTCCGGCACGTCGCCCACACAGCCGTCGGGTTCTGGCCTGTAGGGCGGCTGCTTCGGTACGTCGTGGCAGCAACCGCTGCAGTGGGCTGCAGACCCCACCAGAGCGGGTGCAGCCGAGCCGCGCCGTGCCTCCTGTGCTGTGCTGTGCTGTGTCCTGTGTGCGGAGTCCCCACCCGGCCTCAGCCAGCCAAGCTGACGTGCGGCAGCTTCCTCGGCCCCCGTTGCGCGGTTCCCCCCCACAGGGGCCTGCGACTGCCACGCGTGGGCGGGCTACGGTCGCGGCTAGCTGATGGGTTGGTCCCCATCCCCCCATCCCCCGATCCCCTCATCCCCCCAACTCCATCCGCCTCGACCGTTGCCCTGTCGGGCCTGCGAGCTGGGGGCCCCCGTAGCCCCGTTGAGCGTTTCTCCCCCCCCCTAGGGGCCTGCGACTGCCACCCGTGGGCGGGTACGGCAACGCCCACGGCCCGCGTGGCCCCCCGTGGGCCGTGACCTGCGGGTCGGCCCACTGAGCGGTCGTCGTACAGTGTCGCTCGTTAAAACACGGTCCTGTCTGACCGCGTTACGTCCCTCCTCGCCCACGTCCCTTGTCCCTGCCCCGCTGCGACCCGCTAACCGACCCACCAGGCGCCCAGTCGGCCTCAGCCAGCCGTCTGCCGCGGGTGGTTATCTGGTTGGGCGACCAACGGTACGTAACCGTCGACCCGTACGTCGTGTACGTGGCGGCGGCGCTGGAGACACGGTTCGTGGTGTCGTACGCCAGATCCGATCTGGACATCCCGTACAACAAGACGGTGGGTGCGGTGCACCCCCGGCGATGCCGCGGGGCCCGACGCTGAGGCCTTGTCGTACTCCTCGTACCGCAGAGCACGTGTGTAGAGATTGAAATTAGATCAATCTCCCGATCGCTGCGAGCGTGTGCGTCTGTGTGTTGTTGAACGTTGTATGGCAGTTGGTGACGGTTGCGGTTTAGTCGTTGGACCCATGGGTCGCCCCGCCCGTGATATGGTGTCCCCAGTGACGTGGCGTCCTGTGGGTCACCGCCGGAGGAGGCGACGAGCCGCCTCCGGCCTCTCCTGCCGGCGCCATGGCGCTCGGACCCGTCGCACTGGCCCACGGGTCGTCCCACTGACGCGCAGGTCGTCGCACTGACCCACGGACCGCAGCACTGACCTGCGAATCGTTGCACTGGCCCACGGGTCGTCGCACTGATCCACGGACCGCCGCACTGACCCACGGGTCAGCACACTGACCCACGGACCGCCACACTGACCCACGGACCGCAGCACTGACCTTGGGGTCGACGCGTCACCTGCCCCATCCTGCGCAGGCGATGGACGTGCTCCTCCTCCCCGCCTGCACCGCCGTCTCCACAAACTCCTCGGTTCGCGCACCTCCGGATCCCGCGGCCCTGCTCGCGGTGATGTACCCGTCCTCGTACGCGCCAGCGGCGGCGTTCCTCGACGCGGGCGGGTCCATCGTACTAGTGTCGTACACAGACGCCACGGTGGTCAGGGGCTACATCCAGAAGGTCGGTGTGTGAGGGGGCTGCGGGAGGGGGGCAAAGGGGTTACAGACCCATGGGTCGCGCGCAGGGATGTCGTACCTGGAAGAGGATTTCCGTCGGCAAGCCAGGACGGCCCGCGAAGCGGCGCAAGTGTGCCATTACCCCCGTCCGAACACACATTGCACGACACAGATCTCGTGTTAGTGATTTCCTGCGAGGCGCAACGCTGCAGAGCCGGCGCGCCGCCATTACTAGTTGTCAGCTGTCGTGCAATGTGACGCCATTGGTGTGTTTTGCGCCAGGGCATGGGTGTGGACGTGGAGTACCGGGAACCGGTATTCGCGGTGTACATACCTATGCCTCGCGGGAATCATGACGGTGTGCATGCCTCGCTGTTTGTGAGCGCAGGTGCTCACGGATGCGAGCAGCACCACCGTCTGGCCGCCGATCACCAACCTTATGGACTCGTGCACGCCAGACGCCGCGGCGGGCCAGGCCAGCAAAGCGCCGTACAATGACATCCAGATCCGTACCTCCAACCCCAACATCACCTTCCCGACCTCGCTGTCCGGCACGTACGGCAGCCGAGGCATCCGTACCTTGGGCTGCGCGAGCGCGGGGTTCCAGGTTATGTACAGCCAGTCGAGCAACTCGGCGCCGCTGGTGGAGTTCGCGAACCGTACGGACAAGGGCGGCTATCTGTACTACATGTCGTACAGCTGGGATGATGAGGGCGGCGCGCCCAAGCGGGGCTGGAACGAGCTGCTGGTGCAAGTGGTCCTGGAGGCGTACGGCAGGTGGGAGTGGAAAGGGACCTTAACTTGTCGGCGGGCGGGGGAGATGGAACGGTGTACAGGAGTAGTACGAATGTACGGCAGCTGCAAACTTGGTCCCGGGGAGGTAGGGGTAGAGTTTCACTTTCTTCTTATCGGCTTTCTTCTTATCGGAAGGGGATTGGGCGCCAAACATCCGTGGAAGGCATTAGTAGGGGCTCACGGGCTCTGGGTGCCGTACTTGCGCCAGGAACCACAGGTTTTCCTGAGGAGTTTCGGAGCGGCAAAAAAACGGGGGCCTGGTCGCAGCAGGGAGGGCCGACAGCCCGGCAGAGGGGTTTTGGTGCGGTAAAACCCTAAAACCCTAACAACTCGAAACATACGCGGCGGGACCAGGACTCCCGGGATCAGGCACCCCTGGACACCACGGGTAACGAGCAGCACGACGGCGGGTCGGGAGTCCGCCCCGGGGTGTTTCTGATCCTGTCGTCGACGGGTGGGGGGCCAGCGGCCTGCGCCGCGGAGCCCACCCTGGACAGTATGAGGGACAGCGAGCGTGTTTAGATATGAGACAGCGAGTGTGGCACCCTGGGTGCTGTCCCTTGGGCTTATCTCGTGTGCCGCCGGACGGATACACTCGTTTGTTGCCGGTCGCCTCTGGGCATCCTCCCCTCCGCCGTACAGGGGCTCCTCCCTGGACACCGCGCCCACCGCCCCGGCGGCGTTGAGCCCGGCGCTGCAGCCGGGGGACTTCACCGCGGTCAGGGAGCAAGGTAGGAGGGCAGCCGCGGAGGACGTGGACGTGGGCGTGAGCGTGCCGGTTTGGGTGAAACCATGCCGTACCGACTGGCGTAACCTGACAGTACGACACCTACACTAGGCTTATGGCGCATCCCCTCCCCCCCCCCCCCGCCCTGCCACCCCTTACCTGGCGGCCTGGTGCCCCTCGGCCTACACTCCCTCCCCCTCTCGCCTCCCTCCCGTCGGTGTCGTACTTGTACTACAGTGTCGTACTTTCCGGTGAGCCGCGGTCGGCCGTCCTGGGTCTCCGGCGGCGCGCTGACGGGACTGGCGGCGCTGACCAGCCCCGTGGCCCCCTTCAACCCCACCAAGGTGAGCACCTCCCGTACCTCCCCGGCCCCCGGCTCCGGCCCCGGCCCCCAGCGCCCGGCTCCGCTCCCGGCCCCCAGCGCCCGGCTCCGGCCCCGGCCCCCAGCGCCCGGCTCCGCCCCCGGCCCCCGGCCCCGCCCCCTTCCCAACCCTGCCAAGACATGATTCTCCTTCTGTACCTCCCCGGCCCCGGGCCCCCGGCGCCCGGCCCCGCCGAACCCTGCCAAGCCATGATTCACCTCTCGACCCTCGCGGGGCCCCTCCCCGGCCTCGCCCCCTCCACAACCCTGCCAAGTCGCGATTCGCCTGCCCCCCTCCCCCCCGGGCCCCGAGGAACCCCTCCACTCCACCGCCGGGAATCCTCCCCTCCCCAGCCCTGCCGTGTCGCTGCACTCGTCCCACCCGCCCCCGGGATCGGGCGGGGGAGCAGCGCAGCTCCCATCTGTCCCCGGTCCCCATCGCCATCGCCATCGCCATCCCCATCGCCAGCTTTGGCACCGTTCTGCTGTGCCTCGACCCCAATCGGAACACCGCTCTTGCAGCAGTGCAGCTCCAATCTGCCTGCCCAATTCCTACTCCCCCCTCTCCCCGCGCGCTTCTGCCCCCGTGCCCCCGCCCCCGGCCCCCCGGCCGCCGCCCGCTCTCTCGCTGCAGTCCTGGAAGCTGTCCATGGGCTGTCACGCCCTGGTGCAGCCGGGTCGGGACGCGGGGGCCCTATGGGTGGCCTTCGACCTGGGTCTGGCGAGGCCGGTGGTTCGGGCCGCCGTACAGAGCTTCGAGGTACGACAGCGCCGCCGCGTGTATGTTTGTGGTATGCCGTGCGGTATGGGGTGCGGTGTGGGTGCGGGTCAGGCGCGGAATCTGCTTCAGTGCAATGACTCCGCGGAGCGGTTTCGGAGCGGCTTTGGAGCGGTTTCGGAGCGGCTTTGGAGCGGTTTTGGAGCGGGTTCGTGCCCTGCAGATAAGGCTTCTCCTTGCCGGTGCCTTTTGCCTCACCGGGTGGGGTCGGGTCGGGTGGGGTGGGGGGCCGCCGTCCGTCAGTTCCGTCCGTACCCCGCCGCCGTGTGACAATTCGACAATTTGACAGTCAAATACGGTGCCTGACACATTGCGTCCTTTCGTCCGCGCCCCTAAACCCCCACCGACATACACACGAAGCTCGGGAACTCCTCGGCGGCCAGCGTGACGGTTCGGCTGGAGGTGAGCACACGGAGTGGGGCCCGCCAGGGAGGGATGGGCAGTGGTGCCAGAGGTGAGGGGTCCCCTGGGGAGCGGGTCGTCCTTTCGTACGCTCCGTCGTCGTACCATGTACGACAGGTGCTGGGCATCGCATGAGGTCCACCCAGCGTGCATCCAAGGGTGCCTGGCAGGGAGGGTACCACCTCTGCGTTTATCGAATTCGGTACCTTGCCGTACGATCGTGCCATGCCGTACAGTACTGCATCAGCTCCTTCAAGCCCTCCCGCATCCTACCACCATGGCTTTCGCTTCAACCCCAACCCCAACGCCAACACCACCCTCACCCTCACCATCACCATCACCACCGCCACGGCCACCATCGCCGACCCGACAGGTCCGCGTCTCCAACGCCACCTTCTCCGCCAACGCCTCCAGCGGCGTGCGGCTCTGCCCCGGCCTGCCCGCCACCTACCTGACCTCCGGCGGCGCCGCGCCGTGCCGCGTGGGCTGCCCCGCCGCCGCCGCGCCGGCGGTGGTGGGGCGTTACGTGGCCGTATGGCTGCTGGACGCTGGGGCCGCCCTGGCGGCGGCCTACCCCGCGGCGCGGCTGTGCGGTGTGGATGTCTGGGCGGTGGTGCGGAGCAGCCAGGGTACGATACGACTTGGGCACCTCCCTGCAGACAGTGTCCCTTTCCTCATGCATCCCGCCCTTCCGACCCCCCGTCAATCTCCTATTCCTGGCCCCCTTACTCCTTTCTCCCTCCCCCCCTGCAGGTCCCGTGGCCCTGGCCAGCCGCCACCGCCCCGTCTGCCCGGGCGCCCCGCCCGCCGCGCCGGCCGCCTTCGCCGCCGCCTACTCCCTGCGGCCGCCCGACAACGCCACGGGCGGCCTGGCGGTGGACGGGCTGTACCACGACAATCGGCCCGGGTCCGGGAACGGCATGTGCGCCGTCAGCTTCCCGCAGGTACGGCGGGCTGGCGGAGGAGTACGGCGCCGTACGGTGCCGTACGGTACTCGTGGTCGGGTCGGGTCGGGCTTGGTTTGGCCTTACGCCTCTGCTGGAATGAACAGTTGCTTAATTAGTTAGTTAGATAGGTACGGTAGTTACATGGTGCGAGATATACCCGAGCGAGAGCCTCTAACCATATCAACGGAAGTGACGTACGACTGGATGGCTGGACGGCACGTCCATGTCTTGCAATCCTCGTTTGACAACTCCGCGTTTCAGACCCGTCCCGTCCACCGCCTCCATGGCCCGTCCAACCAACCTCCCTCCCCCCCCCCCCAACACACACCCATACACACCCTCCACCCTCCCCCCCTCCCCGCAGGACGGCCCCTGGTTCACTATCGACCTAGGCTTCCCGCAGACCGTCCTGTGAGTACGACAGTACGACGCTGTCTCTAGTACGACAATACACCGCGTTATGGCGGGAGGGATGAGTGCGAAGCTTCCCATTGCCGCAGAGCTGACACCTGAACCCCATCCAACCCAACCTGTCTACCAGTTTTTCCTGCACCCACGCCAGCCCTACCCCTCCGCATTGCTTCTATCGCAATCACACCTATTCCACCACATTGTGTTTCGTCTTAGCGCCTCCGACGATTGGGTTCCCGTCCGTCTGTCCGTCCGCCCGTCTGTCTGTCTGTCTGCCTGTCTGAATGTCCATGCGGCCTCCGCTCTGACGGGTCCCGACAGCTGGGTCGAGCTGACCAAGAGCGCCGAGCCGGCGTACGACAGCCAGCTCCAGAACCTGTACGTCGTCGTACACGGCAACACCAGCGCCGCCGCCGCCGGCGCCGGCGGCTGCGACGACTTCGGGGCCCTGAGCGAGGCGCAGGTGGTGGCGCTGCCGGCTTGCGGCGGCCTGGCGGAGGGCGCGGGCGGCGCGCCGCTCAATGTCACCGCAGGCGCTACTCTGGCCGCCTCCTGCGGCACCGGCGGCGCGGGCCTCGTCGGTACGGTCTCGGGGTGGTTGGCGTGTTTTAGGGGTGGTCGGGATCCCCGCCGCGCCTCCTTAAACACTTGGCCCTCCTGCCTCCCGGGGGAAGATTCGGGGCCTGAGGAACATTCCGGGCCTGAGGACTCGGTGCGCTGAAGACGGCGCGCCCCACCTGCCCCTCCCTCCCACCCCCTACGCCCCCTCCGCCCCGCCCCGCGCCTGCTCGCAGGTCGGTTCGTCACCATCTACCGTCCGCCCACCAGTGAGTGTGTCCGGGGAGGGGATCCGGGGCGGGCCGGGGTCACATCACCCGGTTGGAAGAGGGACGGTGAGGGAAGATAGGGTTTTACTGTTTCCGGACGTCTGACCACTCCCGCCTCCTTTTCCTTATAGGCTCCGAAACCAAACCAAACCAAACCATGGCTCGCCCCTTAGCCAGGCCCATGCAGTCCGGCTGATGAACCCCCTCCCCCTGGTGTGCCCTAACTAAACCCCCCGGGGAACCCCGCTCCCTCCCTCCCCTCCCCCCTCCTTAAGCCCGCTCGAGGTTGGGTTATGTGGGCTCGCTGCGGCTGTGCGAGGTGGACGTGTATGTACTGCAGCCCACGTACGGTGAGTGTACGGCACGGCCGTTGGAAGATGAGCTGGACGGTCGCGTGCTTGCTGCGAGTCATGGCCCCCGGGGCCGCCGTGGGGCTGTCGTTGGCACCCACAACACAGCTCGCGCCTGCATCACAGCCCTCCCATCCACCCACCCACCCACCCGTCCACCCACCCACCCGTCCACCCACCCACCCACCCACCCACCCACCAACCCACCCTGACACGGAGGGGAGGCTTCGGCCTGTCAGCCGATTACCCGGGGGAGATCCACTGCAACTTATTTTAAAGTACTGAATCAAGCCAATACTCGTTGCACAATCGTCCGATGTACCGAACCCAACCGCCCACCGTAATTCCGTACCCGACCTCCCCAGGCCTGCAGCAGGTGTCGTACCACCGACGGTTCGACTTCGGCCCCGGCGCCACCAACGGCGGCGCGGCGGTGACGGTTCGGCCCGATGACGACTCGCTGTTCGACGCCAGCCGCGGCACCGCCGCCAGCTTTCCGTTGACGGCGGTTGGGTTGTTGACGGACGGTTGGAAACCCACCGGAACCGACGGTGAGGGGGACGATGTCCGAGGGGGCCGGTACGGCACGGTCTGTGTGGGTGCAAGGAGGCTAGTAGAGACGTGGCTTAGTTGGGTGGAGGTTGAAGCGAAAACACATCACAGGTGGGAAAGGCAGCGGTGGAAGGTGGGGGTTAGAATGAAAGTAGAAACAAACCCGAAAACATGAACCCGGGCACGCCCATCCCCGATACCGCGCCGCGCTGCGCTGTGCTGGCCCGCCACCCACCGCCGCATGACGTCACTGCCGTACGGTCTCCTCATCGCCACATCCCGACCCCCACCCCAGGGACGGCCTACAAGATGCTCTGCCCCCGCGTGTACGACACGGTGACGAACTCGTCGTACGGTGCCGGCGAGGGGGTGTTCCTGGCCGTGGACCTGGGGTCGCGGCCGGGGGGGTACGTGGTGGAGGCGGTGGTGGTGACGTTGGCACCTAGCGCCCTGTCGGAGGACGGGCTGCTGACCGAGGTGGGTGGGTGGGTGTGGTGGAGGGCGTGTGTGTTTAGGTGTGTGTGTGTGTGTGGGTGGGTGGACGGGTGGGTGGGTGTGGGTGAGTGGGTTGTGCCCTTCGGTAAGCGAGGCGGGAGTGCGTGTAGACAGCAGCGCGTGTCATGCCTGGGGCCCAGCGCAAGGCCCGAGTGTGGGGATGTGGGGAGAAAGAAGGGGTGTGGGATGTGCGTGGGATGTGGGCCTTGATCCATCCTCCAGCCGCCCAGACCCGCAATCAGCCCCGACCAGCCCTGCGACGACCTCCCTCCTCCCCCTCCGGGTTCGTTCTTCGGGTTTATTTCTCTTTTTTTTCAATTTGACCCCCTCCGCACCCCGCTGATGCGCCCTCCCCTCCCCTGGAGCAACCAGGTCGCGACCTCCCTGGACGTCTACGTGGGCAGCAGCCCCGCCGGGAGGTGAGCGCAGCAGCCGGGACTCCCCACCGCACCCCACCCCACGCCACCCCACCCCACCCCAGACCCCACCGAACCTCACCCAACGCCACGGCATCGCAATTCACGCTTATGAGAGGGCGTTGGTTCCTGCGTGCGTGTTTGGCCAACCCGGAAACCCGCCCGACCCAACCCAGTTACCACGTGCTTGCGTGTGCGTGTGCGTGTGCGTGTGTGTTTCGTGTCGTCGGACTTGACCCCCGCGCTTCCCGGCCCAGTCCTCCCGCGGCCCCCCCAACTCCCGCGGCAGTTTGTGTTTGTGTTTGTGTTTGTGTTTCTGTCCGGGGGGACAGCCTCACGGGGCGAGACGTCCGGAGGAGGCCCCGGACGTCTTCTCATCCAACCACAACCGAAACCAACTGCTCCGAACTGCCGTACTGGCCCATCCTCCTCCCCCGCTGTTTATGTCGCGGTCCCCACCCAACACCCTAATCCCCTCCCCCACGCCCATCCCCCATATGCCTTCCCGTTCCGTTGATGATGTACCCGCCCCCGCCGTACCTCACCCGTACCTCACGCGCACCCCTCCGCACGGTCCCCCTCACCGCCGTACAGGCTGTACGGCAGCTCCGCCGCCACGGGCCGCGAGAACCCGCCCTGCGCCCTCCGCGCGGGCCTGCTGTCCTCCCTGGACCCCCTGGACGAGCGCTGGTACCTGGACGCCGCGCAGCGGCGCCGCTACGCCTGCCCCAGCGGCGACCAGTCGGCGCCAGGGGGGGCGCAGTACGTCGTGATCAGCGCGCCGCGCAGGTGGCAGTTCGCGGAGCAGCAGCAGCAGCTGGTTGCTGCCGGTGGTGGCGGCGCCGGCGGCTGGTACTCCCCCGCGGTGTGCGAGGTGGAGGTGTACGCGCGAGTCGCCTCCGGAGGTGCGGGCTTGTGGGTCTAGAGAGGAAAGGAGCCCGCGTGCTTGTGTGCCGTATGTGTGTGGAGGGGGTATGAGGAGGGTGTGAGGGTGAGGGTGAGGGTGAGGTGGGGTTGGGGATGGATGGGGGCGGGGTTGGTGGGTGGCGCCAGGGACGGGGCGGGGGTGGGAGTTTGAGATTCGTCCGGTTCGACCGAGCCCTGGTGCGATGGGAACTGCTTTGAGGTTGGCACCGTCCGGTTGCGGGGTGGTTGCAGGGTGGTTGCGGGGTTTGGGGCCACCGTCGTTCCTCTGCACCCACCCTCACCCGTATTCGTGTGTGTGTCGCCTCCCCCTTCCCTGGCTGCGCCCCCCCCATCCCACCCGATCCCACCCCGGCTCACCCCCAGCTTCGCATTATGGATATGTCTACCAATTTCCTATACCCACCCACGCACCCACCCACCCACCCCCGTCTCCCTCGGGCCCTCCCCCTTTCCCGCCGCCGCCCTCCGCAGCCTCCAGCAGCCTGGCCCTGGTGGCCTGGCGGCCCTCGGCCGCCTCCCAGAGCCCGAATGCCACCACCACAGGAGGAGGAGGAGGAGGTAAGGCCCGACCTCGCGTTTCCAAACCCTAACCGCGAAGCCACCCCTCAGATCCCCCTGACGTCGGGAAATCGACTTCCCGCGCCATAAAATCGCCTCCCGCGCAAGCCCGTTCAAAGCCGTGCCATTGCTGTCGGCGTTGTTTGGGCCGCTGCTTTCTGGTTGCGCACTCTAGAGCGTTCCTGTCGGCCTTCCCATGACACTCGGGCTGTGCAGTCCGCGTTTTGTGCGACAGTCCAACGCCCCCCCCCCCCCCCCCGAGCCCCCGAGCCCCATAGCTGTTGGGGCATGGATGCCCGGTCCGGCGTTCCGCTGCCCCACTTCGACTGTACAATCCGTAACACCCCACATCTCTCTCATCTCTCATAATCTCTTCACCGCCGCAGGGCCCCAGCAGGCGCTCCGAAACCCCAACACGCCCAGCCCCGCCTGCGCGCTGGCCGACGGCCTCTCCCACCGCAACTACTGGTACCTGGATCTGCAGAGGACGCTGCAGGTGGCGGTCGTACGGGTGCGTGTGGGGGCCGGGGTTTGGGGGGAGGGGAGAGGGAGGGGGTGGGGGTGGGGGTAGGGGCCGGGGTTGGGGAGAAGGAGGGGGTGGGGGTAGGGGTAGGGGGTCGGGGGTGGGGAGAGGGAGGGGGTGGGGGTAGGGGCCGGGGGTGGGGAGAGGGAGGGGGGTAGGGGTGCGTGTCGGGGCGGAGGGGGCAGCCAGTATGACGGACGCCAGTACCCCTAGGGGAAGGTGGTCAAACCGAACTCGTGAGACCCTTGGCGGTCTCCTTATGCCGGGGATGGCCGGTCGGCGCTTGTAGAGGTGGCTGAGGTCAGTTCATCATCGCTGCCCCTACAGGTGCTGGGCAGCCTGGAGACCGGCAGCGGCCTGTCCGCGCAGGTTCGAGTCCTGTCGTCCGCGTGGGATACCGCCACCCACCCCGCGGACCTCCTGGGCGACGTCGCGACGACCTGCTCGCCCGCCGGCGGCGGCAGCAGCATCACCACCACTGACGGGGCGGCGGCGGCCAACGCATCCGCGGAGGCGGTGTGCGGCAGCATCAGCGCCGGCTACACGCCGGGCAGGTGCGGTACAGGGGGGACTTGAATTGAGAAAAAGAAATAAACCCTAGAAGAACGAACCCGGGCACACCCACGCAGAACAACTCAGTATGCTTGCGTGGTGAGGTACAGGTGGGGCGGGTGGGTGGTTATAGGTATGAAGGTGGACAGCATGAAGCTGCGCTGCTGCCAGAGCGACGGGAAGGTGCGATGCGAGGGGGCTCCCGTAACGTGGCTCTCTAGGGGATCTCGGGGTATCGCCGCTCCAGGGGGCCCCAGGACGGACCGACCCGTGGGACGGGAGGTGGCGTGCGGTGGCCGCGGCCGCGGCAGCGGCCTCTTCAGGGGGCCCCAGGACGGACCGACCCGTGGGACGGGAGGTGGCGTGCGGTGGCCGCGGCCGCGGCAGCGGCCTCTTCAGGGGGCCCCAGGACGGACCGACCCGTGGGACGGGAGGTGGCGTGCGGTGGCCGCGGCCGCGGCCGCGGCAGCGCCGGCTTCCCGCTGGGCGGGAGGGGATAGGTACGTGGCGGTTGGATTTGGTGGCACATGGAGGTGGAGACACATGGAGACCTATCGGGGGATTGAAATCAGATCTCCAGGGGGGGCCGCTGTGCGGGGCCCGACCCGTGGGACGGAGGTGTTGGGATGGGAGGGTAGTCTCTGCCAGCCCGCGGGGGTAGGAAGAAGGCGGGGTACGGTACTTGAGGGTTAGGGATAGGGCTACGGGAAGAATTCTTGGCTGAAATGTATGTCGTCGCGAATCTGCAGACGCCAAGCAGGAGGTGGTGCGCGTGCGTGTGTACGGCATGCAGGTACGTCGCGATCTACATGGACGACCTGGGGGAGAGCAGCATGAGACCATTGACGCTGTGCCGGGTGTACGTGTACGTCAATGGTACGGCGAGCTGGGACGACGTGTACGGGTACGACGGTATGACGTACGTTTCGGACGACATTCTGGCCGCGGTGCGCCCGACGTCTCAGAGCGGCGCGACGCCCTCCCTGGGAGGCGGTGTCGTGGTGCAGGTCGCGTCGTACCAGGTGGGGCCCTTGGGAGGGGCTTATGTCTTGGTGCTATTTCGGAATTTTGGTGCTATTTCGGAAGATTCCAAACCTCCTTTCATGACCGTTGCCGCCGTCAAAACAATTTTGGTGCTATTTCGGAACTTTGGTGCTACTTCGGAAGATTCGGAATCTCCTTTGAAGGCAACCATCCTAGGGGTAGCCAGCTTAGGGCGATGCTCACACCGTGGTATGGTCATAAGGCCAGAGGATAGTTAAGACGAGGTGATGGCTGTGATCTGGATCTCCTGCTCAAACCAAATCTGAACGATCCGTACCTGCCGTACAACTGACCCATGGGTTCGAGTTGTGCCGCGTGCGCACCGTCCGTGTGCAAAAAAAATTGTCCGTGTCCTTGTGTGTGTGTTTTGACACATGTGTCCCCGTCGCGGTGCTGCAGGAGTCCTACCCCATCGTTGGCATTGCTACAGCCCCTGACCAGTACGGCAGTGGCGGCCGTAGCAGCGGTGGCGGCGGGGGGCCTCCTCCATCGGCGCGGCGTTCGGCAATAGCAGCGACCGGCGCCTTGCCGTTGACGGAGCAGCGATCGCTCCGAGACCGTACAGCAGAGCATGAGACCGCCACCGCAGTTGCCGGCAGCACCAGCAGCAGCACCAGCCCCAGCAGCGGCGTCAGTACAGTGTACGACAAGTACGACACCGGAACGCTCGGTGAATGCCCCGGGGCCAACCAGGGCGACACCACCGCATCCGATCCTGTCTCTTCCGAGCACGATCTGTCGTACAGTTCGCGTGTACGACAAGTGCAATGGCATGGGGTGCTACAGCCTTGGCAGGAGGGGAAGGCGGAGGACATTGACAGGGAGCAGCAGCAAGCGCGGCATCAGAAGCGGCAGCAGCAGCGGCAGCAGCAGCTGCGGCGGCGGCAGCTCCTGTACGTGTCCTCCTCCGCCGCCGCCAACACCTCAACTTGGAGGGTAGACCTGGGCCGCCCGCAGGCGGTGCAGACGGCGGTGCTGTACGTCGAGACAAGTACGACGCTGTACAGAGAGTACGACGGAGTGCAGGTATGGCACAGTACGGCACAGTAAGGTCCGTCCCAGACGATACCTTTCTGAAATACGACACACCGCACGACAGATTTCCCATCATGCTGACAACCACACCTACCGTGCATTTCAAGTTGGTCCAACTGCGCGTAGCCCCTTCCCACACCTTACCTTCCTATGCCTCTGCGCGCCCATGTACTACACGATTCCGTCCGTCTGTCCGTCCGTCCGTCCGTCCGTCCCTACACCTTCGCTCAGCCCCTGCCCCTGCCTGTCCACCTTCCCATCAATGTCAACAAAGACAGCGAAACCGCGAAAGCACCTTCCCCTCCCCCTCCCCCCGCCCGCCCGCCCTGTGCCCCTAGCTTTTCGTGACCAACTCGTCCGGGGGCAGCAGCGGCACCCTGGTGGTCTCGGCCGCCGTCGTCAACACCCTCACGGTGGGCGGGTCGTGACCCTCATTGGGGCCCTATGGCCGCCGGGGCAAGCGGGGCGAGTGGGGGTACAGGAGAGATAAGGCCCCCGGGGAGAGATAAGGCCCCCCGGGGGAGACCTTCAGTCAAGGGCTGAAGCCCTGGGGGCCCAGCCCCCAGCCCCCCGAATAGGACCCGCACCTGCAACCGGTGCGCAACTGATTATTAAGAATTAGTCACAGCATGTCGTTGGTCGTACCTGTCGTATTACGTTGCGGCCACTGGGCCTGCCGCCTCGGGGCCCCTCGCCGCAGCCTTCCTACTCGTTCAGTTAGTTCGTTTATTAGTTGGTTGCTTACCGTACATGGTGCGGCAAACAACCCTCCCTTGCAGCCGTCGTACTCATTTGACTGCGGTGGCGTCGTCGGCCGTTACGTCATCGTCAACCGCACCGTGGCCTACTCCCTGCCCCTGTACGACATCGCCGTATACGTGCAAACGTCGGGTGCGCCGGTTGAGAGCGGTTGGGTGGTTCGCGGTTGTGGGTGGTTAGCGATTGCCTGGAGGTGGGTTGTGATTTCGCGAACGGCTGGATTACGGCATGGGACCTGGGCATGCGCGTGCAAGGCAGGGCGACATGAGCGCGAAGTCTGCGAACCCGCCTTCCCAACGTTGCGTTTCACGTGTTCTCGTGTCCTTGATAGGAGGAACGCCGAGCAATTTACGTTTATTCTCACTGTTGCATACGCATTTGCGTTCGCTGCTCTTCATCCGGCAAATCCCACTCCCAACTTGTATCCAAATCCAAATCCAAACGCGACTAGAGGCTAACGAACGAGATCCACATGCGCCATGGACGCGGGCAACTGATTCGCTGGTGCGTGAGTGTGTGTTTAGAAAAGTCTAAACCCGTGTGTGTTTAGAAAAGTCTAAACCCGTGTGTGTTTAGAAAAGTCTAAACCCGTGTGTGTTCAGCGTGTGATGAACCGGAAACCCGTGTGCGCGTGTGTGTATGTGCAATCCCGGCAGGCCCCGACGGGCGAGTGGTTTCGGGGCGGCCCACGAACCAGACCGGCGGCGTTGCGACCGGGCCCGGCGGCAGCGCCAATGCCGTCAACGGGCTCACTCCGCAGCAGGCCGCCGACTCCACCGCCACGTCACTGTACGGCGTGCAGTACTACGGCTCCAAAACCGCCGCCGCCGCGAGCCCCTGGTGGGCGGTGGATCTGGGCGTCGCGCTGCCGCTGGCTGCCGTACAGATTACGGCAGTTCAGAGCGACGGCAGCGGCGCCGACGTCGGTACGGCACTGTACGGCTACGAGCTGCGGCTGAGTAATACCAGCGTGGCGACGGGGACGGAGGGCGTGGTGGTCGTCAGCGGAGGTACGACACACGATCGCAATACCGTTTACGCAGAAACAAACGTACGCGTTATGCGAACCGGGGACAACCGCTTACTCTAATTTGACTCCTAGCTTGATAAACTAGCCTCAAACACACCACTGCTTGCCTGCCGTACGCCGTACAAGCGCGAACACGCGCATCCGCTTTCTAAACAGCGCGTCACGGCGTCGTGCTCGGCTCGTTTGGCATCCCGCGCAGGCTCGACCCCCGACGTACCGTACGGCGGCTCCGTACTGATTCAGCTGCCGTACGGCACCCCCGCGGCGCGCCAGCTCATCCTGCGTCTTCCGCCGCTGGGCGACGGCGGCAGCACCACCCAGACGCTGTCTCTGGGTCAGGTCGTGATGTTCGCCGATTCCTCCAAGCTCCAGCAGCTGGCAGGTACGTCATCGCGTACGGCAGTACGGCAGTACGGCACGGAAGGGGCGGCGGGTCTGAGGGGACTTGCGGGACTGCCTCTAGGGGGAAGGGGCAGCGTGACGGACGGCACATACACACACACATGAGCTCGTCACGGGCATTGGCGGGGCTGGAGGCTGAGAGGGCTGGCGGCCGAAGGGACGTCGGTGCTGACGGCACGTCGGGGCTGAAGGGGCTGCGACACTGTCCATGTACATTTTTATTATAAAAGCTATGGGGCTATGCGGCGCTCGAGCGAGCCAACCTAGTGCTGGTGGTGGTGGTGGGGCGTGGCGCGGCGTCCCCGGTGGCAATAGATGCCCCGGTCCCCGCCGCTCCTCACTGGCCTTCTCCCCCCGCCTTTCCCCGAGTTGACTGGACCCCGACCCCGACCCCCCGGGTACACCTCTCCCTCGTCCCCCCTCGCCACCGCCGCCTGCCGCCCTCCCCCCTCCCCCCTTGGCCCCGCAGCCAGCTCCAACGCCAGCTCCAGCCCCGCCCTCTCGGTCTCCCGGGTCTACAGCAGCGCCGCAGGGAGTCTGTCGGATGCGGCCACGGGCGTGGGTGTGCCGGTGTGCGGTCAGGTGTACGGCAACGCCTCGCTGGCGGCCTGGCTGACGGTGAGTGCAACAGCCCGGGGAGGGGGCAGCCCGGGGAGGGGGTGCGGTGTGTATTTGAAGCAGAAAGCCCGGGCGCATCCCGGGAGGGGCGGGCGGGAGGCGGGGCCGGGGCCGGGGCCGGGCGGCCGCACCGCAACCCCTCCCCCCCACCGCGCCCCTGACATGATGGCCTTCGATTCTGCAGCACGTCGCAACGCCGGGGCTGGTGTGCGTGTGTTTAGAAATGCAACCCGCCCGTGCGTGTGTGTGTGTGTGTACCCCGCAGCTGGATTTCGGATCCACGCGGGACGTCGCGCGCGTCGAGCTGCTGAATCCGTACGGCAGCGCGGTCTCGGCGTACGACACGGGCCTGGAGGTACGACTGGGCAACGTGGAGGTGGCGGCGGGCGGCGACGGCGCCGACAACGTCGTGGTCCTGGCCGGCCCCATCACACTCTCGGTGAGCTCTGGCGGCGCGTCTGCTTCTGCTTCTGCTTTTGCCTCCCACGACTGCATAGGCCCTTTCCGGGATTTTGCGCCTTTGCCGCGCGCCCGCAATGCCGTCTCGTCTCCACCTGCTTGCGGGGGGCCGCTGCCTCCTGGAGCCACGGTCGCAGCGGCCGTGTGCTCCGGCTCCGCCGTCCCTAGGCACGCCCTTGCCGTGGCACCCGCTCCAACCCAGCCCCTTCCCTTCCTCCTGCTCCAACCCGCCCTCTCCGATCCCCCTCGGCAGCCCTCCCAACCCAGCCCCTTCCCTTCCTCCTGCTCCAACCCGCCCTAACCCTCCCTCCCCCCTCGGCACCCGCTCCAACCCAGCCCCTTTCCTGCCCTGCCTCCCCCTTCAACCCGCCCTAACCCTCCCTCCCCCCCCGCGGCAGCCCTCCCAACCCAGCCCCTTTCCTGCCCTGCCTCCCCCTTCAACCCGCCCTAACCCTCCCTCTCTCCCCCCTCGGCAGCCCTCCCAACCCAGCCCCTTTCCTGCCCTGCCTCCCCCTCCAACCCGCCCTAACCCTCCCTCCCCCCCGGCAGCCCTCCCTGGCCTACATCCGGTACCTGAGCCCCGTCGGCTCGGGGCGCTACCTGACCCTCCGCGCCACCACCCGGAGCCCGCTGGCGGTGTGTGTGACGGCCTTCGGTGGGTGGGGGAGGGGAGGCGGTGGTGGGAGTGGTGGGGGTGTGGTGGGGGATGGAGTGGTGGGGGTGGTGGGAGTGGGGTTGGAGTGCTGGGGGCGCTGGGAGTGGTGGGGATGGTGGGAGTGATGGGAGTGGGGTTGGAGGGGGGCCCCCGGGGGCCTATGGCCCCTCCTGACCTCCCCTCCTGACCTCCCCTCCTGACCCCCCTCCTGACCCCCCCTCCTGACCTCCCCTCCTGACCTCCCCTCCTGACCCCCCTCCTGACCCCCCCTCCTGACCTCCCCTCCTGACCTCCCCTCCTGACCTCCCCTCCTGACATCGTGCCCTTCCCCCTGGCCCTCCCTCCTCGTACCGACCGCACGGCGCCTCCCACAGGTCCCACCGCGTTCGACCTCCTGTTGGAACCACCCTCCCCACCGCCCCCAGCCCCACACCGCCCAGCCCCGCACCTCCACCCCGGCCGCCGTCGCCGTCGCCGTCGCCGTCGTCCTCCCTTACCTCGCCGCCGCCACCCTCCTCGGGCGCGCCGCCTCCGCCTCCGCCACCGCCGTCGCCGCCGCCCAGCCCTTCGCCGCCGCCGCCGAGCCCAGCACCGCCGCCCCCCTCCCCGCTCGTGTACCAGGTAAGCGTTGCCCTGTCTATCTCTTTGCCTTGTCTATCTCTTTGCCTTGTCTATCTCTTTCCCTGTCTATCTCTTTCCCTGTCTATCTCTTTGCCCTCTCTATCTCTTTGCCCTGTCTATCATTTTGCCCTCTGCTTCTTTCCGCGGTACGCGTCTACCGGTTTAGATGGACAAAGAGAGGAGGTATACCGATATCTCGCGTTCTCGCCTCCTGACCGGTCACACATGTCGTACACACGTCGTACACCGTGCCCCACCCGTACTGACATGCCTTCTTCGTGCGCTCTCATGCCACGCACTACTCTCAACCCTCTGCCTTGCGACCTCTGTACGGGATCGACGAGCAAACAAAAAGGTCGGCGACGTGAGCAGCAACAGCAAGGCCGTACAGGTGGCGGCGGCGTCGACCATCGCCGCCACCACCGCCGCCACCATCGGTGCCTCCGTCGCCAGCAGCGTCGCTGCCAGCGTCGCCGCCAGCACCGCCGCCAGCGCCGGCGCGGCCGCCGCCGCCGCCGCCGGCGGCGCCGGCGGCGGCGTGGGCGCCAGTACCTCGCTGGGTACGGGCGCGCTGGGCACCAGCGGCGCCGTCGCCGCCAGCATGCTCGTCACCCACCTGCAGTTCTTTGGTGAGGGGGAGGGGGGGAGGGGTGCCTGGCGGTGGGGCGGGCTCGGCGAGTTGGGCGATGGGATACGGTAGCGGCAGCGGGCGGACGCATTGTCAGGAAGTCGTTGGTGGTGGTGGTGGTGGTGATTGTCGTTTGTCGCCTCGTTGGGAGCTGATCACGACTGCCGGGACCCTCCCACCCCACGCCACCTCCGGGAAGTTTCCGGGTTTGTCTGGAGGCCCCTCCGGACCTCCCCGGTTTGTCTGGAGGCCCCTCCGGACCTCCCCGGACCTCTCAGGTTTGACCCGCTCAGTCCTATCCGACCGCCCCCCCCCCTTTGGCGCCTTGCGTGGTTATGGGCGGGCTTCGTGTTTAAACACACACCCGCCCCGACCCCGACCCCGACCCGTCCCCCTCCCCCGCATCGCAGCGTTGACGCCGTACGCGGCCACCAACTCAACTCAGCAGTACCGACAGGTGCGTGTACGGAACAGAGTACTTTTACTGTTGATGGTACAACGGCGTGCGTAGTTACTTTGAGTTACTTTTTGGATACCTGATACAGTGCGGTAGATCACACACATACAAATACATATACAGCCCCCTTGGCGGTGGGGCCTACTGGGGCTTGCTCTGGTATACACCGATGATCCCGTCGGGGTCCGCTGTAACATTCATTCATTCATTCATATACATATATATATATATATATATATATGAAAAAATACGTCAAGAGGTATCGATTGGTGTCTTGTTCTGTGTGAGGCTCGGAGCTGGTCGGCCGCGAGCTGGTCGTGTCAGTCGTACGTACCCAACTGCGCACGTGCTCTTCATTCGATTCGGCGGTGGGATCCCCCCCTATCTGCAGCGCGCTCCCTCCTGCCCTCCCCTCCCCTCCCCTCGCCCTCCCCTCCGTATGAACAGGTCTATCAACTCCCCCCTTGACATCCCCCTGGGTTGTTCACCTAGACCCCCTCCCGTCCCCCACCCGGGCCTCCTCTCCCTCGCTCCGGGCTGCTGGGTGTGATCAGATCTGTGCGGTTCTCCCCTCCCGCTCCCCGCACCCTCTCCTCTCCTCCCCCGCGCCCTCTCCTCCCCTGTGTCTCCCAATTTCCTATACCCCCTCCTCCTCCCCCTCCCCCTCCCCCTTCCGCTCCCTCCAGATGAACTCCGACCTGGGCTGGATGACGCTTGGGTTCGGCACCCTGTCCATGCGCAACGTGCCGCGGGACGAGGCGGTCGCCTACAACCAGATCCTCAACAACGTGGTGATGCTGGCGGCGGTGCTGCTGGCGCACTACCTGGCGCTGCTGGTGTACGGCACGGTCGGGCGCCGGAGGTGGGTGGTTGGGGGCAGTTGGGCGGGTGGTTGGACGGTTGGGCGGGGGGTTGGCTGGGCGGGCGGGTAGGCAGGCGGGCGGTTGGGTGTGTGCGTGTGTGTGAGTGGGGGGGGGGGGGCTGGAGGTACGCAGTGGGGAACCAATGGTCGTGCACCGGTGCTGTGTCGTGCAATGTCGTACTCGTACAGGCGCGCAACTCGATGAGGTGCAGTCGCAACAGTCGATACGGGCCACGTGCGAACCATGGGACGTTTCCAGCGGCCCCCTGGAATCAATGTGGCCCGTTGTGTCGTACACAACTGACCCATCAGAGAGGGCTGGGTCCCCTTCTGACCCATGGGTTCCGTAGTATCGTTCTTCGCGGCGGCACCCGCACTGACCCACGGGGTGACTTCCGTCCCTTGACGCGCCCGCGCCGGCCGCGCCCGCGCCGGCGCATTGTCAGGTCCTGGCTGCTGCCCGCCTGGTTGGCCTTCCCCTTCTTGGAGATCTTCGCCACGGCATTCACCGTGACGTCGCTGTCCGCCGCCGCGGCCATGTTGGTCGGCGCGGCGGCGGCCACGAAGCGGGTCCTGCCGGCGGCGGTGGGCGCCGCGACGGCGGCCTTCGTCGCGGCGTTCGTCTGCGCAGCGGGCTGGGCGGTGGTGAGCTGGGCCCACGGGTCGCGTCGCGTCGCGTCGCGTCGCGTCGGGTCCGAGGGGTCGGTTTGGATGGCAGCGGCGGTGGCAGTGGCGGCGATGGCGGTGGGCCAGCCAGGACGGACCCACGGGTCGGTCGCACGGCGCGGCGGCCGCATACATGAGAAGCGCGGGAAACGTCGCGAGGGCGGGCGGTCGGGCGGGCGGGAGGGCTGTATAGGGCGTTGATGTGAATGATTGACTATACAGGCCTTATGATGCCGCGGCCCCGTGCGCACCGTGAAACGCAGTGTCGTACCGCTGTGATTGAATGGGTATTTGCCGTACTGCACCCCGCGGGTCGGTGTCTGCGGGTGCGACGGCCGAAGCACGCTTGCTGAGGACCAGCCAAGCTCGACGAATGGGAAACTTCTAATTCTAGCAAGCGCCCCGAAGGCGCACGACCATTGGTTCCCCTCCTTCGTTCTCCTCCCATGTCCTTTCTTCCCTCTTCCTCTCCTCCCATGTCCCATGCCCTCCAGTTCCGGGTCCGCAACGTCGGTCGGGATCTCGGCCTGTCCTTCCACCTTCGAGCGGAAGTAGGAGACGGCCATGACGCCGGCGGCGGCGGTGTCGCCGCCGCCGCCGACAAGCCGGCTGGCGGCGGCGTCAAGCCGCAGCCAGTTGCGGAGGCGACCGAGGCGGCGCCTCCCCCTCCGAAACCCGCGTCGCCGCGCCGCAAGAGCAGCTCCGCCTCCGGCTTTGGGCCCATGGGTCGCGGTGCCGTACCCGCCGGAGACGACTCGGCCAAGTGCCTGACGCGGCCCTGCAGCGGCGGCGGCGGCGCCAGCGGCGCCCTCAGTGGCGCCGTCAGCCGCGCCGTCACCGCCAATTCAATCACCGTGTTGCCCGTCCGCAGTTCACGTTCGCTCTCCCCCGCCTCCGTACCGTACGGCAACGGCAACGGGGACGCCGTGGCGGCGACGGCGGCGGCGTCGAAGAGCGGCTGGGGGGACGACGAGAGGCGGCGCGTCAGCCCGAGCAAGGGGGATTCTGCGAGCGGGGAGCAGAAGCGCGAGGAGAAGGGCACGGAGGAGGAGGACATTGAGGAGGAGGAGGGCAAGCAGAAGGGCAAGGAGAAGGAGATGGAGGAAGAGGAGGGCAAGAGCCACGACGGTCCCTTCGCCGCGATGTACCTGGGCCACTGGAACCACCCCGATCTGGCCGTGGCGGCCAAGACACTGGAGCCGCACCGCACCCACAAGTACCTGCGAGAGCGTGAGTTGCGGGAGGGTTGCGGGAGGGTTGCAGGTGCCGGGTGTCAGCTCGAAGGATGGGCGGGCAGGCGGGCAGGCGGGCAGGCGGGCAGGCGGGCAGGAGCGGGCAGGAGCGGGCAGGAGCGGGCAGGCGGGCAGGCGGGCAGGAGGGCAGGAGCGGGCAGGAGCGGGCAGGAGCGGGCAGGCGGGCAGGCGGGCAGGAGGGCAGGCGGGCAGGAGCGGGCAGGAGGGCAGGCGGGCAGGAGCGGGCAGGAGCGGGCAGGCGGGCAGGAGCGGGCAGGCGGGCAGGAGCGGGCAGGAGGGCAGGCGGGCAGGAGCGGGCAGGAGCGGGCAGGCGGGCAGGCGGGCAGGCGTCGCCGTCCTCCCCCCGGCCCCCCGGCTATAGACCTCTGTTGGCCGCATGTCAGACGCTGCTAGATTGGGGGCAAAGGGGGGCTGCTGTCAAGGACCTCCGCTGCAGGGATCTGTGCTGCCCGGCGAGGGTGCTACCAAGGGCCTAAGCGTGTGCATGAAAGGCTCATGGGTAGAGAACATCCCCCCGACAGACAGCTTCAATCTTCCGATCTTGCCGTCCCTGTCGTGTTTCCCGGTTCCTAACTGGCTACCTGCCTGCCTGCCTGCTCGCTGATTCTGTTGACCTCCCACTCAGGTATGAGCGTCCGGGCGGCCATCAGGTGCTTGTACTTTCAGAATCTGAATCCGGATCCGGATTCAGAATCCGGGCAGGGAAAGGCGAAAAAGGGGAAGCGTCGACGACAGCGTAACCTGGTTGAGCAGCAGCAGCAGCAGGGCGACGGTGGGCCGCTCTCTGGATCCAAACATGGATCCGCGGGATTCGGATCCGAGGCGGCGGGCGGTCGGGCGCTGCGGACCGGGGGCGGCACATCAGGTATGTCGTACACCATGCCGTCCAACCCCTCGTACACACACATACACACGTTGGGGGGGAGACCCTGGTTCCAGCGCCGGGGGAAGCCCAGGAAAAAGGCTGGGCAGGTGGTCACGTCGTCCGGGGCTGTGCTTTAAACTTGGCTGTGCAAATCGTGTGCAAATCGTGTGCAAATCGTGTGCAAATCGTGTGCAAATCGTGTGCAAATCGTGTGCAAATCGTGTGCAAATCGTGTGCAAATCGTGTGCAAATCGTGTGCAAATCGTGTGCAAATCGTGTGCAAATCGTGTGCAAATCGTGTGCAAATCGTGTGCAAATCGTGTGCAAATCGTGTGCAAATCGTGTGCAAATCGTGTGCAAATCGTGTGCAAATCGTGTGCAAATCGTGTGCAAATCGTGTGCAAATCGTGTGCAAATCGTGTGCAAATCGTGTGCAAATCGTGCGCAGAGATCGTGTGTAATAGGTGATGGGTCAGGGGCAATGTGGTGTGTGGCCCGACGTACGGTACCCGCCCTGGGCCCTGTGGCCCGCACCCGCCTTGCCGCCTCCGCCCTTTAGCAGGTGCCCGCCGCGACACCGCCGCCGCCTCCGCCTCGCCGTCCGCCGCGACCTCCTCCCGCACACTGCCGGTTGACGGCCAGGGCCCGCCGCGTCCGCCGCCGCCCCCGCCGCCGCCACCAACCGAGTTGGGGCCCTTCGGAACGGCTGCCACCGCCGCTGCCATGGCGGTATCCACCGCCGGGGGCCCCAACTGGCACGGGCACGGGCACGGGCATGGTTTGGGGGTTTCGGAGCATCGGTCGAGTTCGTACACTGGGGTGCCGGCTCGGTCGCCGCTGAGGTGCGTGTGTGCGTGTGCGTGTGTGTGTGTGCGTGTGTGTTTAGAAGTGCAACCCGTGTGTGTGTGTGGCGGATAGATGGGACGGTAGCCTGTGGGATCTGGGTCGGGATCCGGGTCCACCTTGTAACGGTTACATTTCATGTGGGATGTGTAGTTCGATTCGCGCTGGGGGTTTTCCCCAGAGTAACTTTGTCCAATTATGGCAGATGAGGGATGAGTGGCGTTTAGGGTTTAGTGTGTGGGTGCGAGTGTGTGGGTGCGAGTGTGTGGCAGCAAGGGGGGACTTTGATGGTACGTACGGACATGCCTGTGAGGTGTACGGGACGTCGATTACCGGGAGTGTACGATGTTATGAAGGTACGAACATGAACCACACTGGGCGCATACGGTAGTATGGCCGGCACGCAATGCCCGACCGGGCCCTACCCCTCACCACCACCTACTCCCAACGGCCATCACCACCCATGCTGCTACTGCCTCACCGACGTGGAAGCCACTCGGCAACGAACCCACACGCTCGTCGGGGCCTCGGGGCCTCCGAGGGCCCGAGGTCCACAGGGGGCCTTATGGCACAGCCCCCGTCATCTCTTAACACCGTGCGCCACTTCTTGATTGACCACCTGCTGTTGATTCCGCAACCGTCCTCGTCTCCTTTCCTTCGTGCCCTGCAGCAAGTCATCCATCGCCGACGGGCCCGCGACCAGCAAGCTCTCGGGGGCCGTCTCGGGCCCTATACGGCCCCCCTGGCGCCCCGCGGGCGCCGCCGCTGCCAGCGGCCCCGCAAGCGGCGGCGGCGCCGGCGGCGAGCGCGGAGCGCATTTGCATGGTCACGGGCAGGGACCCATGGGTCAGACCCACGGCAGCGGCGGCGGCGGCGGCGGTGGCCACACAAGCGCGGCGACTGGGAAGTCGACGACGGCCAAGGCGCTGCGCGCCGGCGGCGGCGTGCCGCACCCGCACCCGCCCGCGCCGCCGCCCGCGCCGCCGCCGCCTCCGGCGGCGCCGCCGCCGCTACCGCCACTGTCGCATCGGCACAGCGCCGACGCGCCCGCGGCGGCGGCGGCGGCGGCGGCGGTAAGCACAGGACCACAGCTGTCAGCGCCACAGCCCAGCGGCGAGCCCGCGGGCATTCCAAGCAGGCGTGCAAGCGACTCGAGCAAGGCGAGCGGCGGCGGCGGCGGCGGCGCCGCCGCCGCCACCAATGGTCATAAGAGCGTCAAGGCTAAGAGGTCGTGGCCCTGGCAACGATCATCTCGTGAAGCGGATGACGGCGCCAACGGCGTCGACGGCGGCGGCGGCGGCGACGCTGCGGACGGCGCTCTTCGGGCGGCGGCGCTACTACGAGACTCCAGCCTGGATGTATCAGGGCCTCCCGCCGGCGGCGGCGGCGGCGGCGGTGGCGGCGGCGGCAGACGCGCAGCTGGCGTCGACGACGGGTTCACGTTTGGCGTCGCCGCCGGTGCAGGCGCCGGCGCCGCCGCTGCCCCGCCGCTGCCCAAGGCAACTCCGCCCCCCATGGCGGCGGCAGGCGACGGCGCCAGCGGCGGCGGCAGCGGCGCGTTCCCCGGCTTCGCGCTGTCTGGCTCTGCCGCGTCGCTTCCGCCGCCGCCGCCGCCGGTGTGGCAGCCGGGCGCACCCGCCTTCGCTGCCGCCTCCGCCGCCGCCGCCGCCGCCGGGCCGTCTGGTGACGTGCAGCGGCGGCGGCGGGGTGCTTCCCATGCGGGCCCGCCGCTGCCGCTCCTGTCCTTCAATCCACTGAGTCAATCAACCGCCGCAGCGGCGGCGGAGGTGTGGACCGCAGCGGAGGCCGCCGACGCCGACGCCGACGCGCCGGACTCTGTTGGTATCGGTGCGGCGGGGTATCTCCCCGACCTAGCGCCCGCTGAGCACACCTCCAAGGGGGCCGCAGGAGTGCTACACACGGCGGCGGCGGCGGCGGCGGCGGCAGCGGTGCCGCCGCCGCAGCCGCCGTTGGCAGCGTTGGAATTGGCGGACGTGGCGGACGAGCAGTGGGCTGCGGAGAGTACGAAGGCAGCTCCGCCGAGGCACGCAGTGAAGGAGGCCGCGGCGCTGGCGGGGCTGGCGGCAGCGGCGGCGGCGGCGACGGCGGCGGCGGCATTGCCGCCGCGGCCGCCAGTGTCGCGCCGTCAGTCAGTGAGCAAGGAGGCGGCGTCGGTGCCCCCGAGGGAAATGGAGCCAGCGCCGGCGCCGCCGGCGATTGTTACCGTTACTGCAGCTGTGGCAGCCGTGTCTACGACGGCGGCGGTGGCGGCGGCAGCTACGCCGCCGCCGCCGCAGCAGCAGCAGCATCCGCCGCCGCCGCCGCCGCAGCAGCAGCAGCATCCGCCGCCGCCGCCGCCGCAGCAGCAGCAGCATCCGCCGCCGCCGCCGCCGCAGCAGCAGCAGCAGCATCCGCCGCCGCCGCCGCCGCAGCAGCAGCAGTTGAATGCCCCAGCCCTAACCCAGCTGCCTACTATGGCTTTGATGTCGTTCAACGACTCTCTGCTTGCCGGTGACGTCGCTGCTGACGTCGCGGCGCCGGCGTCTCGCCGCCTGGTACTGCACCCTCCGCCTCCGCCGGCGCAGCCGGCGGAGCCGGCGGCGTCGCCACCTCTGCCGCCGCCGCCGCCGCTCGCGCCCACGCTGCAGCCGCATCGCTCCGCGGCGGCGGCGGCGTCGCCGCCGCCGTACAACGCGCTGATGTCTTTCGGTACGAACATGTACGCGGACACCTACCTGACGGGCGGCGGACCTCGGATGATGGGCAGCCGACACAGCAGTCAGACGTCTCTGGCGGCGAGGCCCGCCTCCGCCAGCAGGGGGCCTAGCCGCCGCTCCGCCGACGGCGAGGACTTGGGCGACGGCGACGCCGGCGGTGGCGCCGGCGGGCGGCGCTTCGTGCCGATGCGCCGCAACGGCGGCGGCGGCGGCGGCGGCAGTGGTGGCAGCGGCAGCGGTGCATGGACCGACGGCGCCGCCGCCGCTGCTGGCGGCGGCGGCGCCAGCAGCCGTCCGTCGTCGCCGCCGGGGCTAGGTTGGCAGGCGCCGCCGCCAGGTTCGCCCGCCGCGGGGGCGGCGGGCGGCGATGGGGGCGTCGCCGGCTGGCGTGTCGGGTACGGCCAGGCCGTCACTGCCGCCGGCGATGGTGACGGCGGCAGCAGCGACTGCAGCACCGACGACGATGGCGACGACGACGACGGTGGAGGTGCTACCAGCAAGGGAGAACCCGCTTTGGATCCCAGGACCCGACTGCTGTTGCAGCGTACGGAAGTCTACGAACGCTTCGGGCTTACCTTCGAGGAGAACCGAGGCAATCGGCCGCTGGCGCAGACGTTCTACGTAGCGGTGAGGTCGCTGGGTTGTACTACATTTGGGTTGTTAATGACAGGCATGTACGACCATCGCGAACACACGGGCGGGCGGTCTCGCTCTCTAAACACACGGCACGCTTCGTAGTAATGCAGCCGCAGTCATCAGCGTCCCGTCTTGCGGATCTTCACACACCGAAATCATCCCCGCCTCATGCATGCCCATGTCGTACAGGTGTTACTCAACGCGTCCGTACCTGCCGTACTCCTCGGTCTCCAAGCCGGATCCAAGATGATTCCTGGCTCCGCCGCCGCTCTCCGCGCCAACGCCGCCCTCCTGGCCTTCAAGGTCGCCTACGCGCTGTACATCACGCTCGTACTACCGTACATTAACGTCGTACTGATCGGCGCGGAGGTGGTGTGCGCCTGGCTGGAGGCGGCGGTGGTGGTGTGTATGGTCGTGATCACGGTCAAGGGAGGGTCCGCGGTGGACGTGCTGAGCGGCCGTACAGCTACAGCTACAGGTACAGGTACGGACGGCCTCGTCATCAGCGGCAGCTCGACGGCGGCGGCGTCGAATACGACGGCATCCACACCGGCGGCCGTCAAGACGGCGGGGGACGCGATGTTGGTCTGCGAGCTTCTGGTGCTAGGCACGCAGGTAGGTGGGTGCGTGGGGATGCATGAGTGCGTTCCCTAATATAAACCCTGAAACCCCTGCTTTGTAGACCCTGATACACACTAATAAACCCTGATTTACCGCTGTTGTATGTTGCCGGAGCGCAGCTGCGACCCGTGTATGTATCTGTCCATCGATGCATATGGGGTCCATTCATATACACATCGTCCATCCGGCCGTCGGACCACGCACAGCAGCCGACCTGCATGTCGCTCGT
Source organism: Eudorina sp. 2006-703-Eu-15 (assembly GCA_003117195.1). Lineage (NCBI taxonomy): Eukaryota > Viridiplantae > Chlorophyta > Chlorophyceae > Chlamydomonadales > Volvocaceae > Eudorina > Eudorina sp. 2006-703-Eu-15. The sequence continues at coordinate 41,659 of BDSI01000162.1, read as the reverse complement.
TTGGCACCACCTATATATGCACCCCGCCGCTTATTGTTTCTTTTTTATTACCTCGCGCCTAGCACGCACCTCGTGCATGCGTGCCCGTACACACACCTCGTTAGATGGCTAGACCACGCACGCACCTGCGGCACCCAGACAACAGACACGCACGCACACACGCACGCACGCACGCCTCATTGTTGCGCCACCTGCTCGCTGTCCGCCCCGCCCCGCCGCGCGGGGGCGACATACTTACTTCCTTACAGATTCTGGCCATCGTCGTCACGGCCGTGGTGCCCGCGCTGTACACCTTGGCGCTGTGGCTGCGGCTGAACCTGCGGCGGCGGAAACACGACAAGGAGGCCGCTGCCGCGACCGCGGCCAAGGCCGCCACCGGCGGGCAGCAGGGCCAGAAAACTGGGAAGGAAAAGGGGGGTAGCGGAGGTGGTTCGGGCAATGGTGGGAACGGCGGCAGCGGCGACAACACTGCCAGTGGCGGCGGGGTTGCCCGACCAGGCGGCGACTCGGACGAGCAGCAGTCTGGGGATGTGGCAGCAGGCAAGGGCGGTGTTGTTGGAGTCGTTGGTGGTGTTGGCGGTGTTGGTGGTGGGGAGGTCACTGAGGTCACGGAGCTGAACTAGCGTCCTCGAGCTGGAGCAACCCGCCGGTGGTCGCGGAGGTGATCGATGGTGGTGTGGTTCAAAACAAACGCGCCAGCAGTGTAGCGACTTTATTTCGACGATGCATGCACCAACAGAGGTACGTGTGGACGACGAGAAAGAGAGAGGGAAAGCGATAATCTGTTGCAGTTCTGCGGTTGTATTTGACAATGGGATGGGGAGTCGACCAGTCACGCACCTTTTTGGCGGTTCTAGTAATTATTGCGGGAAGGGGTTGCATTACCCGGGACGGGACGGGCGGGGGTGGTTCGGGTGGGTTTATTTCTCGCCAGTTAAATACACTCACGGGACTAATAATAACTGCACTGCAAGCACGCAATGGCAAATTTTCTAAGATCGAGATCACAAGCGCGATTGCATTGCAGCTGCTGGTCGTGCGTGCGTGGGATGGATCCGCAATTAATCAATCAAGCAAGCGATCATTAATCATGCTAAACCGACGTGTGTGTCTCAAGCAATGCGAGTTCCTGCGTGACGTGACACCACTACTGCGCACTACGTACTGCTGACCGCCGCCGCTTGATCGGTTCAAATTCGTTCGTACTTGAGACTGCAGATTCTATTATCCTACGTTTGTACGGCACGCTAGCTCCTGAAGATCACATCCGCGGCCGCCCTGTCCTCCTCCATGCTGCACGAGTTCACCCACCCCTTTGCACTTCGTTCCGTCCCCTGCCTGCACGCACGCACTGTATGTCTTGCGGCGTGGTTGGCCGTTGCTGTACTGACAAGCGAGCGGCGCGGTTGGCCGTTGCTGTACTGACAAGCGAGCGATCAATTCCACAAGCAGCCACGCAAGCAGCACCTCACAGTGCGCGGGCGCGCTTGTTGATAACCGATGGCACTACTACTGGATGGAACCACTGAACGAAGTTTAACGGACGAGGTATGTATGCAGCAGTTACGTGTTACGTGATTTTGCATGGGTGTCGAGCGGGCGGCAGCGGCGACTTTGCGTGTGTGGGCCCGAATGCGCGAAGTCCACGCACGGGCCCGCACGTATGCGCGTGACGATGTAAACTAGCGATAGATGGAATTGCATTGTGGGCTGCAGCCCTGGCTGCGTCTAATCGTGCGTTGAATTCAGTGAATCCAGTCGGATTGGGTTAAGTATTTGTATTAGTCAAACAAAGGAGCGTTGCTTGTAATGCATGCATGGAAGAGTAGGAATTCCGGGACCGATTTGGTGCGTGCGTTTAGCCTGCCGCCCCTCCATGTTTGGGTGTTGCGCGACAAACCCGCCCGACCGACGGACCCAAGCCCGTTACTACCGTTACCATGTTCGTGTGTTAAAGAGAACTGAGCCGCCCATGTTCGTGTGTGTGCGTGTTCGTGGGAGGAAGTAAGGCAAGCAAGGCAGGCGCGTGTGATGTGCGATGGGCAAACAAACAGTGCATGCCGCCAGACTGCAGTTGCCCATATGTAACCGTTACAAGGTGGACCCGTACCCCGACCGGGTGCCCATATGCGCGTGTTCTTATGTGCCCACCCAATGTATGCCCGACCCACAAATTGCCCATGTGTAGTGTATGTATGTTGGCGTGTGTCGGTGGAGCTTGAGTGCGCGCGTGTGTTATTCGTTATTAAGGATGTTGCAGCGGACCCTGCGGGTCATCGGTGACTGCACTTCTGTGCCGTACTGCTGCCGTACTTAGACGTGCATGTATGCGCAGCGACCGCGATATGTATGCGCGTGCTTGACGATGAGCGCACGCATGCACTCAGTCGTCGGGAAAATAATAATAATAATAGTACGCCGGCCGAAGCCTGGCGTGTATTAAGGGGGTGGGGAACTGAGGGGTGGCGTAGTCACCCCTGTATGCCCGCACCACCGGGGAAGCCTAGGTTGGTTATTATCATTTTATCCCACCCTCCATCACTCGCCGGGTCCGGATGATAGCGCCTGCGGTTTCTATCGTGTGTCGATGGATGTGCAGGCAGGTGCTGTGGGCCTGGTCGGTAGTCGCTCCGAGTCTGCAGAGGAGCGACTTAAGTGTAGTCGGCAGGGTTCCAGTACTGCCCAGTGTAACTATTTGCTCCTCAGCGTAGTGCACTGTCCACCCCGCCTTTGTTAGTTCCTCTTTGAGTCTGGCATGCTGCGTTGTCTTCTGTGTTAGTTTGTCGGCATGCTGTAGGTCGCCAGTGTACCCCACTTCGATGATGTACACCTCGTGCTTGGTCTTGTCCACGGGTCCCTGGTAGCGTTTGCGCTTGGTTTTGTGAGAGGCGAGTGTGGGTATGAACATTATGTCAGGTCGGAGGCGTCGGATCTCCTCTTCAGTCAGATGCGGCAGCATCCATTTGGGTACCCGCGTGCCACTGCAGAACGGTGGGATATCCTCTGCCTTGCCCGCGTCCATGACCATGAAACCGCCTCCGTAGCGGCTCCTGTTGAGGCAATCCGCAATAATGCGTGTCGCCTGGTTGTGCCGGTTGATGTACATGCCTTTAAACGTCGCGTGCTGGCAGCCTCCAAGTATGTGGGCTCCGGAGTCCGTTGTGGGGCCCGACGGGTTGCAATTGCGGCAGACCGGGCAGTGGCCATCCCCGCCGCGACCGTACAATTTCTTCAGCTTCGCATTATACAAGAGTCCGTACCGTGCCTTCAGCACTTGGATTTTTAGCCAATGACTAGTGTGAGAGCTGTTCAAGTAGGCGTTGCTGCATTTAGAGTCTAGCTTTGTCGACGCGTCGCGCCATTTTTCAGTTAGGGTCGTGTCGGTTGTATATCCCGCGAACGTTTTCTTTTGGAGACCTTTGAGGATGCCCCTATTAAGGTCATTGATATATAGTCCTGTATCTTTTTGTCGTAGCCAGACCAGCTTATCGTACGGGGCGTTATCTGCGGCCTCAGTTACGGTTGGCTCGGCATTACCATGTGCTACCGCAGTTGCGCCTTCATCGGCCTTATCGTTACCATGAATACCAGTATGTGATTTTACCTTTATGAAATGGACAGTCGTGTTTTGTTGGGTGCAGTCGTACAGCATCTCAACAATTTCCATAAGCAAGGCTTTATGTTTGGAAATATGCAATTTATTGGGTTCATTGATGGCTCTTTTTATGAGATCCAGTGATGCTTGTGAGTCAGTTGCTATGGTTAATGCGCGACTCGTGGTTTTGTGCTGCGCGATGGCCGCACGTATAGCCGACAACTCAGCCCGCTGGATTGTATTTGTACACCCTTCCCCGGCCGGGTCTACATGTAAGATTTCCCCGGTAAGTTCGCAGTATGCTGCCGCACCAAGTCTGTTCGGGCCGTCGCCTGCGAGCGGTTTGACGCAACTACCATCAGTCCAAATTATAGTATGCAATGGGATACGTAGAGGCATGGTGCCCGGGAACGCTTCCGCGAGCTCCCGCCGGAGCTCCTGTGCCTCTCGCCGGGGCACTTGTACTGTGGGCCTGGGCCTGGGCGTTGCCGAGTCGTTCATTCGTCGCATGGTCTGGGCAACCTTGCACGGGTAGGGTCGTTGGGTATGGCGACAATGTTCCTCGCTGTCGTGCTTGCGTAGGTGTTTCTTAGGTAGGCCGAAGGTCTCCGCGTCTTGGAGTTTCTGGAGGAGCGCCTTCATCGAGCGGGCATTCAGCCCACGCAGAGCTGTGTCGTTGGCAATGACGAAGATGTCCAAGCCCCCTTTGTACCCAGGGGTCAGGGTATCGGTGCCAACGCCTCCGGTGAGTGAGCACGTCAGACCGCGGCTGATCCGGCCGAGGTAAAACATGTAAGGGGTATCCAGAAGCGAGGTGTGGGCCCCGCTTTTGGTGTGAGGGGCAACGAGCAGTGTAGCTGTGGGTGCTGCGGACGCTGTGGTGTGCATCGCGCCAGCAACCGCCCACATTGCTGCCTTCTTGACACTGACGGGGTCAGGGTCGGGATGCGCAATTGAGAGCCCTGTGAATGGTTGGGAATAGGCGTCCACGTTGGCCCCGAACAGTTGATCTTCTGCATGTACACTGAAGTAGCATTCAATTTCTTCGGCACTGTTCAGTGGTGATGAGAACCGCTCCGCGACAGGGCCGGAGTCTAGGTCCTGCAAGGCTTTAATGAGTACGCACCGCAGGCGTTCGTTAATGGTGGCCTGCGATCTTGGTGGGCCTTTGACCGCTCGACCGTTGGGGTCTCTGCTGTACCTCAGGAGGAGCCGCGCGACGTCTTCAGCAAAGCCGCCCTGGGCCGCGAGGCTTCTGTGGACCTCGGGGTAGGCCGTCGATGCGTGGTGATAGCGCTTTCGCAGGGTATCAAGGCGTTGCATGCTGAGTGTCCCCACACATTTCCCTCTTGGGTCATAGACGAAGGCCGTTGCGTCGTCGGTCGTATTGCCATCAGCTGTGCGCCGGCCCAGCTGTATCTGGTACCGCCCCGTAGGTTGCGTGTCCGTGTACGGGTTACACGGCGAAGCCTCAAGGGTAGTGTTCGCGCGGATGAGTCGTGCGCGATGTGCGTGGTCCAGGGGTGGCTGGTCCCATCGGCCTTGCCGCTGCTGGTTCGTGAGGGCGGTGTCGCGGGGCTTGGTGTACACCAATCGGGGAGCCGCGCTGCGCAGCTGTTTCTGCTTAAACCTAGCCAGGGCGTCTGGTCCGCTCGGCAGCCTCTCCAGATGTGCCGCGGGGATGTCTGACGGTTCCCACACCGCCCGTCGGAAGTAACGGTCCATCCGGGTGCCGTAGAGCCCCTTCACCGGCAGGAGCTGTTTCGGCACGTACCCCATGCTTTTGTACGCGTCGACAACTGACATCGGGATGATTGTGTCGTTCCATCGGACTGTGTAGTACCGTTCATGTGTCGCTGCTGATTTGCCCGTCCCGACTTTCTGCTTCTTGGAGGATCTCGCGCTTGTGGGTGCGACTCGTTTAGTGATGGGGCCCGCGAGGACCTCGGCGATGTCCTCCGCTTCATTGTACAGGTCGTATACTAATTGCTGCTGTCCCGTGGTGTCCTCGGCTTTGCCCTTTCCAGACTTCCAGGGGATACAGTTTTGGAGGATCTGCTTCCGAGCGACTTGCCACTGTGGCCGCCACCACTGGGGGATAAGATGCTCCTGATGTGGCGTCGGTGCTGGCGACACTGTGTACGGTCCGGATGTTCGCGGCTCGTCGCCGAGTTCCACCTCTACAGTAGTCATTAGAGCGGCGTCCTCGGCGCCATCGCTCCGCCGAGCGCGGGGCGCCGCTGGCGTGTCATCAAGCCCTTTGCTGGCGAGGTACGCTAGGACAGGGTTTGGGGATTCTGTGCCCTTCTCCTCGTCTAGCCTGGGGGCCCTCCTGATACACGGTGTTTCACGGTTTATTGGGTTCGGGGGTGGCCGCGGTCCTTGTGCGACGGGTCCTTGCAGGGTGCCAAGGCTGGGCACGCATTTGCGTGTGTCCTGCCGCAGCGCGGCCATGACTCGCCGTGTTTCCATGCATGAGGTGCGGTGTTCAGGAGTGGGATCGTGCAGCTGCACTCTGTGGATAGCCGCGTTTTCTGTTCCGACCGCCTTGTTATCACAACGTGTGTTGTTGTTGATGAAGGCTAGTTGCCTTTGTCGAAGTGAGCTCTTGCGCTTGCACCCAACTCGCTCGGCTTCCGCAGGCATATCCAGCGGTGGTGACGCTTCGGACTCCGGTGAATTTGCCGGCGACGTGGCCTTCTGACGGATCCTTGTCGCGGTCGCACTCCACACAACTGGTGCGTTGCGGCTGACGTGCGGGTCAAGGGATGGCGTTATAACCGGTGTCGGGAGGCTCGATTTGTGCCTTAGGCCGGTGAATGTCGGGTTATCCGGGATCGCACGGAGTTTCCTGTCTTCCAGCGGCATCGCGGACGTCCATTTGCGTGGGTCGTGCATGCACGAGTGTGGGGCGTCGGGGCATTGGGAGCTTACGGCCAGACTCAGTCTGTTCAGCGATACCTTGTGCCGGTGCTGCACCTTACCCCGGGGGAAGAGTTTTTGAAGCTCAGCGGTCGTGATCAGGTGCCGTTTGGTGTTCTTATCTATAAGTGAGTGCATATCAAGACCCAGCTCTGTCAGCGGGAGCAAGAGCCTGTACGGCAGAATCTCTTCACGCGATTCCTGCTCGGCATTGACGGCGGTGGCTGCCGCCATAAGTGTGTTCAGGGAGGTGTTGTACGGCCTGCCTTTATCGGTCACCACGATGCCGTGGTCGCGGGCGAGCGTGAGTTGCTTCAGAGTCGTGTAGAAGCTGCTTTCGCGCCTCAGCGTGTGCATCCTGGTGTCGGCGGCTAACTGACACTGCAGTTCCAGCATGGCTCTTGTCACAACGCCGAGCCGTCCCTCGTCGTTTAGGGAGAGAATCAGGGCGCGCGTTGCAGTGCGCGCATAGATCGGGAGCAGGGATCCTACCCCCAGTCCGTATTGCTCGGCTGGTAGTAGCACGGCGCGCGTGGGGAAGCTGGAGGGCAGGCCGTAACAGCGGCGGGCGATGCGTGCTATCATCGCATCCAGGAGTCGTACATCGTTTGGAGTATACGCCATGGTGGGAAAGCTGTATGTCACCACTGTTTGGATACAGCTCTGTATAATCCTTATACACTGATCTGGCGTCGCCATGGAGCCTTGTAATAAGTCTCCCTTATCCCGTACTGCTTCGCAGACATGAGTCATTTGGGCGCTCCAGTTGAGAGTCATCGTTATAAGCACCCCAAGGTACTTGTATGGTTCGGTGGGGGAGATGTACGGCACTGGCCGATCACTGATTTTGACTTTCGCATCAAGAGCCGCTTTGAGCGTGCGTTCGCATGTCGGTCCATTCAGACCGCGGTCGGACCATGCCTTGCGGTGCAGGATGCCTGTCACAGCGCATTTCGAGTGATTCACTTGTAGACCCGCCCACTGGGAGTACAGGCTAATCTTGTCGCACTGTGTCTGCAGGTCCCGCGTGGTGTTGGTCAGCACCGCAAGATCGTCGGCATAAGCAGCCGAGCTGCAGTGATAGCGGGCGTTCAGGTCGTCGGAGAGGCATCCGTACTGGTGCCCTCGCCCGCCAACATGGAGCCATCGTAGGAGGGGCTCAAGAAAGATGATGAAGAGCACTGGTGAAAGTGTATCCCCCTGGACCGTGCCTCTTTCGATTTGGATTGGCGCTGTGGTACCATGTTCTGTCCGGATGCTTGTTCGGGCCTGGCTGTAGAGGTTGCGGACAACACGGATAAGGTCGTCTGGCAGCCCAAGGTCGTACATGATTTGAAGCAGCAGGTCGTGGTTGATCGTGTTGAACGCCGAGGAGAAGTCCACGTATACGACGTACAGGTCATTCCGCGTGAGCCCGGCATCTTCGATTGCATGGAGCAGGTTCTGGATTTGCCGCTCTGTGTTTCTGTACCGAAGGAAGCCTTCTTGGGCCTCGCTAAACAGGGCCAGCTCCGGTGCGACGTCTCCGATAGACACCGTGATGAGGCTAGTCCAGAGCTTATACAGCGTATTTGCTAGGGCGATGGGTCTCCTGTTCTTGAGGAGGAGCCCATCGCCAGGTTTAGGGAGCAGCACCGTGACAGACTCTGTCCAATCCTTCGGCGTGTGGGATTTGACCCACATAACTTTCATGAGGTCGTGGATGGTGGCCTGTAGGGCATCGGGCAGCGCCTTGAGGAGTTCGTTGGGAAGGCCGTCGGGTCCCGGCGTTTTGTTTCGGGCTAAGTGCTGTATGCATCTGCTGTAGTTAAAAGGGTCAGCGATGCTGCTCAGCAGGACGTGGTCGTCGGCCTTCTTCGGGCTGGTGAGGTGGAAGGTGTCTGGCGCCGTGCCCTGAAGGAACGGATACGTCCTGGGTGCCTCCTCCGGTCTGTACTGTCCAGTTTTCGGTGTGCCTATCGTGGCAGCCTGGATCTTGAAGTATTCATGTACGGCATCAAGGATGGAGTCGGGTTCTGTGCAAACTTTGCCCGAGGTGGGGTGTCTTACCGCGGGCAGCCCTCGTTCAAGCTCATCTTTGCTGAAAATGGCTTGGTGGGCTCGTCGTGGGCGAGTTGCGACCAGATGTTGGCGGCGACGTTTCGCAGCAGCAATGTTTTTCTTGCGCTCGATGGTCAGTGCCTGCCTTATCTGGGTGCCAATTTGTCGAATCGTGTCGCGAAGGCGTGCACCAGGGCAGCGAGTTGCGTCCGCGGGTGTGTGTGCCGCGGCTGTTTGCCTAGGGTCGCCTCCTTCCGCGGTAGCGCCGTTGTGTTCGACTGGATGAGGCTCTGAACAGGTCTGGTTTCGCAGTTCTGCTTCGTATTCGTGTTTGAGCTGCACATGTTCCCGGTGCAGACGTTGCACATATCTGCTGACTGTGCGCTTAGGGTGTATTTTTCCCGTGTTAGGTGGCTTCTGCGTGCACATTTCCAGTAGGATGGCAAGCCCTTTATTGAGGGTCACTTGCAGCATCGCGGCCGCAGCTTCCACGTTGGTCCTCTGCACGCTCTCAAGGGATCGCAGCGTCGACATGAGATGTGTCGCCGTTGTGCTGTTGGGGTCTGCGGCGTGTTTCGCCAGACCATCCTCAATGTCGCGGACTGCGGGATGCAGGTAGTCGTGAAGCGCAGCGATATCGGATGTGAGTTGGTTGGTTGGTTGTTACATGTTGTACAGGCCTTACGGCTATAAACATGTGTTCCCCCACAACGGTCATCCGTCAAAGGGCGCACAAAAGATCAAAAGAACAAAAGGTAGCTGAGTCTCTCATCTCTGCAGCTTTTCCTTCCGCAACTTCTGCACCTGATATAAGAAATGACCAAGCTTGCACTGGTCAAACAAAAACATGATTCCGAACATATCCGAGTCATCAGGGAGATCCACCGCTCGGCGTAGCGGTTCGTAGACCGGACATTCAATTAGCACGTGTAGCTCGTCCTCTACCGCTCCACTATTGCAAACCCGGCACGTCCGTGTACTGCGCGGCGTGCGCCCGGGCCCCCGTGCTAACCGCGATACCTCCAGATCCCAACGGCCAAGCCGGAATCGCATTAGCGCCGTGTGATGCTTTCTCGGCATATCAGACGTCATATGCTCCAGCTTTCGCTTGTGATCGATCGGTGTGTACGCAAGGCCCATCCAGTTCAGGTACCGACATGCTGTCACGCCCGGCCCCTGCACTCCAGCCCTATCGGTGTACTCCGGGAAGCCCCTGGGATCCTGATCCAGGCAATCAGCAGACCAATCGCAGAGCAGTCTGCGCCGAAATTCTAAGAGCAAATCTCCAAAAGGGATATCTAGCGCGACAATGGCCTTTGCCTTGGCCTCCGCACCGAGCGCCTCCTCCACATGCGCCTTATAATCGAACCCCAGGGTTTCGAAAATCCGAAGTACCTTCCCCGCCCAAAAGTATTCATGCTCGTTAGTCATATGGTCCGACTCCAGCCATGCCTTAATGTCCTCCTCAAGCACAGCCCTGGCAAGCGAATTTGGCTGTTTGACTAGCCGCTTCCAAAAGCCGAACACCTGTTGAGCCCAAAAGTAGTGCAGCGGGAGCTGTGATGTCTCCGCAAACAAAAGCCTGTTTGGGGGTAGGCTTGCGCCAACCACCTTTCGCAGAAAGATCTTCTGAACCTCCACCATCGGGTCAGCCATGGCTTTTTCGAAAACGCCAGCCCTGCTACCCGCATTCCTGACCCAACCTCCCCACTTTTTCACGCGTGCGGAGCCCTCCTCGGATAGGCCCGTGCCAGCGCGTTGCCCCCACCTTAACCACTCCCTCACTCGCTGCCGCCTTCTTGTTCCGAGCACTTCACGTATCGCGTCCGGGCCCCAGACTTCGACTCCATATGAGAGCAAGGATCTAACCTGAACGTCGAAACAACGGAGCATCAGGTCTGGTGCCCAAATCCGATTTGCCTCCAGCTTACGCATCAAAGAGAACACTGCTCTGCGCCCAACATCACAGATTTCCATGCGACAAGAATCGAACGGGAGATTGCTACCGTAGCGCAAGCCAAGGTATTTCGCGCGCTCCTTGACCGGAATGGCCTGGCCGGCAAACCTGAGTTGCCTAGCGCCCTCCGTGAGCTGTACGTGCTGGTTCTGGGTACCAGCAAACACCAGCAGTTCACACTTGTTCACATTCAACGACATACCAAAAGCGTCACAAAATTCTGCCAACCTATCCAACAGGAATTGCATACGAGAGGCATCCATTGCAAACATTGTGAGATCGTCTGCGTACAACAGCTCCGGCACTTTCCTCCCCCGGGCGACTGGAGCTCTGCCCGTCGGGTTCCGGCGCTCATGTTCGTCGATGTAATCCGCGAAGGCCTCGATGAACATACCAAAAAGAACTGGGCTCAGGGGGCAGCCCTGTTTCACACCTTGGTCGGAGTTGAACGCTTCGCCACGCTGGCCGTTCACCTTCACTCGCAGCTCTACCTTGTCGTAGGATCGCCGTAGGGCATCCAGCATCTTGCCAGACAGGCCACGTTCTTTCATCCGTTCCCAAAGAAGCTCACGATCGACGCGATCAAAAGCCTTCTCGAAATCAATCTGACAGATCAACAAACCGCCTTGCCCAGGTCTTGCGTATCGTGTTATGAAATGGCGAAGCGTAAAGAGATGATGTTGGGTACCGATACCCTGGCGGAACCCAGCTTGGCACCAGTGTCGTACTGGTGTTTCGGCGGGTTCTGCCTCCGCGAACTTAGCAAAGCGACGTTCGAGCACTGACGCGTAACATTTGGCTAGCACTCCACCAACTGCAATCCCACGGTAATTGCTGCAGTCCGTAGCGTCCCCCCCGTTGCGCTTGTACACCGGGACCAGGTCAGACACCGTGAACTGATCCGGGATATCCCCTGTTGACCGAATGCGCTCCAAAAGAGCCTGTATGATTGGGATCATACGGTTTACCTCCGGGCGCTCATCCTCACTCCCGCTCCGCAGCCTTTTCGCATACTTGTAGCATTCCCCGCAGACCCTTTCGGGACCGCTGGATTTGCCGTTAGGCAGATTCATCAGCACCAAAGCGACCTCCTCCTCCGTGATTGGCCCATTAAGAGCTGCGTCCGCCGCTAATTTCCTGCGCTCAGCCTCCTCGTGGCCCCTCACGACCCACCATGCCCCCTGCTCATCCATCCTATTAATGAACGCCAGTGTCTGCGCAGCCTTGTCACGGTCCGGATTTCTATGCCTCTCGTTAAGCAGCGTCTTGAAATGGGTTCGCCACACCTCTGCATCCGTAACTGGGCATTTGCTCGGGGCTCCTCCGGACAGCTTTTGCCAGAGGGCCCTGGGGTCCCCGCGGCAATTGCTAATGAAATCACGCCACTCCTGTTGCTCAAACCCTGCCATAGCATGCCTTCGTGCCCTGTTAAAGACCTGCCTCGCTTCTCTGAACGCCACCCATTCCGTTATGGACCTCCCATTTCCATAGGCTGCGCGCAGCTTCTCCGTCATGTCCGCGTGTGTGCGGGCGCACTCGTCATTCCACCACGCCGCATGCTCCCGTGCGGGCTGCTGCGCAGGCCCTCCAACCTCAAACGCTTTCCTCATGGCTCCATAGAGAACGTTCCCAACTTGCTCAACCGCCTGCGTGCTATTAAGCGAGCCGTCCGACAGCCCTTGCACCACCCCCTCAAGCCTGGCAAGGGTGGGACTGTCGTCTGGCGTAAAAAGCTTTGCGTACTTTTGCCATTTTTTCACATCGAAACGAACGCGCCTACGCCCCCGCAGAGGAGCCAGGGCCCCTCCGTCTGGGCGCCGCAACTGCAGGTCAATCTCCAGCCTCACCAGCCGATGGTCGCTGAACGTACGCGTACCGACTCCCCGTGAGCGTAACATTTCGTTCAGGTGCTTGAACACCATGAGGCTCCTACACCTTGAGTACAAACTGGTGCTCGCCAAGAACAGGTCTACAGTGCTGCCGTTCACCGCGCCGCGTGAACCTCTGTTTGCGCCAACGTACGTTAGTTCTCCCGCAATATCTCCCCAGACCCTCCCATTGAGCACGCACAGACCCTCCGACCGGCACACGCTCCCTAGCTCAACTCCAGCACAGTTTGTGTTGTTATCTACGCAATTGCGCACCCGCGGAACATAATCGATGTTGTTGTCGTAGCCAAACGGGGTCCGAAGTTGCTCTGCCAACTCTGCGACTGTCACATCAGGTAGGTCCGATATGCCCTCGACCCCCCCACCTAAACGTGCGTTGAAATCACCCGCAAGCAGAACTAAGTCCTCGTCTCGTCTGAAGGCGCTCAGGTGGCCTTGTAAAGCGGCGAAGACCTCTGAAGCAGCTTCGGCGTTAGTTATGTCAGAACGCCCCTCCCGATGGTATGACGACGACTCCGGTGCGAAATAGCATGCCCCGATAAGTATACTACGTCCCCCCGTGTTAGCCCACTCAGACCGCAAACGTAACCACACCGATTCGCAGCCCCGGGGGGCTGACGTGCACTTAACCAGATCAAAGGCGTCCGAGACCCTGTCTTGGATGAATACCGCTACGCCCCCGTCCCCTCGACCTGAGGTTCCCGGCCGGTCGATACAGTGCAAAGTATCGGATGTGAGTGTGGCGTCCATTCGTGTCTGTGCTGCACAGATCGTGGCACGTGGGACCGGCAAGATGACGTTTTTCCATTTTGCATTAACGTGGTCTGCCGCTTCTTGGGTGGCGCGCGTGGGTGTTTTGGCATCCCACAGGCGGATTTCGTCAGTTGGTAGCCGGGTGTGCACGGGCCTGTGGTCGAACTGGCCGGCAGCCACGGTCACACTGCTGTACGCCAGGGTTTTATTCGTACAGGCGGTGGCTTTAAGTTTTACGCTGAGTTGTGTTGCGGGGCACAGCAGAATGTCGTCTATCCGGCTGCTGTGTGTGCGGTGTCCGTCGACCCACTGGTCGAAGGACATCTGGCGGGGGAGTTGATTCTCAGGTGCGGGCCTGAGCGCGTTTTCCGTGACGAACTTGGCGTGTAGCCGGTCGGCGCTATCAAGTACGCCGGTGCTCCTTTCTTCTGCCGCTCTGACCGCGTTGAAATCCCCCGCCAGCACGACGTGTTCTCCGTTTGCCTTTGATGTTTTCAGCACCATTCTGCAATGCGCATAAATGGCATTCCGGGTCCCGGTGTCTTCTGGGCAGTAGATCCCAAGGATGTTGAGGGGCGTGCTCATGGGGGTTGAGATCTTGCAATGACACAGGTGACCTTGTAGCGGGGCCGGCGGCTGGACATAAGTGACGTTTCCTGAGCGACTGTAGCGACCGCTAATCGCCACTGCGACACCTGCGGAGTACCGCGCCTTTCCGGCACTACGCGGTTTAGAGCTGCAGTGAAGTCGGTAGGCCTGCGGTTCCCTGCGCAAGGCATCTTTAATCCACGCTGTACGGTTTCCAGTTTTCGTTTCTGTCAGGACAAGGATGTCTGCATCCCAGGTTCTTAGGTTGCATATCGTACTGAGAAGGTTGGTTGCCAGCCCTCGTACGTTATGTGTGACGATGTGGGCGTACCGGTGTTCGGTCTCGGGGGATGAACTGGTGGGTATCGGGGGCGCGTTGCCTTCGTCGGGCACTGGCATGACAGGTGGTCTTGCGCGTTGCAGACTGCCGTTGTTTTCCGTCTTTGCGGCGGTTGTGCTCGTGTCCGTGGTATCATGAGCCGCGTCCGGGTCCGGGTGCTGTCGCTTGTTTGCCTTGCGCCGGTGAAGGTCTACGACCGTGAGCGGTTTGCCTCTGTTTGCGCCAGCTTCTTCGCGCTGCTGGTCTTGCTTGTCTCGCTTTCGCGTCGTCGGGGCCCCTGGCGGGGCACGTGTTGCGTTGGACCTGTGTTGGTATGTGGCGTCGTGACGTGCACCGGTACTTTCGGGAGGATTACCATCTTCGGTCCGTCTACCCCTCTCGTTCACTTGGGCGTCAGCTGGGGCGCAGTTTGCGGTCCCCCTGGCTGTCTGCGCGTCTGCCTGGCGGCCTGGGGGGTTGTACGGCTCATGTTGGCCCGCTGTTTCGTTAGGTGGGGTCGTTGCCGGCGGCATCGGCTCAAGGTTATGCCCGTTGTTGGGTGCCGTCGTGTGTGGCGGTCGCCAAATTTCGGGTGGCTGGAGTTCTCGCAGCTCGACGTGCGTTTGGACGGTGGAGCTATTGTGTCTCATCTCCAGGTAATATACGGCACCACGGCCACGGGGCCAACTTGTCGTGATCCTTTGCGGTCCGGAATCCATAGAGTCGATCACGTACCAGGCCCCTTGGTGGTACCGGACGGCGATTGCGTGGGATGGGTTTTCAAGGTGCACCGTGAAGCCCCAGTTGCGCGTGTGCGGAGGCAGGTGTTCAAGCAGAGTGTCCAGTCGGTCGTTGGGGCCTAGAGTGAATCCGCTGGACACCGTCGCGATGTGGTGGTCGGAGAGGATGTCTCCGTTCGGTTTCTGTACGACAGCGCAGTATCGCAGGTAGTGGTTCAGCACGATCGTTGAGAAAAAGCCTGTGCGTTGGTCAAATCCTCCTTTCCATAGATTTGCCACGCCTGTTTTCCGTGTCTCCACGAGGTGCGCGTACATTGCACGGCAGTATCCTAGTACATGCCCGGGGTCAATGCATGGGTCGCCCATCAGGTTGTTGATGGCGTGCACCATGCACATCTGAGCCTTCTGTTTTTCATGGTATGGTTCGCGCGTGGTTTGGCCGCGAGGGTGTCCCGTGGGTGGCCATGTTATGGTGTTGCCGAGGTTCGGTGTGGTGTTGGTCCCACTGATCGTGGTGTCTGCGGTGGTGCCGGGGGGTCCTCCGCACGTTATTTTGTCGGTTGGTAATTTGATTCTGCTCCAGCTGTGTGGTATGAAGTTGCTACAGAGATCCAGTTCGGTCCATATCATCACCGCCAGAGGTGTGAGGAGGCAGGCTTCTAGGTGTCCTGTGGTGTTGCGGGCTGACACCACCACACCTATGGTTGTACAGGCATCAATTGCTGAGCGGACCCGGGCCGTGGCATGGGGGAAGGGTCGTAGGCCGTTTATAATTGTTGGTATGGCGCCAGTGAGTGGCAGAGCCGCCGGTTCTGCTGTCGTCAGTTGCCAGCACAATAGCGTCAGGGCCGCCGCAGCCACTGTGATCCTTAGGGCTGCGATCGGGTTTCGCCGTAGCCATCGGGTCAGATGCAGGCCCCTCGCCAGGTGTTGAGTGACCGTGTTCGCGATAGTGAGGGTCCAGGGAATTAAGATGGTGTTCATTAGGTAGTGTAGCACCCGAATAAGGCACGCGGTCAGCAAGATGAGACCCAGGGTTTCGTGGAGAGGACTAAGAATGGCCGTGTAAGCCAGGGGACCAAGGGATGCGGTCGCCAGGAGGCCCGTATTTGCAATGTGGCTGATCCGTATATCGAGTGGCCTTGTGCTTTTAGTGGCGCGGAGGATACACCGTTTCAGTACCCACATACCCGAGGCGGCGATGCAGTAGCTGATTGAGGTTGCGCAGTAGGTCACTACGTGGCGTGTAGCGTATGATATGAGACGAAGGGTTCGGTGGTACACAGTCCTAATCAGACCCAGGGTGTTCCGTGTGGTCGTGGGAGGGTTAGTGCGGATGGTACTCTGCAGGGCTGGTGTGGGGTCGGGTGTTGCTGCACAGGCCGCTCGGGCGGGCAGTTGTACTAGGATCTTTTTTGATGTCCGTGAGTGAATGCATGGGCCGGGCCTCCTGTTCCAGGCTGGGGGTTGGGTCGATGACGGATCGGCGTGCGTCCTAGCTTCAGGCGCTTGGGTCCCTTTGAGTCCATCGCAGCTGTAAGTTTTCCCTCGCGCATAACGGTCGAGAAGGGGTCGTGTGGTACCAGGGGCTTCATCCATTATCCGGGGCACATGGTAGGGGCAGCTGTCATCGGTCGTGCGTTCCGTGGGGCTATGCAGTCCAGCCTGCAGCAGGGTATTGCTGTCCGCCGTGTGTTGCGTGCGACCATTGCAGCATGCGCCGTCCCAGGGGTCAACACTCCCGTTGGTCGCCAGCCCCATGATTGACCCACGGGTCACGTGATCTGTTTCTCTGCCGGTCTCATTGTTAATCGGCACAGCCTCGTGTCCATATTTCATCCGGGTCGTTTCATCAGCGTTCGGGCGTGCAGAGCCCCCCACGAGGAGCCACCCTACACCATTCGTCTCGCGGCATTGTACCGTACACAGTCTCCGCCCTTCAGTGGTCACCAGCCCCGGTTCGTACAGACCATCACCGGACTCACATCTCAAGTCCAGTTGCTTATCAACGTTTGGATGCACACCTATCCCATCAGCCAATACGCAGGCGTGAGCATGCGTTCTAGCACTGCGGAACGGGTAAATGGAAGAATACGGCCTCCAGCCAGAGTCACCCTGCATTTCGCGCCTCCCGCAAGCCCCTGCTAGCCCAGCGCTATCACCCGGCTGGGCGGGGTCTACTATTTGACTACTGTACGGGGCAAGCTCAACTGTGCTCGTACAGATCGTATGCTCCATCAGGCCTAGTGTGGTGAGGCCCTCATCCATCGATGGCCATTCTCTCCTTCGATCCTGCATCGCCACCGTGGCACTGCTCGTGTGAAGGTCGACGAGGGGCATGCTCACTCCACCACCCTCCGAGAAGGCATCGTTTACGGCCTTCCACTGGGCTACCGGGACTTTAATGCCCACTGTGGCGGTCAGACCCTTGCCCCCAGAGGTGCTGAATCTGCGGACGTCCCGATCGGACATGAAGAACTGGAGTGTCGTGGTGTCGATGCCCTTCGCGGCCAGCCGGCTCCGGATCTGTTCGATGAGCTGATTCTTATCTGCAGGGACGACTGTTTTGTCCCCCTTGTCCAGGCACAGGCCGGCGACCGGACCCATGGCCAAGTCGTATGTGAAGAAGCGGTCGTAGGTGACAAGCTCAGTGGAGTAGGCCCCGGTCAGGTTAATCATGTTGGCTTGGTAGGCCATAAGGGTAGATGATGCTTGCTGGGCGATGGGGCTGAGGCGCAGGTGATTTGCCGCCGAAAACTTCAAGCATTTTTCAGCCGCATCTGCCTCCGGTGGTTTCACGAGGCTGTTGCGACGGAGAAAGGAAAGCTGGTTTCCTGTGGGTTGCCGTGTAGTGCGCACAGTGACTCCGCAGTGACCACTCAGGGTCGGGCGGCCTGAGAAGTAAGGAGGAATCACTAAACTGCTCATGTTGAAATCGTCAAGTATATGTGTGTCTGATACTGTGCGCTTGGACGGTTTGGGTAGAAAGTTTGAGATATTTTGCGTTCGTAAACCGTTGTGTCGGTTATAGGTACCGTTGCCGGTGGCCTGTATTCCAGGGTCGTATATGAAGGCTGATATCTGCGTTACTTGCGGTTTATCCAGTAACGTGCTGATTATTGAGAAAGGGCAGCGTTCATGAAGTATCTTTGCGCCGCGTGCCAACCTTAAAATTTTGGGGCCCATTGGCATCATTCGCGCTTGGTGTATTGGATCGATTAAAGAACACGTTCGCTGGGTCCTGAGATTGCATAAGTGCCGGGATGCAATTCCGTTCTGTCGCCATGTCCATATGTTGCCAGGTAGCGATGGTCTCCTCTCGTCAGCTTTGTGGCAGCCTTCCGATGGGTGGCACTCGCTGCTGTTACGCCAGGTCAAGGCTGGGTCGGTGGCGCAGGTATCAGCTTCCCGCATGGTGTCTCGGCGCGCATCGAGTGCCTTCAGCGCCGACCGGTTCCATGCTGTATTGTAGGTATTCATTTCTGTAAAGTCCCAGCAAGAGGCAACTTGTGTTTCATTATTGCTGCTCCTCGTGCTGCGAGTCATGGGCTTGCGGACTATGCTAGTCAGGGCTAGGTCGCTTCGCCGTCGTCTCACTATTGCAAACACATGTTGCCTTTGAATTGCTGTATCTCGCATTTTCACAGTCCACCGCTGTTCGTTGTCTCGTTCGGAGTGCACATTGACTCGGGGGTACCTGTCGCTCAGGTCACTCGGTTCGGCTTTAATAAGGCTAACCGGAATCGGATCCGCAGTCGTCGGGATACGTATCTATCTAGCTATCTACCTATGTTTGGTGTTTGTTTGGTGTTCCAAACCAATCAATCTGTGACGATTCCATTCATACCTACCGCACACCTGCACTATCTCCAAGATGGCGCATTCTTGCTTGCTTGCTTGGGTGGGTGGGTGCGGTGTCGGGAGCTGCGGCGGTGCGGTACGTAGGTGGCTGGTCGCTGGGGGCACGTTGGTAGGTTAGTTATGATTAGTTAGTTGCTTGTGGTTCGTTGCTCTTCTGCGCAGTCGTCCGGTACGTCCGGTTAGTTGGGCTGTATTATTCGTTATTGCAGAGTATATGTAGGGCTGGGCCCTGGGCGGGATGCCGTGGCTGGCAGGACCGGACTGCATGTCCCATGTATTGGCTGGCGGGAACGCGCCATGTCCCATATGCATGTCCCATGCTTCCCGTGCGGCCGCTAGATGGGTAGCTAGGTCATCAGCTACTGCATTAAGGAGTGCCTGGCCGGCCGCCCGTTTGGTTAGCGGGGCCTGAGAGCTTGCGAGCTGCTGGCTCCACGCACGGTGCCCTCTTGCTTGCTTGATATAAGGTACATACGTGATAGGGTCTGGACTCTGGAGCCTACCTATCCACAAACTTCTGTAACCGCTACTGCGTACTACATACATATATACGCAGGCCCGCCGGAGAAGGTTCGCTTGCAGGTAGGATATATAGGATATGTGCACACGTGTGAAAACAAAATGTACGGAAGGGCGCGCGGGCGGTGTATCGGGGGCCCGGCGACTCCCTACAGCAGTACCGACCAGCAGTAGTAGTAGTAAAAACCGTTACCAGCAGGTGGCTAGGCCCGAGTCCTGACCAGGTGTTCCAACAAACGGGCCCAGACAGCAGTGCTATGGCACGCAGCAGTGGCCCCGTTCGGCCCGCCCACGCAGCAGTTCGGTCAAGCTAGCGCGCGCTTCGCATCGATTATTACAACGGCGGATTGGCTGATAGCTGCGTGGTTGGCAACTACGTAATAACGAACGCTCCACGGTAGGCGAGGCGGTGCATGCAAAGGCTGGTGATGAACGAGGTTCGCGCACGCACGTACGTGGGATGTGATTGCGTCTCTGCAACAGCCTAGCCTGAGTAAGTAAGCCGGAGTTCATACATACCTTGCGGTCCATCAACACGTATTTCGGTCGCTCACGCAGTGAACTACTGTCGGCAGTGCATGGATCGCCATCACCGTATGTATATATCTCAGCATGTGCTTAAATTCAGAACTTGCAACGTGATAGATAACACATACATCTGACATATGGCTGCCAGCAGACTACTAGTTTCTAACACGGAACTTGGTGTCATCGTGTATGTGTCATCCGTCGTCAGTTGTTGGTTTGTGTTCGTTGCATTATTGGACGGTCGGAGGCCAGCAGGCCAAGAATTACTCTTTCAGCAACTAAAGGCTATCGTGTGTATTTCTGTATACACGACCCCGCATGGCAGTATGGACTAGAGTAGAGAGAGGCTGACGGAAATCCTTTCGAACCTGCAGCCGCGCGACTATCGCGTACTATCGCAAAGGCTTTTAGATCCATCCATAAAAAAATCACCATTGCCGTAAATTAAGATAATAAACTTCTGGCAAGATGTCTGGCCAGGAATCGCATGACGGCGGCGGAAGCTTGCAGTCGGAGTTCTTGCATAACAATGAGACGTTCGCTGCGGACTTCAAGGACGGCGCCCTGCCAATGCCTCCCTCTCG
The DNA here is from genome assembly GCA_003117195.1 of Eudorina sp. 2006-703-Eu-15. NCBI lineage: Eukaryota > Viridiplantae > Chlorophyta > Chlorophyceae > Chlamydomonadales > Volvocaceae > Eudorina > Eudorina sp. 2006-703-Eu-15. The sequence continues at coordinate 21,364 of BDSI01000162.1, read as the reverse complement.
CCATGTGAGCTCCATATATACCCATCCGATCACAAGCTGATGCGTGCAGCCCTTGTCACCTGGCGCTGGTTCGTTAGGATGCTGCTGCCATGCCTGCTGCTACTAGCTCGCTACCGCTGCCGCGTGAGGGAGCGGGGCGATCGAGGGAGCTGCCAAATGTATAATGGGTGCATGTCGTGAAGGTCGGTCCCTACCTATGTTGCCGCGATGATGACAGGCGCTGGTCCTGGCCTGCATGGACGCCCGGCTGCACGTGGAGAAGGTTCTCGGCATCAAGAACGGTACGTGCGCAGCAGGCGTATGGATAGATGTGTACGGCAACTTTATTTATGTATGCAGCTGCATAACTCGGGGCCCCGCGGGCCAAGTGGTTCGATTCGGGGGGTTCGTCTAGGGTCTGCGTGCGTGCGTAGATCGCCATGCTTAAGGGCCAGATCATGATGATGAACACCTGCTGCACGTACGCATGCAGGCGCCTGCCACTGCGTGCGAAACGCCGGCGGTCGCGCCTCGGACGACGCGCTGCGCTCCATCGCTATTTCGCAGCGCCTGCTGGGCACCAAGGTGAGAAGTAGCACTCCGTTGGTCGGTCCCTCCTGCTTGATTGCGGGCGGGCGGGCAGGCGGGCGGTAGGTGGTATGGGGTAGTGAGGCTGTTCATGCATCTGTATGTAGTGTATACAGATCCTGGATGAGTATCATGAGATGTCACTGGAAGCAAGGCAATTGCCAGCTGGTCCTTTTCTGATAAAGCATGATACAACAGCATCCCATGCAACCTTGCTGCATGCGTGCGTGCCTTGCTTGTGCCTTGCTTGATTGCTGTGCTGCGTGCCTGCTGCTGTTGAGTGCGTGCCTGCTGCTGCTGAGTGCGTGCCTGCTGCGTGAACCCAAGATCGATTACCGAAAGTCGCGGCATGCATGCCATTATTTTTTGGGCGGGGCCCCAGCGCGAAGCGCGTTCGGGGGGCCCCGCCCCCTAGGATTGCCCATGTCCGTGTGTGTGTGTGTGTGTGTGTGTGTGTGTGTGTGTGTGTGTGTGTGTGTGTGTGTGTGTGTGTGTGTGTGTGTGTGTGTGTGTGTGTGTGTGTGTGTGTGTGTGTGTGTGTGTGTGTGTGTGTGTGTGTGTAACGGCAAAACGAGTTCTCAAGTTCCAATGGCCGAAGTCCGGGTCTCACCGCGGCTTTTTCGCACCCTGTTTTTTCCTTACATTTGCTATGTAACTATTGATGGCAAACTTTAGAGGTTCGCGTTTGCTGCGGGCGTGCAACTGAAGGGCTGCATGCTTGCCGACGGACCAAACAACTACAGTTTCACGGCGAAACAAGAATGCTTCAGGCTTGCTTTTTGATATCTGCTTGACAGACGGATGTGGTAGTGCAGAAACGTCTGGCGTTATGATAATTATGCAGATGCGGTGACCGCCGTTGGCGGCGCATACTGCAGATTGGTTTCGGGGCTACCCTACCTGCTTGAGTTTGCTCAAAATATGCACGCCGATCCACCTTCAACATCAACGACACCCTCAATGGCACCCTTTCACTCTCTCACACTCTTGCGCGGTAACTAGAGTTTCCCCGTTGTAAAGCAAGCGGCCTGTACGGATAGTAGGGGGCCCCACCCCTTTTCCGGCTTCGAGGAAGCCGACCCCCTACTTGTTATTATCTACATTGCATATTGCTTGGATGAATCAGTAGTATGTAGTGGGCGGGATGGATAGACAGCCCTGCGCGCGATACGCGCGGCAGGGCGCGCGTCCGCGACGGACAAATAAACAGGCAATGAACCTGCGAAACCTATCTACCTCTGGCCATGCAGATCACGAGCGACCGCATAGTACATGCGTACGTACGAAAGTCCATCGCATGCATGCACGCACTGCGCGAAAACAAGGAGTGCAGGATACAATTACTGATTTATCTATATACCCACGCCAGCCATGTTCTACTTAACTTCATAATATACTTGATTGGTTGCTAAATCGCCTGCAGGAGGTCCACATTGTACACCACACGGACTGCGGCATGCTGACCTTCACCAACGATCAGGTACAGGTGTCGTGTGCGTGGCTGCCGGCCACGGCTGCTGTGTAGTACCTACTACATGCTGGCTGATTGGGTGGCGGGCGGGGTTGGAGACCGTGGTGTGTGAATGTATGTACTGAATGAATGTAGGGTGTGTGGTTGGTAATGATACTTTGTTAGTTTAGGTGGTTCAATAAGTGGATGGTATGTAGGCGCAGAAGATAGAGAGAGAGTTGGTGCATGTGCACGCACACATTGATAGCAAACATACACCAGTCTGATCTCTCGAGTTGTAATAGTCTGTCGAACAAACATGTACTGCAACCGCGCGTGTGATCTTATACACATACAATAAATAAATGATATTGCTCTGATACATACACCCAACCACGCACAACTATGGATGTACTGCATGAATGCATATATACACGGCACCTTTACCTACATATATACCGCGTGATGTGCAGCTGGCAGCCAAGATAAAGCAGGACCTGGGCGTGGATGTGGCGGGGCGCGACTTCCTGCCATTCAGCGACCTCCATCAGTCCGTACTGGATGACATCCGTACTGTCACGGAATCGCCACTCGTGGCGCCGGGCACCGTGGTGAGTACGACATATATACACACGCAAATATAGGGGTGTCCCTGGCTCGGCTCTGTCCTTCTTCTTCATGCATCCGGTAGGCAGTGTGTGTAGATAGTGTAGACAGCGAATGTATGTATGTACATATGCGCACAGGGTATAGATGTCTGTCTGGTATGTCACCAACGAAGTCATCAGTTGTGTTGATCACCGGCGTCAGGTGGCCGCCCGCCGCCATCGTGCTTATAATTACCTACTGGCGTGCACCCCTATCTATACAGACTTACTTCCTACCCACGATGCGTGATTGCGGGGAGGCGCGTACGTGTGTGTGGCTCTTTTGTTCGCGGGGGCTGGCGGCGGTTCGTTTGTTAATAGTTGGGCTAGTTGCATTGGGCTGCATTTATATAAACATATGCAAGCATAGCAAGCAAGCGAGCAAGCTAAGCAAGCACATGCAGGGCAGCTAGCTAGCTAAATGTCTAAACAAGGATAGCTAGGTAATAATCAGTGCTGGCTGCGTGGAGGTAGACTATTAGATGATAAACATCTTACACATGCATTCAGCAGCCAACCATCTATCTCCGCCGTCAGTATTGGACCCGCTAGACCCGCCGCGCGCCAAGCCACCATGCATGGATTGTTACACCAACCCGCCGCCGCACAGGTCCACGGCTACATCTACGAGGTGGAGACCGGCAAGCTCCAGGTGGTCAAGTGAGGGGCCGTGTACATACATGTGTGCTGCATACATGCTTGGACAGCAACACGTCCACAGACGCGTGCAAGCACATACATGTACACAACACATGTGTGTGTCTGGGCCTACTGGGCCAGCTGGATTGTTGCATGGCGATAGATACCGCCCAGTTGGGACTAACGAAGGGTCGGTCCACGCACGCACCTACGTAGTATGTGCCGGTAGTATATGCCGGTTGCAAGCTACGTACAGGCGCAAGCGCATGGCTGGGGGCGGGTATCATGTCGGTGCTGCATATAGATATACAGAACATCCAACAGCGAGGGTACCGCCGTCGACAGGCACGCAGGGCCGCTGAGCAATCGATATCAATTCATCAGTGGATTGTTGTGCGCGCATGTATGCCCGTCTATCTATGTATCTGTAATCATCGCTGGGGAGGGATTGCCGGTCTGTATCTATCACGGCGTGCTCGCGGTGGATGGCTTCGTTGCTTATCAGTTGTACTTTGCGTGCATGCTGCCACACACGGCTCTGCTGTTTGATGTGGTGAGGTCATGATTACATCGATGCTGCCACGCACGGCTCTGCTGTTTGAGGTGGTGAGGTCATGATTCATTGATTACGTTGACCCTACCGAACGTTGGTTACAGTAGTAAACCCTGTATGTTTGTTGCGACTGGCTAGACTGGCCGCAGTATGTAATGAGCTGCTATTAAGCATGCATCTATCAAGCAAGCACGAATGAAACCAACTTGTTTGTTTTGCACTCGGTCGCCTTGCGATATATGATGAACGAACCTTTCAAGCAAGCGCGAGAAATGAACGGAGTTATGTTGGGATTTCGTGTTGAGACACACATACATACACCCACACATACATACACCCACACATACACCCACGCACACAAGCAACAGAAGAGCGCTGCAGCATCAGCCGCATCAGCAGCATCAGCAGCATCGAGCGCAGCACAGAAAGCGAGCAACATTTATTTGAAGGCGTCCGAGCCTGTCCGGCTCAGCTAGTCAAGCAAGTACCCATCGCGAACAGAAGAGCGCTGCAGCATCAGCAGCATCAGCAGCTTCGAGCGCAGCACAGAAATAAAGCGAGCAACATTTATTTGAAGGCGTCCGAGCGAGCCTGTAGTCCGGCTCAGCTAGTCAAGCAATCAAGTACCCATCGCGTGTGCGATATGTGCTTGTGTTGTCCCACCTTGCGTCCTGCGGCGGCGGCAGGCTATCAACACATACATTCAACCTCGCGCTGATAATGTGCGTGCGTGGAGACAAGCAAGCCTGTTCCTCATCAATTGCTACACAGATTTATATGACGTACACAGCGTACATCAACAACCGCAACAACGAACTGTAACGAGAACTAACCAAGGAAGCAGTCAGTCGTCGTTCCGCGTGCATGCAGCACGCTGGCGCATTGACTGATGGCGTGTCAGCATCGATTCAAACCCACGCAAAAACGGCTGCAAGTACGTAAGCTAGCGAGCGAGCGATATCCGTCCATTCGAAATTATTAAAATGTATGCGTCTTGCTTACTTGAGAGGCGGCATGGATAGGTGGTAATGAAATATTTGGCGGGGCATGCATGGTACGGATAGATGACGCTCGCTCTGCTCGTTCGTCCGCCGCACGTTCCCCATGTATGCGCACGCACGCACACACGCATGCACGCACACACACGCACGCACGCACGCATTCCGTGCGCATTTTTTCCGGGCGGGCTCGCTCATCACTCGCTAGATAGATGAAGATAAGGTTGAATTTTGATGAATGGACTGGTTATCTACATACTGCTGACAGTGCGAGGTACGATGCAAAGGTTGTTCCGGCGGGCGGGGCGGGCAGATGAAATAAAACCCCGCGGTCCCGCCCGCCCAAAGCTACGTACCCAGCCAAACGAAGTAAGGTCGCTTACTGTTGTAGCTGTTGCATGCTTTGCTTCATTCCATCATGCAGCAGCTAGATAGGTAGATAGGTAGATACGCTGCATGCTACACACATATATGTATGTATGATATCCCCGCAGTAGTAAATATCACTCCCGAAAAAAATCAGATACTGACGACATAGCTCGCTGATGACCTCTCCATGCGCGCACGCACGCACTTACTTCATCCATCGTCAGTACGTAGTCGATTCGCTGTTCCTCGCTGCGTCCTCCTGCCTGCTGTCTGATACCCTCTCGCTCGCTCCGCGCTCGCTCGCTTCTGTATGCCGGTCGAGAGATTGGCACCCACCCACCCGCCCACGCACCCGCCATCGCTCGAACGAACACAGTAGCATAGCCCGCCCGCGCGGCCCCATTCACCCAGCTGCCACAAGTACTGACCTGCAGCCGCCGCCCTTCCTTGCTTCGTCCTGCCTGCTTGCGTGCGTGCCCTCTCCTGCCGTGTACGTATGAATGTATGTAATTCAGCAGTGCGTGCCTGCGTGCCTGATAATGGTATGTGTGTGTGTGTGTTGCGCGTCCTGCTAGGTGCGTATCTAGCCCGGCACGGCTAGCATGCCACGGCAGCTTCAAGCAAACGTGCGTGCATCGATGCATGGATGGGTATGCACCCTGCCTGCCGTGCCCCGCCGGGCGGGCGGGTTTGATGTATGAGTCAAAGTAATCTGCTGAATCTGCCAGCGAGGCCGCCACCTACCGCCCGGCGGCCTACCTAATATAACTCCTGCTGCCAAGCAATAACCTCCCGCACGTGCGTATATCATTCCGTAGCGAATCTATCTGCTAGCATGTATAGCGGGCATGCAGCAGCTCGATGATTGCCAAAAGCCAAGCGTGCCTTGCACGCAAGTTGGTTATCAATGCAGCGCCCTGCTGCCGCTGGTAGTGCTGGCAGGTCGCACGAGAATTATGGACTGGGGTGCCTCGCCGGCGGCGCCGCCGCCGCCGATGCTCACAGCCGGCAGGGCTGCCCGCGAGGAGGTCGTGCTCACGGCGCGGCTGCCGCCGGCCCCAAGACCACCGCCGCCAGCGCTCACGGCAAAGCTTCCGCCGCCGCCGCGGCCGGCGGCGGCTGTTGCAGTTGACGGCGGCGAAGACGACGTGACTTTTGCGGAACGTCGACGCCGTACGATAAGTACGGCAACCACAGCGACCAACAGCAGCCCGCCGACGCCGCCCGCCACTCCGCCGACGATTGCTGCCACATTCGTACGGCTCTTCGGCTTAATACCCCCGGACTGACCCGGCGGGGGAGGCGGCGTCGCCGCCGCCGTCCCTGTGCCGCTGCTGGTCTGTCCACGCTGCAGTACGACACCCGTGATGCCGTACTTGCTGACAAAGTCGCTGGGGAGGCCGGCGAGCGGATCGGACTCGAAACCCGCGGGCGCGCCGCCGTCTTCGGACCGAGATGAGGGCACCGTCAGTTCCGCGGCAACCTTAGCGCCGCCGCCGCTGGTGGTGGTGGCCAGCAGACGGCGACTGGTGGCGACCCCGCCGATGCTGACCAGCGAAACCTTGACGCCGTCAACCGACAACTGCAAGTAAGTAGAGAATGTGTTGCAGGGCGGGCAGGAGCAGCATGCGCGAGGCACATATATACACATACACGCACCGAGAGAGCATCGAACACACGTGCGTGATCGAGACGTATCTTCGTAACCTACATCTGAACTCAATACGTGCGTGGCATGCAGTTCCTCATGCCTTTCTCAATGCAATGCCTGCTAGTTCAGTGCGCACGCAAGCAAGAAACATGCAGCGAGGGAGGTAGGGGCGAGCGAGCTGGGCTACGCTCGCTAACTTCACGCTGCACGCTCGCTAACTTTCGTTCACCGCAGCACGCAAACAAACAGCGTATGTGTATTTGCGTATTGGCCTTACAAATATACATATTGATTGGCCTTACGAATGTACGTACCTTATATATGTAACCGTTACAAGGTGGACCCGTATCCCGACCGGGTGTTCCAACGGGCCCAGATAGCTCGTAGGTGTCTCGTCTCATCAACCCCTACCAAGGACTGCGCACCCATCCTCCATCACCCGCGGGGGGGTCACGCAGCCATACCAGCCACTACACCAGGTTACCAGCGCGCCAGGATTGCCTCTCCTGGAAACCGCGCCAGACCCGCCTAATCACACGGCGGTGAGGGGACGGGGATTCGAACAGCCGATCTCTGGACAGAATGCCAGTGTCTTTCCCATTAGACGACCCCCCCGTACCTTGTACAGGTCCGCCAGCGCCTTCTGCAGTGATGCCTTAAAGGCGGTCTGTGACTCGGTCGTCGCGAGTGTGTCATTCGATTTGAAGGCGAAGGTGAGCGACAGGGAGACGATCTTCGTGGCGGGTGGAGGCGGCGACGAGGAGGATGTCGGCCGCGCCGAAGGTGGCGACGATGACGACGGGGCTTGGACGATGGGGGACGGGGTCAGTGGCGGGGGCGGCGGAGGCGGCAGTACCGGGCCCTGAACTACCACCACGCCGCCCAGCTCCGACAGGCGGCACGTGACGTACCCGCTGGTCTGATTGTACGACAGAAACGACGACGATTCGCTGCTGGTGCCCGACACCCACCCGTCCAAGCCAGTGACGATGCCCGTACCCGCGTCGTACATCAGGCACGCCGTACGTTTGCTCTCGGAAAATCCTGGCGCAGGAACGGACAGATCGACGTAGCTTCCAGCCCCGCTGTCTGCGCCTTCGAGTAAATGCACCTCGACAATGTCGTACCCCAAGCTGCCGTTGCTATACGGCACTTGCTGCTGGCACGTGACGCTCACCAAACCGCCCAACACGCCGTAGCCCGAGCTCGCGCCGCCGCTGCCTGCCGCCGCCAGCACGTCGGACAACGCTGCGGTCAGCGCAGTATTCGCCGAGGGTGAGTACTGCAGCACGACCGTACCACCTGCCGTACGGTTTGCAGCGGATCCAGCCACCACCAGGCTCACAAGCGCATCTGACACGCCCGTGCTGCTGCTGGTGGCGGTCGGTCCTGCTGCCAGCGAGACCTCGCCGGCCCCAAGCGATGCAACGAATGACGGCATGATTGCGGCGGCCACGTAGATCCCCTGGTCCCCGGTGGTCACGTAACCTCCGCCCGGCACGGCCTGCTGGCCCAGCACGGAGCCGAGCTTGGCGCCGATGCTGGTGAGGGTGATCAGCGAGTTTTGAGCGGCGGTGGACGCCAAATCTTTCAGGGCCAAGTTGCCGCCGGCTTTGTTCGCGCGTTTTGAAGATGCGGTACTATTGCTGGTGCTGCTGCTGGTGGAGTTGCTGCCGGTGCCGCTGGTGCCGCCGCCTGAGCTGGACGAGCCCCGCGGCAGCGAGGCGGCCAGTAGGCGACAGATGTCGGCCAGTTGGCTGACGCTAGGGGTTTCGCTGCGAGAGGAACCGCTGGAGCCGCCGCCGCTGCCGCCAAGCAGCGCGCCGACGGCGGCGGTGGCCGCGTTCGCAAACACGCCGAGGGCCGAGCTGGGCAGTATACTGCCTGCGCTGCTGGCCATGGTCGCGAGGGAGCCGATAGCTTGCATGACCTGCGCGTAGTACGCGTCGCCGATGCGGACGTGCGTACGTAAGTCGAGGTTTAGGTTTTGGTCGGTGGCGGGATGCGTGGCATGCATGCATGTAGGCTAGCGATTTAACATACAACTGCGTGATAAGGTAGACGTAAGAAAGGCCGTACGAATGTGTGTGTCGATAGATGTAAGTTCAGCACGTACGACTCAATTAGATGACAAAAGGAACTCGATCGGTTGATTGACCTGTCACGCATCAGCTACGTACCATATACTTCACGTCCTGAAGCATGATTGTAAATATACATACAGACGGACCGGCAGTTAGTAATAAAATACTAAATCTACCCTATAAGAATTACTGCAGATAGATGTGCACACCTGGCTGACATCAGACGAGTTGGATATGCTTCCGAGAATGGCCGAAGCGAGGGAGGTGGTGATACTTGCTGCGCGCGAGGCGTCCTCGGCGGAGGTCTGATTGGACTTCGTCATTGAGTCCAAAAGAACAGTAATGCCGCTGGCCACGGAGAGAAGCGTGTCAGTGTCGTTAGCCTGCAGATGTGCAAACATCCAGAAAGCAAATACGGCCAGGCGATAGGGACATACATGATGCGGAACTGGGCGTGTGTGGTGTTAGAAGATCGACGATAAAACGACGGACGTACCCTAGGTACCCCAGGTCGGTTGCGAAACGATACAAATATGCATGACACTACCTATCCTGAAAATAAACAATTAATTAAAATAGTATTACAACAATGGTGAGAATTATGGCAATATTAGTATAATAATAAGGTTATTTTGTTTATTATAATTAAATAAAAAATAATGGTTACAACGAGGTTTGTACTGCGTCGCCTCTTCTGCTCATGGATCAGGCCTCCGTAATTAGGCGCCAAATATACCGTATTTACCATACCGTACCTGCGCGAGCTCGCTCGTGTTGATGGACGCCAGCGCATCCGAAGTGTTGAAGCCCGCCGGGATGGGCTTGATGGTGAGGCTGGCGCTGCTGCAGCTGCGCGCCCCCTGGGTGTCGATCGCACACACATACACCGTCAAGTTGCCGGGCTTGAGCCCCGACAGGCTCACCGAGCTCTCGGGGCCGCGCGCTCGGACCTGGTCTCCGGCAACCGACGCCTCCTGCAGCCCGAACTCGTACGTGATGTCCTTCGGGTCGTCGCGGGAATCCGCCCAGCCCTGGGCCCTGACAACCAAGGCAGCGTACGGCGCCGTATCATTTAGGACGGTCAGTTGAAGGCAGTTGCTTTCGCCGCTGCTACTACTGCTGCCGCCGTTGTTCGACGGATCCGTCTGCTGGAGGAGGCTACAGTACGGCGGGCTGTTGAGGGGGATGTCGACGCTAGCGGATCCCAAGACGCCTTTGAAGCTCAGGTTGGCTCGTATGGTGACCCCGGGGAGGCCCGAGGGGAGGGTGCCTGCGGGTATGGTGACAGTGCGGCTGCTGCCGCCAGCGGTGCTGCTTCTGTCGGACGCTGGGGACTGCGATAGGATCGCGGCCGCCAGGCCGGGGACATCATCACTCTCCCAGGTGACCTTGGACGCGCTGCATGCATCGATCGAAGCAGAGCGGGTGGCGGCGGGCGGGGTCTTTATGTATGGTACTACTCGTAAAAATACGGACGTAGCTCATACTTAAGCATCGCTATCTACGTCATCAGCAGATAGATCGACAGGGCTGTACAACGGCGGCGTAGGCGGCGATGGATGGATGCACGCAGAAGCGAGAACTAATAACTAATCACGAAGCTCGCTAATAAGCTCGCAGCCACCCTGTCGTCGTGTACGTACCAGGGTGGCTATCTTAAGATATAAATATATATTTGGCCGAAAACCTTGCGTTTTTATAGATACTTTCCCTCGGTGGGAAAATGGGGTTTTAGATACTCATGGCCTCTCGCACGGGGAAAAGCCCCCTTTGAGTAGATGAAATGCCGGCAAAAGCTACCTCCGACAGATACTTTCAGCAAGATCGGGCAAGGAGTATCTCCGGCCGTAGATACTCTGCAAAATAAGATAGCCACCCTGGTACGTACGTCATTGTAACAATTTAAAAAAGCCGGACCACTGCAAGCCGGCAATCAGACATTCGTACTGATCAGAGTGCGTGTCCTGGTAGTAGTCCTGGCTCACAGTCATACAAACTACGCAAACACAGACATGCCCAACATACGAAACGGACAATCATCAATTCCAGACAACAGCATCGCCTCACCCCAGCCACCGACCGTCCACCCTTCCACGCACTCCATCCCCGCCTCGCTCCGTCCTTACTTCCAAGTACATCCTACCTGAAAGCGTTCTCAAGCATGACCGTGATTATTGATAACACCCTTGTCCACGCACCCTTCTACGCATTCCGTCCCCGCCTCCGTCCTTCCAAAAACGTAATAAGCACCCTACGTACCTGAAATCCTTCTCAAGCATGAGAGTGAGAGTCAATGGCTGGTTGGTGAGGTGCGGTCCCACACAACCGCCACGCCCCCCACACTGCCGTACCAAGGAGCCCCTCGGGAACGGTGTCGCCACCGACCGCAGCCTGCAATGCGCGCAGGTTTGAAGTGTCTTGATTTTGCCGCGCGAGTACTCATCGCGGCGGGCAATGGCGGCACGTTCGCTATCATTGACCGATGCGTCACCTGAGTAATTACGTACGTAGAGTAGTATTACTCCGATGAATCACTAGACTAAGTAATAAATGACATAAAAGGCATCTTCGTTGATAGATTAATGATGACCAATCTAGCTCTTAAATAATACTAGCTCCGTCTTTCCATACATGCTGCCAGCTGGCCTTGTGATGCTGTGGTGTGTATGTCATGTTGTGATGTTTTGCGTGTAAACGCGTGCATGTGCATGCGTGTGCTCAACTAATAACGAGCAGATCGCTGACGGATGTATGTTCGATGACACACGCACGCACGCACCTGAACCGCAGCGTCGCTGTATTCTGCAGCTGATCGCCGGCCTTTCGCACTGTGACACCGATGGTGAACCAAGTGTCGACGTCCAGCAGCCCGGGCGGCACCGTCCACACTCCGGGAACGGAGCTCTGGTCGCCGCGCTGGCTGCTGTTAAAGCAAGGTACCTCATCGCCAGCGGCCGAGCGGCTGCAGCCATGCATGCATGAAACACAGCGGACAGAAACGAACGGACTAAACGAACCCAGGCTCAGTCAGGCGTATATACACGGCATGCATCGAGTCCATCAAGTCGATCGAGTCCATCATCATCACGTACGTACGCAAGGAATGACGCAAACAATCAAAGAATTCTCGCATCCCAACAGACGAGACACCAGCACAACGCCTATATATCTACGTGCAACGCCACCGACGAGCGGCTGGCAACAAAACCTACTCTATACCTAGCTACAAGGCGCGCGTGCGCATCATCATCATTAGCATGCACTGCATGTCGTGCTCGTCCTGACCGTCATGCGTGCGCGGCGGGGAATGGCTTCTTTTTACCACAGCAGCAGCAGCAGCAGCAGCAGCAGCAGTGTATGGCAATCAGCCTCACGCTATCATATTTCATCGTCATTGTTTACGTACTTGCTCGCATACAATACTCAATTAACACATTCTATCTCTATCTCTAATCTCTCCGCACTCCCGTCTATCACCAAGCACCCATACAACCCAGCCATAGTTCGTTATCCTAGCTAATATAAATAATTATGTTTATCACTAGCCAGCTAGCTATCTACCTGCAGGTCCATGAGTACGTCAGCGCCTGAAGCGCAGGAGTGGAGTCTGGGTCCGTGGAGGCGGTGGCGTTGAACACCAGCGTCTCGTTATCCGCCCAGTCTCCGCTCGGACCCATCAGCCGCGCGATGGGGTCGGTGCCCTCGGCCGTGAGGAGCACCGATGCGGTTGCGTACGAGTCTGCACACGTTTCAGGGATCATGCACCGTTCAGGGATCACGCACCGTTCAGGGATCATGCACGTTTCAGGGATCATGCACGTTTCAGGGATCATGCACCGTTCAGGGATCATGCACCGTTCAGGGATTACAGGGATCATGCACCGTTCATCAGGGATCATGCAAGCATTTATTACGCACACGAGCAAAAATGGATCCCGAGGGGAGTAAGTAAGGGTGTATATATAGTTTATGCTTAATAATCTATAAAATAAGGGTGTGTTCACATATACTCCAATTCGGAGTAGGATTAGGAGTGCAATTCATGCCGTTTTCCTGAATCGCATTCACAAGTGCGAGAAGGCGGCACACACCCACTGATGCTCGCCCAAGTAGAACGCAAAGCACGCCAAAATTACGACGCCTTCTAAACAATGTAAAATTCGTTCTTTTTACTGATCTGATTGCTTGGCGTGTACGTACACCGCTGCACCTAGTCCAGAAATACGCACGGTACTGTTTGTCTTAATTGTCAGCAACAGACCATCAAACTATAAACGTAGTGTGAATTATTCAAAACGACTTCGTAAATGGCTAAGTATTGAGGGAGAAATCCTTCAATTGTACTGAATCATACCCCTAGAGCGAGGCCCCCCCAGACCCCGATTCCGATTCGGGGTCAATTCACTCCAATCCGGAGTTCAATTCGCATGAATCAACCTGAATTGACCTACATGTGAACACGACCTAAATTTATGGCTATCCACCGACTACACCGACCATGTAGCTAGGCGCTCAACGCACGCACGTAAGATCGCACTGCAAGCCCGGTGCATGAGCATCCGCGGGATTGTTAGCCTTTAGGTCTTACACGCACCTGTTGCCGAAGGGTCACTGTCGGCGTAGCGCGCAGTGACGCGAAGCGTGAGGTTCTGGCCGTGGGTGAGCGGCAGCGGCCCCGGAACGTTGAGCTGCCGGGTCCGAGTGGCGGCCAGCATGGACGTCAACGATGACAGCAGGCCGAGGAGGTTGCTGTCGCCGCCCAGCGCCGTCCAGGACCAAACCAAGGTTTTTCCTGCACATATGTACATATGTGGTAAATACGCATATGCATGTGCGCACATACACATGTATTATTAAGGATGTTACAGCGCACCCCGCGGATTATCGGTGACAGACCACGGTATGTACATACATGCATGTACAGCTGTATCTACGTAAAGATAAAATACATAAATAAATAGTAAATAATATAATAATGTATTTATATATTATTTATTTGTATTTTCACAGACATGTGTGAGTGCATATAATATGTATGAATATATATTATATTTGTTATATTATTACATATACTCACACATGTTTGTTAATGCATTTACGTACACACGTCATTACGATCCAACTACTAAATACTAACTCAACCAGGCAACCCACGCACCCACCCACGCACGCACGCACCAGTGCACACACTGGACGCCTCGGCGGACACCCGGAGGCCGCTGCGCACTTGGAAGCTCTGGGCGGGCGGCCCGAGTATCCGCACGTCCGGCGCCCTCAGCGCTGTGGTCTTGCTGAAGGTGAACACCGCTGTAGCCGATGCGCCGACCCAGGAAGTCACGGTGACCTGTGTGTGTGGATCGATTGCAAAGCAAGGGTTATAATGTCTGCGAACAAAATGATATATGCAGGGAACTATGTAGTGGCGACAGCTGGGACTTAGCGTCGCGACGTGCACAGCACGGCGCGCATAGCACGCAAGGCCCTTAATAAGCCAAACTACATAATCAGGAAATCTGAAGTTAAATTCAGGCGGCCCCCTACCTGGCGAAGGTGAAGGGGATCATTCAGGAGACGCAGCGGCAACTAACGGATCCCACCCCTCCCTGAGCGAAACGTGTACGACGACCCAGCGGCGGTCATCGCTCTGCCCTCCTTGCTCAGATACGGCGAAGTCATGTACCGGGAGCCGCTCAGCCTTGTGCACGATGCGGCGTTCCTGGAGATCGAGCATGAGCTCCAGAAACGCGAGATCGTGCCAGAGAGCTGGCCCAGGCTCAAAGAGTGGGGCAAGGAGAAGCTGCGCCAGTTGATGGCGCTCGCGGAGGCTAAGCACAAGGACACCAGCCCCGCGGCGATCGCTCAGAGGGAACGGGAGCGCATCCAGCGGGAATTTGAAGAGCGGCAGCGGCAGGCAGCTGAGCGGGAGCGCGTCGCGCACCTGATGCACGAGCGCGACCGCATCAACAGGGAGCTCGCTTCGGCGGGCGCGGGCCCCAGCAACGGTGGCTCCGCGATGCCGCCGGCGGACCCGCACGCAACCAACCACTACAGCAATGTGTCCGAGGTGAGCTCGGGTCGCCGTTTGCCGGTTCCGGTCAAGTTCCATGGGAAGACCGATACGCACATTTCGTGTACGCAAACGTGGTTTGATTCATTAGTGCAATATATGCAAACCAGCGGCCTGCAGCCGACCCAACACTTTGTCTTTTGGTTGACGGGTCGCGCGCAAGAGTGGGGTCAGGCATTGATTAAGACCTATGCCGATAAGAAGGAGATCCTCACTCTCTCTGCATTGCGCGCCGCATTTTTGTTGCAATATGGTGACGTGCGGCGACATACTGAGCAAGAAGTGCGTAATCGTTTGTTTGCCGGCGAGCATAACATGAAATCCAATGAGCGCGTGCAAGAATACACACAACGCTTTCGTGACATTATTCGTGACGCACATGACATGTCGCAAGGCGAGATGATAGGATGGTACGTGCACGGCCTCCCCAGCGCTATGCGCAAGGCGTGCGGTACCGATGCGAACGGCCGTGATTGGAAGCGTCTTGATGACAGGGTGGCTATCTTATTTTTGGGAGTATCTACGGCCAGAGATACACCTGGCTTCGAAACGCTGAAAGTATCTGTCTATGGGGAGATATTTCCAACTGGAAACGGCCCAAAGTATCTACAGAGGGCATCGGACAGGGCGCAACATTGATGGAGAACTTCCACATACCGAACCCATAAGTGCAACACCTAGCCATAGATGACTGCAGACGGCGAGAACCGACCCCGGGTGGTGGATATCGGGGACCCCATCACTCGTCCGAGTATATGTCAACGGGAAGATATCATGTCCCACACAAGGGGTCAAAGTATCTTAAACTCCATGTTTTGGCAGGCCAAAAGTATCTAAAATTTCAGAAGGTTTTCGGCCGAATAGATATTTATATCTTAAGATAGCCACCCTGCTTGATGATCTCATTGAATTTGCTCAAGGACAAGAGATCCGCACGCGCGTTGCAAATCTCAAGACGGCTAACCTTAACTTCGCGTCCACCCCCCGCTCCAAATTGTCCAAAAAGCAGGACCGCCGGAAGCCGATCTGCTGCCGTGACTGCGGCCTGAACGTCCAGGATATCAAGCGGCACAAGGCGTCCGGTCTCTGCGATCAGATCCGCAGCCTTGCGGGCGCGCCGCCGGCAAGGAACCACAACGAGTACAGCGGTCGCGGTGGTCGCGGGGGACGCGGCGGGCGCGGGGGCGGTCGGTTCGGTGGCCGTGGCGGCCGCGGCCAGGGGCGCGGCGGCGCCATGGCGGATGCCAATGCGATGCAGGAATAGGAGGATGGCAAGCGTGAAGGGGGAGCGGCAGGTTCGGAAGAACCTAGGCTAGCAGCGGTGTCCGAAAAAGATTCGGATAAGCGTGAACTAGAGAAAGCCGTTGAAGCCGTAGCCGACGCAAGCGAAGTGCTGCCACCACCACCGGAAGGTGAATGGTCGGATCGAATGTTTTCGAAGGAAGAGTTCCGTGCCGTACAGTCGAAGCTGGGACATGTCTATCTTCACGTTCGATGCCGCATCATGTAACGACGGTAGCAATCGATTGTGTGAGCGCTTTGCCTGTCAGGCGCCTGTCAGGCGCTAGTTGATGAATACAAGGACGTGTTCGAAGAACTCAAAGGGTTGCCGCCTGATCGGGGCGTCGGCCACACCATTCCCCTTGTGCCGAATGCGGAACCGCCAGCCAAGCGCATGTACAGGCTTTCACCACGCGAAATGGAAGAAGTACGGAAACAGGTCACAGAGCTGTTGGCCAAGGGATTTATCGAGCCTTCCAACTCTCCCTTCGGGGCTCCGATTCTCTTTGTCCAAAAGCCGGGCGGTGAGCTCCGCCTCTGCCTTGACTTCCGGGCACTCAATAAGCTCACGGTGAAACGGCGGTATCCAATGCCCAACATCACCGAAATTTTTGACACACTACAAGGTGCGCGAGTTTTCTCGTCGCTAGATCTCCAGCAAGGCTATTATCAGATCCGAATTTCAGATAAGGACGTCGCTCGAAAAGACGGGCTTTATCGCTCCGGGAATGGGTCAGTTCCAATTTCGGGTTCTTTGCTTTGGACTGACCAATGCCCCTGCTACATTTCAATCGGTGATGAATGGGTTATGAACGCCGAAACGAATCAGTTACGAACAAATGGGGGGTGCGTTTTCCCAGAGTGTTTGGTGTGTTGACATTTACCTAGGTACTACGATCCTAGCTTCCGCTAGCGTGTCACGGCCTTAGGCTAAGTGACGAACCCAGTTGTTACAAACTACGTACCAAGCACAACGAAGTAAATGTATGTGTGTACTAGCTATCTAGGGGCGGCGGGGAAAGCTACTGAGGACTCTATCTAATAAGTACTACTCGCGCAAAGTACTCAATCGATCAAACCCCGCCCAGATGTGGATAAGTACATTAGCGCCTGCTGCGTGCTGTCCCTTTGCCTGAGCGCATAGAAACGAAATTGAAGTAAATATTATTACCCACTTACGTTTAGCTGGTAGCCCTGCGCGTCCTCCATTGCAGCGACCTCCTCTGAAGTGAGCGCCAAGGCTAACCGTTGCCTGCGTAAACGCGTACATACGCACGCATATATAAGCACAAAGATTTGTTGGGTTGACGTCAACTCGTATATATTATTATCAGACAATGCATGGTAATCTGGGGATTACGCGAATCTCCCACATACACCAGGAGAACTAATTTACTAACATTTTTGTAAGATCTACGACATATGTTATACGCAATAATTTAATTATATTTCTTTGATAACGCATAAAATAATGGTTACAGCCTTCCAAACACCAACTCACGCTGGGCTGCTGAGCGCGTTGGTGCGGCTCACAGCGCTTCGGAGAGCGGCCAGGCCTGCGCTCGCGTTGGCGGGGGCGCTGACGTTCCAAACCACGCCCGTGAAGGGCCGACCCGATGGGTCGGTGGAGCCGCTGGCATCAAAGCGGGGAGTCTGTTGTTGCAGGCCCGCAGCTGTAAGGGCCATCAGGCCGCCGCCGACACCGCTTCTGCTGTTGCCTGCGCTGGTTTGGCAGGGCGGTGCAATGACCAGCGGCCCACGGATTCCGGCACTTGGGACGGGGCATGCGCCGGCGCCGCCGGTGCATCCGGAGATCTGTGGATAGGCACAGATTACACAGATACGTTTGTAGGCATGGTAGGCACGGGCGGGCAACTACTTAGACACTGCTCTAACTACTCTGCCTCTTGATTGCCTGTAACGCTAGCTCTCCTGTATTACCTGTATATTCTGCCTGCCTACAAACACCCGTATGGAGCGAGGCAATTTGATATATAGCGATGGATATAAATGGTTATTATGTATATGTATATATATATGTATATCCATATGTATATACATATACATATATATACATATACATATATATAAGTATATATACACACATACGCATTACATCAAAAAAAATATTCAATAAATGAACGTGCCTGCGGACCTGCCCGCCCGCCCGCCCGGCATTTATTACTTCGTTCTGCTCCGTTGAATATATTTACGTATGATCGCAAGTACATACGCACAGAGATTACATACAGACCTTACGAACGTATATATGTACGTACGGTGTTGCTCGCTCACCTTAACGGTGCCGTTAAACGACCGCGTGTTGCCCAGTTTTCCGACGAGCAACTTGCCCGAGCTTAGCAACGTAAGATTGTCCCCCAGCTGCGAACGGATAGAAAAGGAGACGCATAGCGAGGAAGGTACTTAGGTTAAATGAGTGGGCGAAGTACGCACGCACGGCGTGCGTGCAGCAGCATTACAAGCATTACAAGCGGTATATATATATATATATATATATATATATATATATATATATATATATATATATATATATATATATACATATATATAGGCGATAGGCAAAAGTAGTTTCATTCTGCAGGCCGCTAAGCAAGAGAACGATCGAGCCGATCAGCAGCAAATGAAGAAATAATGGGACATGTGTACATGTACCGTATGTACGTTTTGTATGCAAATAAATTTGTACGCGAGCGAATATTTTCTCAAATATGTAGGTCCGCCGTCAGTGTCGCAGCAGTGCGTGCACGGTGCGTGTAGTGTGCGCGTGCACCGTGACACACACGCACACGCACGCACGCACGCACGCACGCACGCACGCACGCACGCACGCACGCACGCACGCACGCACGCACGCACGCACGCACCCACGCACGCACGCAATATCTAACTATCTTCCGAGCCCCGCCCGCCCGCCGGCCTGGCCAGCCCGCGCAAGCGCTCCAGCCAGCCAGCCACGCATGCACGCACCTTGACGGTCGCGTTGGGCGCCAGCTGGACCAGCAGCGAGGCGCCGGAGGCGCTGCACAGCGCCGCACCGCCGCCGATCAGGCCCACGCTGGTCGCGTCGAACACCGCGTCGCAACGCTGCCAGCTGAACGTCCGCGCCTCGGCGCTCAGCGCCACAGAGACCGACTGACCGTCGCCGCCGACCAGCGCGGACAGTAAGCCAAGTTGCTGCGGCACGCAGATCTTGGTGCCGCTGCTGCAGGCCGCCCGCATTAGCGCCTGCGTGGCTCTGTCGCACGACCAGACGTTGCACCCGCCGGCCGCCGCTGCCGGCGGCGTGACGCACTCTTGCCGGCTGGGCAGGTCGAGTTGTCGTTGCTACTGCCGCCCGCCGATGAGGATGACGACGAGGAGTTGCCGCCACAGATCTGCAACCCGGCGTTGAGGCGCGCCAGATTGGACTGGGTGGATGGGAGATCGCAGAAGTTCGTGCAGGTGCCCAAAGGACGACACACGTCCAGGCCGGCAACGCAGCTGCACAATGCCTGAGTTGATGACGACGTTGAGGACGAGTTGTTACTATTACTGTCACTGCCGCTCGTCGCGAAGTCGCAAATGAGCTTCTGCTGCTGGGTTGATGAAGTTCCACTGCTGCTGCTGCTGCTGCTGCTGCTGCTGCTGCTGCTGCTGTTGGTGGCCACGACACAATCGGCGTCAGACAGACACGTGCCCGTCACTGCCGTACGATTTGTACTGGGCAGCGTCGTACTCGCGCCGCCCGCGACGCCTTCGGCCGTGCATAGATCCAGTGGCCCGGAGAGCGCCAAGGAGCCGTTGAGCAGGCTTGGCGCGCTGACATTTGCGCAGCCAGCGTCCGGGCATTGACTCAGCTGTGTGCACACAAAGCCGGCACGGGAGGCGATGTTGGTCGAACCCGCCAGCAGGATGGCCGAGGTTAAGCGCAAGCACGTGGCGTCTGACGACAAAGACGTGGACAAGGCCACAAGCCGGCAGGCGGTTAGGAAGGCTGTAGCCCGCGCCCGAGTATCTAAGGAGGTGAGCGAAGCAAGAAGAGCCGCAGTCGAGTCGGACGAGTTGGACCGAGACACGTTGCGGACCACCAATGCGATTTGGGCTGTCCAGCTCGCAAGACAGTCCTGGCAGACCGCGCAGGCGGGGCGTGGAGGTGGCGGCGGCGGCGGCTGACGTAGTGGCGTCGGCGGGGGCGGCCGTGGTGGCGGCGGCGTCGGTGGCGGCTGCGGCGGCGGCGGCGTCGATGGTTGCGGCGGCGGCGGCCCGCTGCTGGGAGGCGGCGACGGCGGCGGCTTGCTGCTGGGAGGTGGCGGCGGCGGCGGATCGCTGCTGGGAGGTGGCGGCGGCGGCGGCTTGCTGCTGGGAGGTGGCGGCGGCGGCGGATCACTGCTGGGAGGTGGCGGCGGCGGCGGACCGCTGCTGGGAGGTGGCGGCGGCGGCGGATCGCTGCTGGGAGGTGGCGGCGGCGGCGGATCACTGCTGGCAGGTGGCGGCGGCGGCGGAGCGCTGCTGGCAGGTGGCGGCGGCGGCGGATCGCTGCTGGGAGGTGGCGGCGGCGGCGGATCGCTGCTGGGAGGTGGCGGCGGCGGCGGATCGCTGCTGGGAGGTGGCGGCGGCGGCGGAGCGCTGCTGGGAGGTGGCGGCGGCGGCGGACCGCTGCTGGGAGGTGGCGGCGGCGGCGGATCGCTGCTGGCAGGTGGCGGCGGCGGCGGATCGCTGCTGGGAGGTGGCGGCGGCGGCGGATCGCTGCTGGGAGGTGGCGGCGGCGGCGGACCGCTGCTGGGAGGTGGCGGCGGCGGCGGATCGCTGCTGGCAGGTGGCGGCGGCGGCGGATCGCTGCTTGGAGGCGGCGGCGGCGGGGGGGGGGGGGGGGGGGGGGGGCGGCGGCGGAGCGCTGCTGGAGGTGGCGGCGGCGGCGGATGCGCTGCTGGGAGGTGGCGGCGGCGGCGGATCGCTGCTGGGAGGTGGCGGCGGCGGCGGACGCTGCGGGAGGTGGCGGCGGCGGCGGATCGCTGCTGGCAGGTGGCGGCGGCGGCGGATCGCTGCTGGGAGTGGCGG